>VWZG01010408.1:1479253-1595337 GCA_013396735.1 Grallaria varia | reverse complement strand
GAAAAAAAAAAACAATACCTTACATGTGTTCATGTATAGTGAATGAATTAATGGACACTTGTTAAGTATTTTTTTGATGCATCACATAACATGCTTTTTAGATAGATATGCCCAGTATACATCCTGTGTTTCTTGATAAAAGTTTAATGCTTTGCCTAAGAGCGGAGAAATCTTCTCTNNAGAAATCTTCTCTTGAAGCACGGAATTGTGCAATATTTTTCATGTCTTAAGGTGTATGGTTTACAGACTGTACTTTTGAAAACACAGTAGTATTTTACTGTCTGCTTTGGTTATAAATACATGAGAGATATATTTAGTATAGAAGAAAATAAAGTGAGGGCATTTTAAATAATAATCACTGAAATTATAAATATAGTCTATGAGGCACTTCTCTGTAGTTTAGTACAGCTTTTTAGTGATATTTTAGAAATTGAAAGAAAACTGGATGAAACCATTTAAAGATCAAGAATTTATTACATATATTTTCAAGCAAAAGCATTTTTAGAGATGCATCTCTGTTTTTGTTTCATTTCTCAGACCTTTAAGGTAACTCTCATAGGTTTATGTATCTGAGTGTACTATTCAAATGTAAATAAAGAAAACTGATATAGGAAATCACTGACATTTGATGATAATTGCCAAGGCTGTCTTTATGACTCACTAAATTCTGCTGGCAAAATAAAGAAAAACAGTGTTCATTGATGCCATGAATAGTAAATTTGATGTCCCTTAATCTCTCTGAATCTGACTGAAGCAGCACAAGCATGAATGAATGCTCTCAAAAATCTGTAATAAATGTAGACGTATAATTTAGCCAGCGGTTTGCATGAACAGTGATCAGGCCTTGAACAAAGAAATCTAACTTCAGTTAGCCCTGCTTTGAACAGGAGCTTGGTCTAGATGACTTTCAGTAGTCCCACCCTAAATTAATCTTTGATTGCCTAACTCCACGATCTGAAGGGTTATCAGCCCAGCTAATTTGCTGACTCTTTGAAGCATTTGCAAACCCACTGTAAAAATGATTTCAAGTTTTTTGAACTGTAGGCCAGTTTTCTCCTGGGCTACTTTTAAAAGCCTGATGTGACATAACATCAGAGAAATATCAGCTACTTAAACCTATGAGATGACATGCTGAGACTTTCAGAAGGCATTCACAAAGCTCAAAAGGTAATTGAGACCTTCTTTTCAGTTTAACAGTGCAATCACAGCTGTTAGTGGATGACGAAACAGCTCCTTATCTACAGCATTCCGTTGCGATTTTTACTGCTGCAGCGTATCAGCCTGATCAGACCACAGTCTACACATAAATAAATCTCTAGCCTTTAGTTTTCACTTTTTTCTTTTTTTTTCTTTTTTTTTTTTTTTCTTAAGTGAATAGTAGTAGTTCGATGTTTTGAATCGCTCTGCAATCGAGTGGAAAAAAATTGTTGACAATGCNTTTTTTTAAGGTAAGAATAATGGCTTTCTGGGCTATACAAAGAGTGTAATTTTTTTAATAATAAATCTAACCTAGGGATACAGTGTAAAACACCCACGCTGTCATTTTTTAAGAATATCACTCTGCACTTTTGTACAAAAAGAAAATAAAGAGTCTAAGAAATAAAGAATGTAATTCTGTTTGCACTTGTGCAGTATGAAGACTGTGCTGTAAATACAGGATTGTTTCTGTGATTGAATTCTGTTGCATGAATGCTGCATGTGAAAATAACTAGACTCAGCATTTCATTTTCTGTTCTTTTTATGAAATATTTTTCATTTATGCTGATGGTAGGTTTCCATGTTTCCAGTGCTCAAATGAGCTTTGTTTGGTAAATGCAGGTGTTGTGCAAGTATTGTGCAGGGAATAAAGAGCTTGTAACACTGCATGTTCACGTGACATTTAATTCCTTCCTTTCTGGAAATTCAGGGAGTCTGTAAGTTGGTGATTGGTTCACTCTGGCCTTTCTAGACACATGGGAGATGGGAGAGTCTGTAAAATGTATTGGTAGCTATTGATACATGTAGCTAATGAATGAAACCAAAAGAATTAAGAATGCTGGTTGTTCTACAGTATGAAGCTGCTATGTTTCACTTCTCTATGTTCTTCAGACAAGTTGCAGACCTGTGAAAGCTCCTTATGCAAACTGGTTGTGTGTTATCTGCAACACATTGAGCACTGTCATAGTGGTTATAAATTGATATCCAGCTGTTTAAGTGTATTCCAGCTGTTCCTTTTGGGTCTCTTTCCCATTATATTATTGTGACAACAATATAGCTTTTGGTAATAGGTCACTTCAGGTAAATTAAATCTGTAGTAATTGCAAAAAATAGAAATAGCCTGTTGTCCAAAATCAGACTAGGGCTAATTTGTCTCTTGTTCCAATGGTCATATATTCTGTACTGTATGTAATGAACCAGTTTCAATAAATGTAAGAACACACTGTGCAATCTATATTTAAGCAATAAAATAAACCAAAATTTAAAATTATTCTTCTCTGGGGTGTCAGTTAATTTGTATTGCTCACAGTTAAGATGTCAATTACATCATTTTTTAGCATTTAAAGTAGTCTGCTTTCTGTTCTGTTTTGCAAATGTTACAGCATTGCAGCATTATTAAAATGCTACATTTATTTACTAGTAAATCATTGCTATTACTAAGACCACCAGAATTTGAGACAATACAAAATTAATTTCCTAATAGCTGATAAGATTTAAGAAGATAAGTAAGCTGTGCTTTTCAGGCCTACCTCCCTGGTTGAAAAACCTATTGGGTTTGTAATATCAGTTCTAGTCACTTGGTACAATTGTGTAATTTTTTTTTTTTTTTTTTTTTTTTTTTGTCCCCCTTGTGCTGGGGGTAGGGTCAAAATTAATCAGGTTTGAAGGAACCTGGGAGTCCTGTCCAGTGACTGGTGACTCAGAACTTACCTACTGTTCTTCCCCTTTCTCCTTGAGCCCTGTCCCTACACAATCTGGGATGCCTGGCCGAGGGGAAGGCACAGCAGAGGTTATTAAGCCTGTGGTGGGAGGTTTTAAAAACCCGACTGGATATGGCCTTGAAGTACCAGGTGTGGCCTATTAATTGACCCTCGTTGGAGCAGGAGGTGTGTCACCCCTGAGGTCCCTCTGAGCACCTCAGCTGTGTGTGTCTGCTCTGCTAAACCACCCATCTCTTCAGCAGGTGGCCCACATTGTGGAACAGACTGCAAAGGGAAGTGGTGGAGTCACTGTCCCTGGAGGTGTACAAGAGCAAGGGGATGTAGCACGCAGTGCTGTGGTCTGGTTGACAAGGTGGTTGGTCACAGGTTGGACTCCATGATCTCGGAAGTCTTTTCCAGCCTAAATGATTGTGATTCTGTGAATTGAGTGACAGACATTATCTACTTGGACTTGTGCAAAGTATTTAACACTGTCCCACATGACATCCTCATCTCTAAACTGGAGAGACATGGATTTGACTGATGGTCCACTTTGCTGGATAAGGAATTGGTGGGATGGTTGCATTCAGTGATTTGATGTCCAGGTGGAGACTAGTGGCATCCTCAGGTCGGTATTGGGACTGGCACTTTTTAATCTCTGTCAGTGACATGGACAGTGGGATTTGAGTGCACCCTCAGCAAAAGGTCCAATGACACCAAGCTGTGTGGTGTGGTCAACACTGGAGGGAAGGAATACCATCCAGAGGGACTGAGACAGGCATGAGAGGTGGGGCTGTGCGAACCTCATGAAGTTCAACAAGGCCAAACTGCAAGGACCTGCATCTGGGTCAGGGCAATCCCAAACACAAATACAGACTTGGAGGAGAATGGATCAAGTGCAGCCCCAGGGAGAAGGACTTGAGGGTGTTGGTGGATGGAAAGCTCTGTATGCCTTGGCACCTGCAGCCCAGAAAGACAAATGTGTCCTGGTCTGCATCAAAAAGAGCGCAGGCAGCAGGTCAGGGGAAAGGATTCTTCTCCACTTTTGTAAGATCCCACCTGGAGTACTGCATCCAGCTCGGAGGCCCCCAAAACCTGAAAGACATTGATCGGTTGGAACAAGTCCAGAGGAGGCCACTAAGTTGATTAGAGGGCTGAAGACACTTGAGTCTGTTCACTCTGGACGAGAGAAGGCTCTGGGGAGACCTTAAAGCACCTTCCAGTACCTAAAGGAGCTACAAGAGACCTGGAGAGGGCAAGGAGAAATGGCTTTAAACAGAAAGAGGGCAGATTTAGATTTAGACAAGAGGAGGAAATTCCGTACCGTGAGGGTGGTGAGGCACTGGCGCAGGCTGCCCAGGGAAGCTCTGGATGCCCCAGCCCTGGAAGTGTTCAAGGCCAGGTTGGATGGGGCTTTGAGCAACCTGCTCAAGTGGAAGATGTCCCTGTCCGTGTCAGAGGGGTTAGAACCAGGTGAGCTTTAAAGTTTCTTTCCAACTCAGACCACTGATTCCAACCCAAACCTGTGATTCTCTGATGACACCAGACAAAGAGGGACAGAAGTGGCAGCCACTGCAGTTGTCAGGCAAAACAAAGGTAACTTGTTAAAAGCCACTTTCTGGATACAGGAGCAGTGTCTGGAAGTTTTTTCTTCTTTACAGTGTTCAGTTTATTTGGTAGACCAAAGTCATGGCTCGCAGCTTTAATGAAAGAAAAATGATTGAATTAATATGTGCATGCTGTTTTTCAGAGTGCATGTCTTCCTAAGTGAGATCATGTTCCTAAATCTTTATCAGCTCATAGGCAAAGAATTCAATGCTTAAAAAGTTAAAATAAGTAAATTAATATTGAAGTAGGAAATGTTTTTTAGATTAGGAATTAATAAATTAGTTCATTTTTGGGAAACAACAAGGTTTCAGCCAGCTGTGCCTCAAATCTGTGAAAAATACGGTGTAAAGTGACTGTGAGAATAAGAGTAAAAAGAAAAAAGCTATGCTTAATGTCTCTTCTTGATCTGCTTCTCATTTTTATTGTTATTTTAGTACTGATCTCTGAGAATCCATAAATACAGTTAATCATAACTAGATTAAGACTTCTCTTTATCAATTCATATAGTAGTAATTACAGCACAACTTGGGTGTCAAATTCGTCCTGAAATAAGAGATACTGGAAAAAAAGCCCAAAGGAATTAATGACAACATTGCCTGAGTAACAGCATATTCATATTGTAATTTCTCTGTTACTTGATGAATTCAAATGATCCATCCCTATCTCTGCAATCAGAAAAATTGTTGAATGAATATGTGCATGTGTTATTTGCATAACCATGAAGGTAATACTAGTTTCTAACAATTAGAAAAGAATGGGGTTTTATTTTAAGGTGCAGCATTTAGAGCAGCAGCCCTGCTCTCATCAGAGAAATGAGCTGGTGTTATAATTACTCAGCAGTGCACTTCATTCACTTGTTTTAAAGGCCAGTTCTTCCCATTTCAGCTCATTATCTCACTTTTTCATTGCCATCTTTATTCTTAAATGCTGTGAAAGATATTTTTTCATCCCTATGATAAAAGGCTGATGACAGTTCCGGTGTGATGCAGATCTCGTTCTCAGCATAGGACAAAAATGGCCATTTTGCAGTTGTAGTGTTTTGCTTCAGTACTGAGATGTCCTCTTTCTATACAACATAAGGGGGGATTAATTAAAATCTTGTCTGTAGGTAGAATTTCTCACATCACTTAGCTGTCCTCTCTGCCTTCCCTTAGAAAGTCTTTTTATTCTATTGGTTTTTTTCACTGGTCCTGATGGTGTAGCCCCTGGAATCCAGTGAGAGTTACATGACTAAACACCTTTGGGAGTTTATTTCTGAAGTTTGTGTGGTGGTGGTTTGGGGTTTGTTTTGTCTTGGGGTTTGGGTTTTTGTTGTTGTTTGCTTTTTTTTTTCACTGCAGTAATCCTTTACAGGTTAAATGTAGGAAAAGTACTGAGAGGGGAATAACAGCAGCCAGAGGTTTATAAAATGTAATCTGGCCATCCAAGAACATTCACTGGCATTTTCACCTGCAGTTTACCTGCACCATTCACTTTGCACAAGATCAGAGGCTGGGTTTAGTTAACAGCTGCATCTGGAAGAACACAGGCAGCATCTCTGTATCCAGCATGAGGATACATTCCCTAACCAACCATTCCAATGTGCTGAGGTCTCTTGATCACCCCTGGTGCAGGTTGTGACTTCATCGCCCCCAACATGGAAGAGCAATAATGAGAGTCATACCAAGTTGGGAAGTTTCCTAGTGATATCCTTAACTTGGGCCCCAAGGAGGTAAGAGACTTCCCTAAGAGGAGAGTTGTCCAGCATTTCAGACCTTCTGTTCCTTTCAGAAAGGAGTCACACACAGATATAGATAGGAATAACAAAAGGAACGCTTTTTCATGTAATTTGGTTTTTCTTCTGGGTGTTTCCTGCTAAGCTCAGTAAAGGAAGAATGTCTGCAAAAGAAGTTGGTGTAGTTGCAGATTGCTTTAATTAAAAACATGAAATACTTAGCCACCATCAGCAAGATCCTGTCTAAACCAAGCATGGAATTAATAAAAAAAGTTAATAAAAATCAATCTGTGATCAGAATAGTTTCTACATAGAAATCAAGAATACTGTCAAATATTTATTTAATGCAATATCTGACCTACATAGATGGTCTGTAGAGCCGACCTCCCTACGGCAAGGAGCTAATACAGCCTAACAGCTAATGCCTAGTCTATGATTACATCATTTGTGTGCTCTGTAGAGCGTAAGGCGGATCAAGGTACCCAGTGGCTGATGGCAAAAGGCTCCGTGCTGCTGGTTATCTGCCTCCACGTTGCACAGCTCTGGAGTTCCCAACAGGACCGTGTGTCCCTCGCTTTGCTCTCCTTAATACTCTCCGCAGTGGACCTTCCTCCTCGCTGCTCTCCTCGGAGCTGGAAACCCCTGCGCCTATTCCTGTGCCTACTGGAGGCCTTTCATGAGGGTCACTTTGACAGGAGGCTTTCTCCTCCTGGCAGCCTCGGCCCTGTGGAAGCTTCAGGCTCTCGTTGAAGAAGGCAGAGGCCATGCACTCGGCTGCTGCCGTGTCGCAAGCACACAGGAGTTTCTCACATATGCTCCAACCAATGCCTTAAAAAGAAGTTTCAGAATTAATGTTTGAAAGCAGTTAAAATCTGTCAATGTGTAATTTGGCACAGGTAGATGAGCTTTTGAAAACAAAATTTTCAAATCTACCTGGAATTTTAGTCTCTAAATTTACCTTTAACCATTCTAAATACCCATGTTTTACTCCTGGAAAAGCTGGTAGCCCATGGCTTGGACAAGTGTACTCTCTGCTGAATTAAGAGCTGGCTGGAGGGCCGGGCCCAGAGAGTGCTGGTGAATGGGGCTGCATCCAACTGGTGGACGGTCACCAGTGGTGTCCCCCAGGGGTCACTGTTGGGTCCAGTCCTGTTTAACGTCTTTATTGATGAAGGGATTGAGACCATCATCAGCAAATTTGCTGATGACACCAAGTTGGGAGGGAGTGTCAACCTGCTGGAGAGCAGGAGGGCTCTGCAGAGGAATCTGGATAGATTGGAGAGATGGGCTGATTCCAATGGGATGAAGTTCAATAAGGCCAAGTGCCGGGTCCTGCACTTTGGCCACAACAACCCCCTGCAGTGCTACAGGCTGGGGACAGAGTGGCTGGAGAGCAGCCAGGCAGAAAGGGACCTGGGGGTGCTGGTGGACAGGAAGCTTAACATGAGCCAGCGTGTGCCCAGGTGGCCAAGAAGGCCAGTGGGATCCTGTCCTGGATCAAAAATAGCATGGCCAGTAGGACCAGGGAAGTGATCCTGCCCCTGTACTCTGTGTGGTGAGGCCACACCTTGAGTATTGTGTTCAGTTCTGGGCCCCTCAGTTCAGGCAAGATATTGAGGTGCTGGAGCAGGTCCAGAGAAGAGCAACAAGGTTGGTGAAGGGACTAGAACACAAGTCCTATGGGGAGAGGCTGAGGGAGCTGGGGGTGTTTAGTCTGGAGAAGAGGAGGCTTAGAGGTGACCTCCTCACTCTCTAGAACTACCTGAAGGGAGGTTATAGCCAGGTGGGGGTTGGTCTCTTCTCCCAGGCACTCAGCAATAGGACAAGGGGGCATGGGCTTAAGCTCTGCCAGGGGAAATGTAAGTTGGATATTAGAAAAAAATTCTTTACAGAGAGAGTAATCAGTCATTGGAATGGCCTGCCCAGAGAGGTGGTAGATTCACCATCCCTGGAGGTTTTTAAATTGAGATTGGAGGTGGCACTGAGTGCCATGATCTAGTAAACTGACTGGAGTTGGACCAAGGGTTGGACTTGATGATCTCTGAGGTCTTTTCCAACCCAATCAATTCTATGATTCTATGATTCTATGACACCAACATGCTGGGCAGCAGAAGGTTCCACTGGCTTTAGCTGAATTTGTGAATGTAACAACACAAACAACTGACTCCTGTCTGCAATTACAAGGTGTCTGAATGTAATTTTAACAGCCTGGTCACATCATACACAGTAGTGTAATAACCTTTGTCCCAACTAGGAAAAAAAGCTGTAGTTTAAAGTAAGCATTTCTAACTTTTTGTACACTATATATTTCTGTCTCCATTCTCAGCCCTAGCAGCTCTCAGTCATGGTGGCATTCAGTCTGTCATGCTGATACACTGTCATCAGGACACGAGAATTTCCTCTAACACAAACTTACATTTTGCCTTATGATCAATACATAAAACTTCAGATCTTGAACTTCTTTCTGCATGACATCCAAGTTTTTTAACTTGTTCCGTACAACAGTGATGGGAGAAGCAACATCTAAAATAAACAGTAGATGTAAATGGAAAGTATTCTTCCTGCATGCCAGAGTGCTTGCAATTATTTGTATGTCTTTATTTTCAATGCCCATTAAAACTGAGAGATTTTAGTTTTCATACCATGGAATTTTTCCTCTAAAGAAGAAAATCCGAACTGTTCCTATTTACCCCCTATACTTGCTCCTGTTTTTGCTTCTTTCTTCTAATTTCCTTATGTTTACCAGTGCTGTTCCTTTTATTGGGGGTTGTTTTAATTTTAAGGCACATAATTACAATTGTAACCGTGACCTGCCATGAGAAGTGTCTTCAAGTGTTCAAATCCTGGCTGAAAATATAAAAACTGTATCATGACAGCCAGATCACTAGCCTTCCTCTAGTCTAATTTTTCACGCATAGGCATTTTTACTTGTGTGCAAGTGGAGGAAACAGGTGAGTGCTGTATACCAGGTGCTGTATTTAGACCAGATGTGCCCAAACTATTATGACCTTCCACAGAGGGAGAGATTTTTAGTTGTAATTACAACACCCTCAAAGGAGATGTCTTCACTTTGGTTGAATTCTCTACATTATTCTTTGTTGACAGCCCTGCCATGACTGCACACAGTTGGCCATGCAAGGGCTCTGGCCTGCAGCACCGGGATCACTTTGCTCCAGCTCTTCTCTTACCTGAAGGACAGTGCAGTGTGGGTGTATGTTTAATCTTCATAGATCACTTTCCAAACCACCCCTTAGCCAAGTTTCACTTGTCCTCATCCTTTTTAATATACTCGGTCTTCTGCTCTGCTTACCCCCCATCATTCTCCTTTCTTATTTTGAGTTAGTAAGTCCCCTTTAAAGCACTGGTGCAACAGTAGAATGTGTTTCAGTGACATTAGGTTATTTCAGTTGTTACTTAGTTAAGTGGATCTTTCTCCCCACAATGTGACCTGACTACTGATACATAGCTATACAATGCCCAACAAAAGATGAACTGATCTTTCTTGGTCCATGGACCCCCCAATAATTCCCACAGTTAATGGCAAATACAGAAAAGTCCACACCTGTCCAGTGCATCAGCAGGATGACCTCTTCCCTCTTGGCCACAATAGCAACCATAAGACTCAAATTCCTCTGGGCATCGCTCAGTTAAACAGAACAGCATTTCTCCAAGCTGGGGCAGCTCCTTCTTCGCTCTTCCACTTCCTCTCCCTTGCAGGAAGGTTAATCGCTCACACTCTGTAAAGCAAAGTTGGTTTTTGACACGCCATGTTTTCACTGCCTGGAGGCTCTCTTGTGATGACAGGAGTGTTTTCAGAGCTATCAGAAACTTTTAAAGACAACACTTTACTATTTGTAAATTATTGCTTCCATCCATGAATTATGGCTCTTAGAACACTGCTGAGCAAGACAGCAAAAGGCTG
Source organism: Grallaria varia (assembly GCA_013396735.1). NCBI lineage: Eukaryota > Metazoa > Chordata > Aves > Passeriformes > Formicariidae > Grallaria > Grallaria varia. The sequence continues at coordinate 1,585,196 of VWZG01010408.1, read as the reverse complement.
GGAAATATTTAAAGGGGAGAGAGATCCCTATGAAAATGTAAATTACAAATCAAATTGGATTGCAGTGAGAATACTTTGCAGTCCTTTGTAATCCTTCATAACTAAATTTTCTTCAGGAATATTCAAACCTAGCTGAGTATTCAGTGGCTTCTGTCTTGGCTAGTTCTGCAAATACAGTCCTAATCCCTTGTGCTTGCACAGTGATGGCTGGGCAAAGACTATGTCATGCTGAAAGAAACAATTTTTTTGTTTCGTTTTCGTTTGAAATATAGTTCAGTTAGATCCATAATGCCCCTAGTCCAAATGCAGGAATGATCTGTTGTGATGACTGCTGTGCTGCCAGTAGCTTTGGCACCACCATGTCCAAATCCTGATGTCTCTGCAGCTCCCCCGACTCAAGAAGAACTGATATTGTGGGAATTATTCCTAAGATCTGAGAGAACACAGTGCTCCATATCAGGAAAACCATGTCAAGGGGGCCTCTTTTGAGACTTTGCCAGGAAAAGGACTTGACTGAGCTGATGATTGAATTGCAAGAGAGACAGGGAGGCATTCTGTTCCCTCTGCATCCTCCTTGCTCCCATGGGTAATCCCATCTTCCTTTCTGCAGCTCTAGACTGACTCCCTGCTTCTTCCAGAGACAATCCTGGGTTACTGTCTCCAACAGGAAATTCTGCCCACGTGCCTGCTTGGGCCTTCACTCCCGTTAATTCAATGACCACAAACCAGGGGTTCATGCATTGATAAGTGCTCTCTAGAAGCTGATATTTTGCAGTCAAATTTTCCTGTTTGGTGGAAGGTTGGTTTGAGTGTCCATGTGTGATGTTTTCCAGTCCTCCACTGGGAACCCTAAGGAGATGGATGGGACAGTCCCAGAGTGTGAACTTACAGCAGGGACAGGTCTGAAATGTCTTGGGATCTCTGTGATCTCTGAGCAGGAATGGGAACAGAATTAGAAACGATGAGAAAAAAGCTGACTCTGCCAAGATGTTGGCAAAAGGTCAGAGTGAGGAGCAGGGAAATTCCTATTGCTTCTGCTGCTTTAAAGCAAAGGAACTTAAAGACATCATTAAATTTATTGCCTACAAAGAAAAGCAAGAGGAAACATTCACTGAGCTCATTTTAGATTTTGCACTGTTCAAAAATGTACTTAAAACCTAATAATAATTAGGGGGTTTTTTAAGTGTTACTGACAGCACATTAGCAGAAGAGGTTAAATTGATGGAAGCTTTTGCAGGTGTCTGCATTTCCTGTTCTTATGAACACCAATACATCCGTGCTTATCTAACTGGTTTAGAATAACTATAATTTCTATATGTATTATATACCTACTTTCAATATAGAGGTAGCTGAATATTTTATCAGATATAATGGGGAAATAACCCCTTATTTACCTTTTCCTGCGGGCTCATTGGGTGCCCTGTCAGACAGTCCCAGTTCCTGAGCTATTGCAGAGGCAGCTACACTTGGGCCACCCCTTGCAGGGCTTGTCTCTGGAGAAGACAGATACACGTATTAGACTCGTGAAGGTAGAATAAATACTTCTTTCAGTAAAGCGTCCAAAAGTGCATATTCTGAACACACAGCCTTCTGAAATTCGTTAATTCATAGTGGGAGGCTGTTCATTAAAGGTTAGTTGTTAAGCTTTCCTGATCAGTTGACAGTGATCTGCCCTTTCCAGAGCAGTCAGTGTTGTGTACCCCCTCTTCTATGTAACCTCTCCAAATTTAGGGAGAATTCTACATGGCCACGAGAAATGCTGACTCCTCAGGTAGCTGTGAACAGGAATAGGGGAGTGCTGTAAATCAGAAGAGGTGTAATTCATTTTTTGCTTGCCTTTTTCTTTTGTCCTTGCAGACGTGCCTGCAGAAATCTTCTCAGTGGGGACAATTTTGACTTGCATTGAGTTAATATCTCCAGGGAATGAGGCTGGGGAGGTGGTTATCTCTTCTACTGGGCCCACAGCTGCCATAAATCCATCTTCCTCTGAGTAATCAGAAACAGGAAAGCAGAAGAAGACATGGAAAATAAACAGCAAGATTTTAATTTTAGATAGCTGGTCAGAGTGATATTCTCAGGCAGATTCAGTGTGAATTGATGGTCATAGAGAAAAAACATTCAAGAGAAAAATTGGAAATTAAAGAGTATCCACACTGGTCATTTCTTCACATCTCTTCCCTTTCAGAAGAAAAGACTGTGGTTAACTATGACCAGTTTAACTGCTGATTGGTTTTTTAAGTTCTATATATATGTACTGAGGAAAAGAGCAGTGCCAGTTGCTGAAAATCATGTTGGTCGCTGCTTAGTCAGCTGTACTGAGAGATAAAGTGCAGGTGAGATGCCATGAGATGTCATTTTCTGAGTAAATTGCTTTAAAAAAAGTGTCTGTTCTCCTGAAGGTTCCAGAACTGAGAGCAACATTAATGAAAGCAGGAAATTATTTGACTGATGCAGAGCTGGGTGACTGAAGGGTTTACTGGGTTGTAAACTCAAGGAAATACCAAGGGAAAAATAATATGACAAATAAATACATTACTTTCAGGAGATTCTTTACCTTAAAACTTATATTGGTATTTATTTTTAGATTATCTATAGCTTTATTGTTGAGCAGGAAATTTTTGTTATATTTGTGGATATTTAACATCTTTTTTCTTTCTTTTTAAACCTTTTTTATGTAAGCTAACTGGTAAATGAAAACGCTGTTATCAAATGGTTTCATTTTTTCTAAATGTCAATATGAAGAATGTGACCTTTCACAAATTAAATACTTTGAAAACACAAGCGAGCTTGAGTTTCCATATTTTAAAAGCTTTTCTTCTGAATCTTTGGCTGAAATTATTAATTGGACTAAACCCAAATTCATTAAACTTGTCCCTCTGATGTTCTGGTTTTAGTATGTGTTGAAAATAACATGTCATAGGATAAGAGAATAGATTAAAAGAAATGAAAGTAGTGCTAAGAACACAACAAAGCCCCATGAAAAGTGGCAGAAAGGGATCAATAGTCAATAGTTTTGAAAGCTCAACAAGGTGCACATTTTATGCCACTTTGTTTGGCAGTGGTGTGTTGAAATGAAAGCCATTCCTGCTAGATGTAAAAAATAAAACCAGAGTCTGGGAAATTCTGCACTGAGCTGAGAATAAATATTACAAATTATCTCCCAGGAGCCATGCAGACCTGGAACACAACATACAGATTGTCTGATACATTCACGGTAACGGAGGAGAACGTTTTGTGATTTTGACCCATGTACAGTAGTGCCAAATTTCTGCACTGGGGTGGCAGACAGGGATACTGTTCAGGCAGTGTAATCAGAGTCAAAACATGACTACTTTCTGCTCTCCATACGCAGCGTTACTTGACATTTTTCTGGTGCATTTCATCCTGCCAGGATAATCCTTCCTACACTAAAAGGGCCACAGAAAAGTTCCAAGTCTACCAAGTTGCTTCATTTTCAGCTGTAGCTGCTGGTATGGCTGTGCTCGAAGCACAAACACCTGTGAAAGCTGAAACAGGTTTTAGACTGCTAAAGAATTTGATTAAATAATCTATAATAAAGGAGAAGACAAAATCAAAGTGAACCCTTCTGGCAGCATATGCTCTGAATGTAATTTATAGCTCCAACCATCATATTGGAAAATCTTATGTGAAGAGGTTTTCAGAAATACTTGGATGAGGAGTGCAAATGAGTGGCTGGAGGCGAAGAACAGCTAATGCTTCTCAGTCTGGTTTTATTGTTTCTGTTTCTGCTATCTGACCTTGATCTAAATTTGATTCTCTGGCAGCCCTGTTGTCACCGCGTGCAGGGTTTTAACTGTGACACTTTGAGATGAAGAATTGCTCTGTCGGTCAAAGAAAGAGGAAAGCTGAGGGTCACTGACCTTTGGCCAAGAGGCTGGAGGGAGCAGGAGCTGTGCCTTTGTGGTCCCTTGGAGTAACTGTCCAAAAAACAGAGGCATCGTGGTAGTGACCAACCTGCTGCATTTCTGTCGTGCGTTTCTGGAATGGCTTTTACTGAAAGCATTGTAAAGCTTAACCAAACATCACTTTTCGCCTGATTTTATAAAGAGGGTAATTAGGAGAAAGGAAGTGTTTTGTTGAAGGATATGTGATTCAGCAGAAGTGGTGGAGGTATTATCCAGAAGTCCTGCGCTGCAGATTTTTGACTGTGACACCACGGAGCTTCATAAATGAAAACCCATCTTCATCTGGGGGCAAGACTGCCAAATTTTTCAACAAAAGTTTAATCAGACTCTTACCTCTAGGTTTGGAAGTCACTGAGATAATTTCACTGGGCTCAAAAGAAATCACTGTGAAGGTAGAAAATGTAAAGTCAGAAAACAAGTTGCCAGTACAGACTCTTATGAATAGTTGCTGAGAAGAGATTTTTCTGAAACAGGAAGACCCAGGCAAGTCATGGATAGAGGTTTGCCTGTTTTTCTTAGTGTTGTGTTGATTGTTGTAGACAAAGGGATATTGATAAAATAATCTCATTGCTGCATGCAAATAATGTACATTGCACTAACATAAGATTCTATGTTTCTATGAAAGAAGCAGCATGAATATCACTGAAGTGGGAAATTCAATATTAAATCCATTTGACACACAAATAGACCAAACAGGATTAGGTCTGAAATCCCACTGTTGTGCACAGAAGGATGCCACATTCTTTGTGAATGACTTGTGTTTGCCTGCACTTAAAGTCAGATATGAATGGGCAGCTATAAGACCCAATACCTAACCTCTAATTAATTTCTTTACCTGATAAAATTATTTTCATTTATCAGTTGCGTTTTTATAAATTATAAGCATGACTATCAAATTATCCAAAAAAATAATTTCTGCATCTTTTTGTGTGTTGTTAGGATTTTGGGATGTGAGGAAGGATGCCTTTGCCTTTGAATGAGTTTCTGAGCGGTACTCGGCTTTGGTTTAATGCAGCTTCGACAATTGTCAAAGTTAAGTTCCTTTGGGCTTGAATGGGGAGACGTTAAATGGTGAGTGGTTCACCAAATGTTTCCTTCAAAGTCTGACTGGGCATGTTATCTGTGTTACGTTTTCAGCTTTCTGAAGTTCCTAATACAGGGTTTTATCCCTTGGTAATATTTTGAGCCGTATGTTGGACTATTCCTCTTTAGAGGGCTCAGTTAATTGTTTTTTAGGAAGTAAAGGATTGCTACAGATGTGCAAATACAGGGGGTCTGACTCCTTCAGGAGTTCTCAGATTTCTATTACCAAGCTTCCCAGAAGCAGCTAGAAAAACACAGACTAACCCCAGAGCTGTTTCTAGGTGAAAACAATAAATATCTGGTAAAAACCTACTTTGATACTACAGGAGAGATATAAAGGAACAGCCAGCACTTACAGTCAGCATAAAGCCTTTTCAGGTATGTACACTTGTGCATGTGCTGTTTTTTTTAAAAATAATAGAAAAAAAAAAACCTTTAAAAATTGGAAGAGTTGTCACTTAAAAAACCAATAAAATTCTATATGGTTTTCATTATTCCAGACTGACATTTAGGGCAATGGCTCACAGAGAGGAGCACACTACACCTCGAAACTACGTTATTAAATTCTCAAAAAATGCAAATTCCTGTCTCTCCCCAGGCAGCCAGGTCTAGTGGAAAGTGTGGGCAGGGGGATTGAAACTGGATGATCTTCAAGGTCCCTTCCAACCCAAACCCTTCCATGATTTCCTGAGTTAAGCAGCGATTTGGTCACACCCACCCAGCACACTTTGCTCCTGTGCTTGGCAGATACGGGGGCTCTGAACGTGCCAGTGGGGCTCTGCTTGTGATGGAGCCTCATGGCAAGAGTTCAGCAGCTAAGCTGGGCAATGGCTGGTCCAAGACCAGTCTCCTTCTCTAGTTCATACCTGAATGACTTGTCCTTCTCTTACTGGGTGTACCCTACTAGAGCTGGTGACTCCTGTCCCTGGCCTCTCGTGTCACAGCGCTCGCTGTGCAGGCAGGAAAAGAATAATTTTCTCATTCTGCAGCAATGAAGGTTTGGAAGCATCACCCACTCCTCAATAAGACAACCACTGATTGTGGCAGAAAAAAAATGAAGGCTTTCACAAGAGCCACTTGGTCTTGTGGTTTAGAGAGTCACCCAGGAGGCACCAGAATGAGAAGGTTTGAACCTGAATTAAAAGTAAATAAACCACCAAACTGCTGGCTCGTTGCCCCAAACCATGGTCTGTCTTTCCACATGCTACTGCCTGATCTTGTGGAATTAAACATCTCTTGTTTAATATGGCTGTGGATCCAGTGGCTGGCACCCACAGAGCACGTCTCTGCCAAACAGCCACCTGCCTTCCAACCTGTGTTCCCAGGGAGAAAAAAAGGTTGTTTTGATGAAAAAGGGTTTTGTTGTAGAGTGCTCATTCTCAGCCCTTGGGAAACTTACTGTAAACTCTGGTTAAACACATTACAGGCACAAATTGAAAAATTGCACCTTCCCATTCACTCTTGAATGCAATCACCAAAGCATTATATCTGCTTTAACATCAGTCCTTTTAGAAGGGCAGAAAGAAAGTGAACAGCTTTTATTTTTTCAGCTTTTGGGAGCTGAAAATAGGGCTTTGTGCACTCTAAGTTGCAAACCTTCTTCCGCAGATGCAGTCACAGCTTGTGTTTCATCAGTCCCATGATTAAGGATCTCTGCAAAAAGAAAAACGTTCTTACACAAGAGGCTCATGGCTTAGAATGCTCATTAGACTGGATCTTGGCATGGCATGATCAGAGTTGTCAGAAGGGAACTTATTTCTAGATATTATTATTATTGTGCTTTTTGTACAGTTATTGTATGATATAAATACAGAAAATATAAACCAGATTATTTGTAATTACAGTAGCAGTATTAAAATCCTGCTTTAGTACTTATGCCATGCTGATACTAAATTCTACTCAGCAAAAACCAGTATAATAATAAAAAAATAAAATCCCAAACAGTTTCAACCTAAAGAAGAGGAACTGGCTTGCAATCAGCATTCTTTAAATTCCCATTTCAGCAGCTTATTTTTCTGAGTATAAGTTGGTCTCAATAAATTCCAGACAAAGAATAATAGAGATGAGGTACCTACCCTCTGTACGATGTGTTGTCAGCTCTCTCTTGATGGTTGTTTCTGAAAAAGAGAAAGGTCTCTCATAAAGTGTGAGAAGGGAATTTGTCACTGTTTGATCAGAATAGTACAAATCAGCAGTTCATTGAATGTATTCCTATTAAGACAAAGATTTAGTCAAACACTTGCCCATTTCAGTCAATTTTTAATGTGTAATAAAGAATCTACCAAAATCCTTTTACTATTTATTTGTCACATAGGGTAATTTTTTTTTTCCCACCAAGTCAGAACTGGATAGAACAGCTGCACAGAAGGATGATAACATGGGTGAACACTAAATAAAAATGTTTCATTCAGAGGCTTTTTTATTTCCTAGTAAGAAATATAATTAGTGGAGGTATCCAGTGAGCTAAAATCAAATTATCTTTATCAGCAGTGGTAAAATGAGCACAGTTTTCCTGTTTGCACCTAACAATTTCCCCTTTATCTGTAGCATGTTGGAAGTACCACACTGTATATCAGGGCCACCTGATCCCAGTGAAAGATTACTGTCTCAGAAAAAAACTCAGCCTGGCTCTGAGGCAAATTTTCCTGGGGCATTTGCTTCTGCCTTGACCTACTGAGGAGGGGATGTTCACATCCAGAGCATGGCATAGGTGTGTCTGGCTGTCCTTAGCACTGAGGTCTGTGACAATGAGCCAAAGGATTAGAAAAGCTAACACTGCTTTTTCACATCACCCTCAGCTTGGGAGTCCAAAGGGGCTCCCCCTGCTGTGCTCCAATTGCAATCCATATGAATGAAGTTTTTAATCCAGCTCTGCTCCCACAAGACAGGCATTTGGTCTTGCAAGGCTGTAATTTCAGCTACAGAGCATGGATCAGGGTGTGACAATGGAGATAAACATCCCCTTCATCTTTAGCAGGGATTTTTCCTTCCAAAATGGAACCCAAGTAAACTGAGCAGACTAAGCCTGGTTTTTTGCTTTTCCAGTTAGTTTTTGCATGGTTTGGGGGAAGATTTGGCTAGCAGTACTTTTAGCATTCCTGCTAGTGACCACATCACAATATCACTCATTCCTTCCAGCTGGAAAAAGCCTCACAAAGCGGACAGGAGCCTCCTGAATGAAAAAAAAAAAATCTTCATTTCTAACTGGAACTTCCCTGTTCTAGTTGTGTTTCTTGCCTCTTGTCCAGTCCCTGTGCAACTTCAGGAAGAGTTTGGCACCTTCTTCTCAACACACCCCACTAGGTACTGAGGACAGTAAAAAGATCTCCCCTGAGCCTCGTCCTCTTTCACCATGGGCTCCAGCCCCCTCCCCATCTCAGTAACCCCTCCTGGCCCTGCTCCAGGACAGCGATTAATCTGCTGCCTTCTCCTCTCCTGGTGTTCACTCAAGTAGCATAAATGGGCAGGACACACGAACTTGAGAGCAGGACAGACTGCCAGGTTTATGGCAGGAGAGCACCCAGCGACTGCTTCATTCTTGTTGGCTCAGATTTGATGCTGGCAGACAACCTGGCAGGAGGAGGCAGTGGATCAGACCCTTATTATTACCTGTAACTGGAGATGGACAGAAGGAGACATCCAGCCCATTCAGGGAAGAGTTAATGTGTGCATTCACAAGGCATTCAATGGCATCTTTGTCACAGGTGCAGAGGAACTGTTCACAGGGATCCCCAGTCTCTGGAAAAGAAACAAAAATCCAAACAAGGCACTATTGAAAAATCTTTTCCACCTCTTGCTTTTTCCTCCCCGTACTCATTAGTTCAAACTTATTTGTACTGAGCTTCTCCACACTAAACACAGTCAAGTTTCACAGTCCAACACTGGTTTTGAAACACAAACCACTGAAGTCTGGTGCAGCTGGCAAAAAATCATTGCCTCTCTGGTTCATATATAAAAATCGTAGAATCAGCTGGGTTGGAAGAGACTTCTGAGATCATGAAGTCTAACCCTTGATCCAACACCACTGTGATTACTAGGTCATGGCACTAAGTGCCATGTCCAGCCTCAAAAGAGAATTGTTTCTCAGGTTTTTCAGGAGATCCTCAGCATCTGCTACATTTCTGATGTGTGGAGACATCTCAAGCAATGCTTAGTCATCCTGCAAAGCCAGGGAAACCTCAGGAAGGGGCTGCCTGTTAGAGGAGCTCTGGCAAACCCTGATGGTTTCTGCTTAATTTGTCTATGACTTTTGGTGAATAGACCAGAATGTACTTCTGGTCCTGGGGAGGCTCCAGCATTAAGCTCTTGTGACAGGTTAATCTCACCACAGGTCAGGTTTTCAGTAGAGCAGCTGACATCTGTAGAAATCTTTGATGGGTCCCACGTGCACTCCATCTCCAGTGCTTCCTCATAGCATTTGCGGTGCTGGAAACAGCATCTTAAAAAATGAAATAACACAGAGGTCTCACAATTTAGTTGCAGTTCGAGGTCAGACTGTGATGCTGTCATGTTGCTCTTAAACCAAGAAAAGGAGGTCTGTCCATGTTGTGATCCCGAGACGCAAGAAAGACTGAGTACTGCTTTCCCTGAGTTGGATAAATATATCTGGATGAAGAACTGAGTTGTGGGAGCAGGTCTGCATGCTGTGGGTGACCGTACATTTCTGTCCTGCTGTGGTACCTGGGCTCTTACAAGGACTCTATAGGCAGTTTAAATAAGAAATCCACTGTCAGTACCTGAATATTTTCTCCCAGCACTGCCAGCTCACTAACAGTGCCCTACGGCTCAACTCTAGAGGTCTTGGATCCATTCCTGTCCCAACCTTTCTCACTGCAGATTTGCAGAACAGCACTGAACCTGGTGCTCATGGAAGGTTAATGGCTCTGCAATGCCCTGTGTCTCATCGGGACTGTATAAATACATGCAGCGTTATCCTCTATTTCTTTTACTTCTGTGCAACAATTATAGTTCAAATGCATTATTTAGACATGGGAAAGGGCCATGAAATATTTTTCTCACACTGGAGTGAAGCACCTTTCTCCTACCACCAGACAGCACAGGCTGTCAGAAACCTTGTGTTTTCCTACACCCCTGCTGTCCTGCAAACCTCAAATGCCTGCATGGCCACTTGAGCTGTGAATAACAATGAAAAGTCAACTAAAACAACAAGGTCTTCATCAATCTGCTCCTCTCTCTTCAGCTGTTTGTATAGATAAATCATCTGCTTTTATATAACAGCAGCATCTGTGTACATTGACATCAGCTGTAAATGAAACACCAGTACAACAGTCATCATTTACCCCATGTGAAATTGTTACATGGATTAAACAGGGGCCTCCTGTTAGATTTCTATCGAAATACCCTCATTTGGAGAAATGGACTCGGAACGCCGGTCTGTTGTTGAATTGCCACTGGCCTGGTCCCTGCCAAACGCAAGGACAATGTGGACACCCACACCCAGCAGCTGCTGCCAGGAAGGGCGAACTTGTGATCACAGTGTCAGGAGTTACCCCTAGTTAGGCTCACATGGGATTTTTGTTACAGGCACAGTGAACGTGTCAATAGACATCACCCACAGCCCTGCACATGCACTGAGGCACCGGCGGGCAGCAGCACTCCCACAGTGATCAGAGCACAGAGCAAACACCTGCCCCTTGCCAGGCTCCCTTCCAGGCTACAGGTGCATTTTCTCCCCTCCTGTATTTAGGAAGCATTGAATATTTATCACTTGCTGTATTAATAAATAATGGCTACAATATTTAATTAGTCCTCACAACCAGAGGAATCCAAGGAACATGCTTACAAGGGTGAGGACAAAAGCCATTCAGCAGATGGCTCCTCTCACCACAAATTCTGCTGTGCTTTGTTTCAGAGATGAGACTGAGGTCTGTGAGCTCCATCAGGAACAGGGTTTTAACCATCCGGCTGATGACATGTCTCAACACACTCCTGTCTCTGCCTGAGGTCTAGTGAAGTGTTAGCATCTGAAAACACCTCTAGCTGCATAATTAGTCTAACACAAACTCCCTGCCGTTCTTATTTGTTTAGAGCATCACAACTACATCAACACTTTCTGCAGCAGTTAATCCAAAAATTTACCTACTTTCCTTTTGCAAGCCAAAGACTGTAAGACCTGGATTGTCCCTTGGCCATGCTTCCCCTTCACATGGACTATGGAGGTAAATTAGGCTCCTGATTTAGATATCACAATTAGCTTCTCTGGGAAATGTGAAAATGTGGGTCTCATAGGCACTAAGGCACTTTCCAGCACCTTAAAACCCTGCAGTGAGGTGTTCAACCCTTTTCTATGGAATAGAAATGGAAAGGGACAAAACGCAAGGTTTGCAAAACTAGTTTCCAAGAAATAAGTTAGTGAAAAAAATTGCAACACTTTGGGAACTATCTCTGGGAAAGACACGTAACAGCCACTAATCTGGAGGCTCTCTTGAACCAAGGGCACATTTGTGTCAGTGGCAAAGCAATGCTCAGTCCCCGTTTGCTGCACACAGCAGTGAGATTTCTGTGCTGCTAAGAAAACCTCACCCTGGGGCTGGAAACCAATTTGTAAACACAAACTGACTCTGTGAATGTTTCTCAGGACAAACCTGCTGATAGATAGTTCTGTGGTTTCTGGTTTTACGCTGCTCTGCATTAAAAGAGAGCTGAGTGAAGCAAAAGCCCGGGTGCTCAGCTCTGTGGATATCAATCCATTGAACTGACTCAGGCTCTTGTTTCAGGATGTCATCACAATTGTTCAGAAAACCTTTCACAGAGAAGTCCCATGGTTTTTTCCAGTAGCAGAGTTAGATCTCCATTTTCCCAGCCATCCCATGCTGGAAAGTGAATGGTTTCATTTCCATCTATCTATAGGCATTAGCCCTTGCTGTCTTTGCTCGGGGAATTAATACATTATATTGTTGGAAAAACCTTTTTCTACATAGACATGGATATATCTTGATTCTCTTTGAATTTCCTTTCAAACCCCCTGCTGACATAAGCAAACAATCATTTGATTGTCCTGGCCTAAGATTACATTTTCTCTCAGTAGCCCAGTCAGGGTCTGGGACAGTGTCCCTCCAAAGCACACAGTGGAGTTTGGACGGTTTTTTTTTCCTGGCACATGGTACTGGGAAGAGACATTGAGCTACCTTGCTCTTCTCTGGCCTTGATGCTCCCGTGTCTTACAACTTTGTCATGCACACAGGGACTCAGGGCAAGATCTACTTAACCTCCTAATGCTCCCTAAAGTCACACTTAGCTGTAACCTTATTCTACTGATGCTTAAACCCCTCCCAGATGCCAACATTTTTATTAGAGTCCACTATGAACCTACATTGCTGGTTTATTGCACAGCCCTCAGTACCGGCAGTTGCAGACCCACCGAACTGCTCAGATTAGAGCTCCCCCACTCTCCTTATAAACAGGACCTCCAGTTTTTGTCATGGATTCACACGTGTAAGAGAATTTTCCCCGTACAAAGGAAGGAACGAGGTTTTGTTCTCAGAGGTCTGTTTCCCAGCCGTGCTGTCAGGCAACTGGCCCAGGTTGTTGGCCCAGCAAAAAGACAGTGCTCCTCAGCAGGTAGGAATAACAGAGGACAGGACTGATACACCACAGCTAAAGTTCTTGTTTGTGGGTCGTGTCAGATATTTCAATGGCAAGCAAGTGATTTAATTTAAAATAGAGACAGATGGTGTGGGTCTTATTTACCCGCGAATAAATATTTTTTTTTTTTTTACAAATGTCTTTAAATCATGTATACACACATTATCCTTTGGATAATCAGGGCTTTTAGAGCCAGTCAGGGCAGAAAACAACATCTTATGGATACGACTTACTCATCAGCTTCATCCACAGGGAGCCCTTCCATCTCAAACCGGCAAGAGCAACCATAGTCTTCAAAATCCCTGGGACAAAACCCAGTAACACACTTCATCTTGTTCACAAAGTTGAGAAGGGCAGGGAAGTTAGTGAAGATGGACTGTAACCAGGTGAAGTGGGAACCCAGGCAGTCTGGAAAGAGAACAGCCATAAAACACATAATTGGAGGTGAGCCAGGCATGGGTCACACACAGGGGACATTTGTATGAACACAGAGCCCAAACAAGGCAGCAACACAGGGACATTGAACAACGCTTGGCACTCAGCAGTGTCAATTATTATAGTAGTCTTTGGGGAAATCCACACCTTCAAAAATCCCGGTTTCTTCTCAGTAAACTTATAAAAGGAGACTCCACAGGATTTCTATTCAGTTAGCAAGTACAACTGGAACAGATACTTACCAAAAAATAGTGCTACGCTTTCCACATTTTGAAAGACTCCGTTGAAGAGTGTGGCATTGTCTAAATGAAAAAATAAACAACCCGCACTTATTTTCAAAAAAAGTAAATGACAGCAACTTTCCCCAGATTGCCCCTGGTCTTACTTCAGCTGTTAAACCATTCTGAGATGAGTTCCTAGCTATTTGCTCACAGCACATTCCCCTGCAATGCTGCTGGAGTTTGAGGGATTCCCCATGGCCATGCAATAATGCAGAAAGTAAAGTTTAAACCTTCCTTACTCAGGATTCTCTCAGGTGTGCTAAGAAGCTCCGGCAAGAATGCTGGCGGCTCCAGTGCTTGGCCACCTACCTCAGCAAACAAATTTGAGAAGAAACAGTTATAAAGACAAAGAACAAAACAAAACAAAACAAACAAACAAACAAACGCCCCCAAAAAAACAAGAACACAAACAAACAGCCTCCCCCCAAAAAACCCCCAAAAAACAAACATATATCTCATTTTGACACTGCAGGCATTTTGACACCTTCCTGCACTGACAAGCTGATTTATCAAAGCCATTGTTCAGCTCCACCTGCACCCAGGGAGGCTCAGAAGCATAAAGGTAACTCATACCCATTTCAGCTCAAAATCCAGTCTCTATCAGACGGGTATTGCTGTTGAGGATGTGCTAACCCTTGTCTTCCTGTGCCCGTCTGAACATTCGCCCTTACTGGGATAAATCAGTAGAACTATAGAAAATTGTATTATTGCCCAACTATGCCCCAAATGTTTCTACTTTGTAGCCCTGTGCACTTATTTGAATCAGGGTTATTTGAAGACAAGTGGTTTGGTTTTTCTAAGTCTTTTTTTGTCATCACAATGGTCGAGGTATGTCAAAGGAAGGACACGTCTTCCGAAAACGGGACCTTTATTGGATCAGAAGCTGTGGTTCTTATAGACCTCAGTATGGACACATGTCCAAGGACCATTGGCTTCTCTATACATAAATAATTCTTAATTGGACACTCAGACTGTGCATGTCAGTAAACATGACTCGGTTTAGAGACCAGATTTCCGTTCTGGTGTCATGGCCTTTCCTTCTGTGCGTATCACCCTGACGCGTGCAGAAGGCTCCTAGCACAATCCAGTTATTCCACAGAGACCCCAGACCAGCTGGAGTCTCCCCACACACTTTTTGACTATTATCGTATTGCCTTGTTGCCTCTCTCCTTATCACTATTCGTTTTTCAAGTCAATTATCTCTTTTTTCCTTTTGAAGATGTATTCAGTATATTTTCAACACTTACATTTTTTTTCTGTTTTCCAAGTCCTGAATTTTAGTGAAATCGGATACTTTTTTTCTCCCTTCCCAGTTTTTAACCTGTTCTTTTCCTCTGCATGATTTCAGAAGGCAATGAGTTACTTTGGATTTTCTTAAACTTTATTTTAAAAACTTTTCTCAAGAATACTGAAAACCCCATAACGTTAAATTTATGGTATATCTTATGTCTCAGAATAACTGGCTTAAGAAAGATGTCATTTTTCTCTATGAAGGATTCTGGGAAAGACGTGACAGTTCTCTTGTTCATCCATTACATTTTCCTGCAATAAATATAGGTGGAACTGAGTAAAGCCGAGTAATGGGGGTTTTAGTTATAAGGCTTAGCTCTACATTTAGCAAATGATTGGGAAAAATAGAATTTTTTTAAAAAATCATATATAAGGGCCTTCTCAGGAACTTTCATGCTGTGAAAAAGATGTTCATGGTAACAGTCATACGCTCCCAGCAATTAATTTCTCAAGTTCCATTGCAGAGTATGGACAGGGGGTTGAGTGAGGCAGGAAAAGGTGTTTTCCCTTGTGTTATTCTTTTCCTGAGAGTCTTGGCCACAAGAAGCTTTTAGATATACAGCAACTCATCAGAAATGTCCTTCAATGCGGCAGATTCAAGAGAAAAAATTGTTTGCCACAAACCAGAAAATGTCTCCCGATAAAGGCTGTCCTTTTCACAGTAGTGGAACAAGTCTGTTGAAAGCTTGATGGCCATGGGGAATTCAGATTCAAGGGAAATAATGGCATGACTTGCAAAAAACCAGCATTGAATGCTATATCTATACATGTGCTTGCTAAAGAAAAACTGACCCTCATTT
Organism: Grallaria varia; assembly: GCA_013396735.1. Classification (NCBI taxonomy): domain Eukaryota; kingdom Metazoa; phylum Chordata; class Aves; order Passeriformes; family Formicariidae; genus Grallaria; species Grallaria varia. Next base: position 1,569,776 of record VWZG01010408.1, on the reverse strand, counting down.
TCTGTCATAAAACCTGTATTTCCTCTGCAGTGACAAACATCCTTCCCCAAGCTGTGTTCTGCCAAGTGCATCTAGAGCCAGGTTTGACACACAGCACAACACCATGGCTCAGACTCGGTGTCTGTGGATGAAAAGCCACCGATTATTTAGTCCTTTCAGCAAAACTTTGGAAAACGTCAAAATCTAATTGATTTGAACTGCATCAGAGGAGAAAATTGATAGAGCCCTATTTCAGGGCTGCCGGAATCTGGGATTGCTCCAGTATCCTTCACCTGCCCTTAGTTCTTCTCAGCAAACTGAAATGTACACCAAATTAACACAGAAATGTTTGAAGGTCCCCTGGAGAAGAATCTCTGCCATGGGATCAGCAGCTTGGTAAACCATTGGCTCTTCTAATCCTTTCATTACGAAGAACATTTTTAATTGTCACTAAGTCAAGACCAATGAACCGATGTTTGTTAACAAGATTGCTTGCTTTTGCTTAAATTGTTGGGGGGGGAGGAAAAAAAAGGAAATACTTTCTGGATTAATTATTCTCTTTTCTTCCTTTGGTACCATGTATTTGAAGCTACTGGTCCTGTGTCATTGCCTGTACAGTCAGAGAAAGATTGCAGGACAAAAATCAATCCTTTAAATCTCAGAAGACCCTGAGGATGTCAACTTCTCTTGTTTTTTTCTAAAATCTGCTAAAAATCTTGACACATGTTCTGTGGAGGCTGGCGTGATACATCAGCTCTTGGGCTTTCCTGTTGTATACGTTATTCATGGAATTTCTTTCAACATTCAGCTACATGTAAAATTGTTTCTGTACTGTGTTGGTGTCTTCCTGGTGTGACAAGAGTTTTCTGAAGTGTTTTGTGAAAAAAAAACCAACAAAAAACATCAGCGCACCTCCAGTTGTTGGGGGAATTTTTTGCAATTGTAGCTCATTAAAATGTCCTAATACAGAGCATGGGTACAGTCATCATAATCCTTGGGGAGTAGAAAATTCGATTGTGCCAGGAAAAGTCAGGGTGCAGCAAACCAAATCTATTTGATTTATTCAAGGTAAATCACATTAACTCCTTTCAAAGATGCTACTCCATGCACAGATATTTGCTTCAGTCTCAAAGCAGAGATCAGCAGAATAGATCCCACGCAAATATAAATCAATTATCCTCCCCAAACCTAAACAGGGTAATATTTTAAATCTTTGTGCTCAGATTGTGCTTAGCTGGGGGAAAATAATCTAAACACTGCTGCACAGCCTTTTAAGGTTTCCTGGTTCTCTTTCAAATGTTATGTCAGAAAAATTTATGACTGTCCAGATACTTCTGAGTGCACTATCCATATAAAAAAAAAATACCTTTCTTTTTTTTTTTTTTTTNNNTTCTTTTTTTTTTTTTTTTTTTTAATGAATAAATGGTTTAGGTATTTTAGCATTCTCTGTCACTGCAGTGGGAAATGTGAATATTCTCACTGATTGCTCTCCGTATAGTGGAGTCTTAAGGTTCAGCTTCATCAATACATTTTAGCCTGTGTGGGTGTATTGTGTTCATCTGTTTATTTTTTGAATTCCAATGCAAAGCAACCCCTCAGAAGAGAGACAGCTGGTGAAGTTGAAGTAGATTGGTGCAGAGTTTGTCTACACTCATGTTCTGAGCTTTATTTTTCCCCTTTAGCTACAGCCCTGTGGATCAACCAGAAATGTGTTAGACCTTCTAAGAGGTCTTCCTTTCACCTGCACACCACAACTCGTAGTGATATTCCTACACAGTGCAGTGTTTGCCCATCTCTGTCTCTGGGAAGTTCATTCAATCATGACAATGAAACGTAAAGAGTTACATAAAGAAAAAAATCCTCTTCATAGTAAAATTCAAAAGAGGAGCTTTAGCTGAACGTGAGATATTTCAGGATGCACTGAATAGTTTGGAGAATTAAGACAATGCACAGATATTTGATGAGTAGACTCTCTTTATAGTAACCTATAATTTTTGAAGTCTAAAAGATTTGAATAATGACCAAGTGCTAACAAAGGGAAGATGCAATTTTTTTGTTATATTTTTAACCCCACTAGTATTTTTTGCTTCACTAGAAGTCCTGAGAAAAACATTTTTATAAGTACTTCATAAATAAACCTATTTAAATGCATTTGGGTGTTGAACAACAAGGTTTGAGGGAAGTGGTCACATGTTTCTAAAGAGTTGTTTCCAACTACACATGCTTAAACTAGTATTTTGACATAATGTCAAGTAAACATAAAAATGCATTGCCACTTACCACTGTACACCACCATGGACATAGCCACCAGCAGAATTACAATCATTTTTTGTTTAATCCAAAGACAAGTAAAAAAGTCAGAGCAGCAGATTGGTGTGCCTGGTGAGTTAAGTAAAATATTAGGCAGAATGTTATCTCTTGAATCTGGGAGTGGGAAAACATCGGCTTAGGAAATCATTCTTTTGTAGCCTGGATATATTTCTGCTTGGTACAATCCATTTTTTACCCTTATCATAGCAAATGCACATATTACATCAATGATGAGCCTTACGTATCCTTCAAATTTTACCAATGTCCTCTATAAAATCTGCCTAACAATATTTATTTTGGTATTGCTTTAAGTGAGTCAACTGACTCTGTGAAAGTGACATTTAGCAAAAAAATGGTGCAATTGCAGATTCTTTTGTTTTGCAAACAGTTTTCACATCTTCTTTCATCTAACAGGATATTTAAACAATTCTTCACATGTTTAAAGGCAGATATTATGTGTAAATGAAAAGACATTCTGGGATTACTTCTATTGACTCCAGTCCTTCAATCCCTATATTAGTTTGTTTCATATCACAAAAATCTCTCCCATTTTGAAGTCAAACATTTATTCTAATATGTGTTGAGACTGACCTAATGTATCATAAATTTTCCTAATGATATTTGGAGATCTTCAAGTTCTGGGTGCACTTGTCCTTACAGAAACATATGTAAAGAATTCTCCTGAAGCTAAAGGTGTTGCACTAGTGTTCATTAAACAGAAGATAATTGATTGGTTTTTAACTACAGCCACAGGTTACTCTAAATCTACAATGATTTTTCAAATAAGTCAGCCTTGGAGGTTTTTACAGACAAATAAACAAATATTTATATATCAGTTTTCAAATATGTACCTACTGATGATTATCTGCTTCCCAAAGTTCAAATATTGCATTCATTTCTATTATAAAATCTTGTAATATTTCATCAGGAAGTGAGGTTATAACTCTAACAGCTCTAAATATTTGTAGCCTACTATCCCAGATTTCTTACCTATTCTTTAGTTTACAACTCCACAGTCACACATAGCTTATTCTACATCATTTTATTCCTGACTCCCATATTATAAAGTGCATCCAGAAAGGCTTACCTTGAGGGATATTATTCAAAAGCAGTTGGATGGAGAACAAAATTATTTCAACTAAGTACTAAGTACTAAGTTATTTATACCCACTTGTACATAGACCTCACCCATGTGATCACTTCCTTTACCAAACCCACTTCAACATTTATTAATTAATTCTTCCATGAGATTCCTTAGAGTCATTATACCCACAGTGTATTTAGTAATATGGCTCCAGCCATGTAAAGGATCTATACTAAGAAGTCTGTTCTGCAGGTGCATTCACCGTATAATAACTTTCCCTAATACTCCTGGCTGTAATTAAATAACAACCATCCCATTGTTATTAATCACTCCCAGAATCTCTTGGGCATGTGAATATGGCTTTAATAGCTTAGCAAGAGGTAGTGTTCAGTGGTGAAAGATGAGTGAGAATTTACACAGCTTTAAACACTGGCACTCCCCTGGGCTGGGAAGTCTGCTCTTGTCTCTCCTCGGAGGCTCTGATCCAAGGCTGAGAGAAATCCAGGGAAAGGTTGAGTCAATGAGCTTCAGGAAGGCTACTCTTCGTTAGGACGCTGTCCATTCTGTCAGGGCCAGGCACAGCTACCCTCCAAAGAGTCCACCAACAAAGGCAAACTGCCCACTGAATTTTAGCATGGAGAAGTGAGAAGTCTGACAATTCGGAATCGTGAAAATGCTTACATGAACAAAAAGCTTGGCTCCTTCAGACCCTCTGAACCACATGGTTTTCAGAAAGGCCTTTGACACAATTGTCCATAAGATCCTCCTAGAGAAGCCGTTGATATCTGGGCTGGATGTGCCCAGTGAGGTGGTTTGAAACCTGACTGAATGCTGTGCCCAAAGGGTGGTGGCCAGTGGCACAAAGTCTGTTTGGGGGGCAGTGACTCATGTTGTGTGCCAGTGGTTGACACTGGGTCCAGTCTTGCTCATTAACTATTCGGATGATGGGGCAAAGTGTACCCTCAGCAGGTTGGCAACTGAACCGGGAGGAGTGACTGATAGTTTGAAGGGTCATGGTGACATCCAGAGGGACGTCAAGAAATGGGCCAACACGAACTTCATGAAGTACAACAAGAAGTGCAAAGTCCTGCACTGGGGATGTACAACCTCACATACAAATATATGCTGGGGGCCACCCAGCTGGAACCCAGCTTAGGAGAAAAGGCCCTGGGGTCCTGCTGGACACTGGGCTGAAGCAGAGCAAGCAGTGTGCCCTTGCAGCAGAGAAAGCCAAGGATGCCCTCGGCTGCATTTGGCAAAGTATTGCCCACAGATCGAGGGTGTGGGTCCTGCCCCTCTGCTCAGCGCTGGTGAGGCCACATCTGGAGTGTTGTGTCCAGTTCTGGGCTCCTCAGTACAAGACAGACATGGACAAACTGAAGACAGATCAAAGAAGGGCAGCAAAGATGATGGACTAGAACATTTCTCATGAGGAGGGGACAAGAGGGCTGGGACTCTTAACTAAAGAAGGGTCCATGGGATTTCATTCATGCCTGTGAACACCTGAGGGGAGGGTGCAAAGAGCACAGAGCCAGTCTCTTTCGAGTGGTGCCCAGTGACACAACAAGAGGCAATGGACACCCACTGAGAGACAGAAGGATGTTGCAGAGCGAGATCTCCCACAGCATCACGGTACCATGGCCACGTTAACACTCCCAACATAAATTCACTCTATTGACGTTCCTACTTATTCCATTGGTTTAACTTTCAATATCAGCTGTTAATGGGTACTACTCCGATCTATCCTGCTCTCTGACAGGACAGAAATGCTTCTGTTGTGCTATGGGGCACATCAGTGAAATGTGTTTTGAAAGAGGGTTGCTGCATCCCACCTCTCCCTGGGGTCAGCATTCCTTGTGGTGGCACCTTTCTCGTGGGCTTTATCTTACTTTGAACACACATTTCTCCAGTGAAAAATCAAGGTGCACCAGCTATTGTGCAAATAAACACCTTATTTAAAAAAACATAAATTAATGGTTGAATGACAAATTTTGGGTAGATAGTGGCATGATATTGTTGCAGGGTAGCAAAATATGGTCTCATGCAATTGATTTTGTTATTCATTCATCTTTTATAACTGGCTTTTAGTTCACCAGAGCTGCATATAAAAGAGAACAAGAAGTGTTCAAGGCTAGGTTGGATGGGGCCCTGAGCAACCTCATCCCTGCGCATGGAACGGGGGTTTAAAGTAGATGATCTTTAAGGTCTCTTCCAACCCAAACGGTTCTATAATTCTGTGTTTCTATGAATCCTGGTGAGCTCACACAAATAGATCTCAGAGTGAAAGTACAAGAGGTCTGAATACTTCCTGGGTTGACCTCTGCAGTCTTATGTGTTGCTGAAGTAATGGCAAGGTCTTGGTTTAAAAGATAATCTGCATGTGTTTAACACTAGGAAAAGTCCTTCTTGTCTTCAAGATTACAGGCTGCTTTTAAATTATTTTGTATTCATTCATTTTGATTACTATGTCTTTATTGTAAACAAAACTTTTAGTAAAAAGTATTTTCATTCACTAGCCAACCATATAAATAAGATTTTTTAAAGCTTTTCAATCCTTTTATTGCAGTTACATCATTTGTATAAAATATATCTGTTTTTACATATTGTTTTTACAACGCCTTGGAGGAAGAGAGGTTTCTAGGTTAACATCTGCTTAATAGCTTGTCTTATTGCAAACGTTTGCAAATGACATGTTGCATTCTGATTTTCACACTCAGAAATTAAAAAAGTCAACTAAAACTGCCACAATCTTCCAACTTGCAGTAAAATTTCTCAGTTCTCTAAACTGACGTACAGATGTTTTTAAGGCATTTTTGCTTTAATGCTGGAAGAATACAAGAAAATGTTAATTAGAAGAGGTTTTATGAGGAAACACTGAAAACACATAAAGGTAAAATAATTTTTTTTCCAATTCCTTAAAAAATGTTATCGGATAAAATAGCTGTCTCATGAAAGACAGCAAATATTCTGTGGTTATATAAAAAATGTTGTTATATTTATACAGCAAGTTGTGTATAGAGATATAAAGAGAAAATGTACTTACTGTGGGAGTAAGCAACTCTTTTAACTCTTTCACAGACGTAACTTGCATTTTTCACAAACCAGGAATAGTATTCAACACAGTATCTGAAGATGTGGTTAAAGTTAGGAGAGTAGTAGCTGGTCATTTTTCATTAAGGAGAGGGACTTTTCACAAGGTCATGTAGTGACAGGACAAGAGGGAATGGCATTAAACTGAAGGAGAGCAGGTTTAGATTAGACACTGGGAAGAGATTCTTTACTTTGAGGGTGGTGCAGCACTGGCATATGTTTGCCAGAGAGGTTGTGGAAGCCCCATCCCTGGAAGTGTTCAAGACCAGGCTGGATGGGGCTTTGAGCAACCTGGTCTAATGGTAGGTGTTCCTGCCCATGGCAGAGGGGTGGAATTAGATGATCTTAAGGTCCTTTCCAACCCAAGCCATTATTTGATTCCATAAGCACATCATACCATGCTGCTATTGCTGAATATGGAAATAAAAGGCTAGAGTCCCACCTCAATTATGCCATTAGATACTTGGGAAAATGCAGCTGGACTTTGGACACTGAAAGCCAGGTCAGGTACTGATCAATGCTCTGTGACCATCTGGGTCTCAGCTAGTAGCCACAATGTCTCAAAAATAAGCTTTGGATATTGAAATTTGTCATTTTGGAAAAAAACCCTGATGGAGTATTTTAAGCAGAGAGAGAAAGAGAAACTGGTGCCAGGTTTACCTCATGGCTTCCTTTCTGGAATATTTCCTCTGACCGACACAGAGGCACAGCTGAAAGAACCTACAGAGCTCCATCACACAGGGGTTGATCTTCTGCACTATGAGAGTGACAGGAGGGGAGGTCGCAGGGGGCTCTCTGAGGATCGCCTGGGGGCACCCTGGGGAAAAAAAACAACTCTGAACTAGTCCATGAATACCTCATGTGGGCTGTCAGTTCCAAAGTAGTGTCTTCCTTACTCCAGCACTCTGAAATATAAGGAACATCCCTGCAAACACCACCCTGGGGCTCTGAAAAGATAAGCAGGGTCCAGGCTGTGAGAAGGCATGTTTTCCACTCCTTGGGGTGGAAGAGCTGAACAAGCAGCCCAAAAGTGGCCACAGTGTGAGTGTCAATTCAACTTTTTCCATTTGTGTAACTAACAGCAGGCTCTGGCCATGTGTGGATAAACTGGCTTACCTGCTGAGTATAATCCCCTTAGACAGTGTAATTGCATTTCCAGGTTCACATGTCTCACATGCTTTATAGCTTTGGGTCATCTTATGTTATGTGATAGCAGAGGTGACGGAGGTTAAATTTGGGCTAATGAAGTTCTGTTGAAATAAGCTTGAGTCGTCTAGTGATGACAAGAAGTTTAATATAAAATGGCATTATCGGGCAGGAGGAAAATGAAGGCTCTGCCAACTTGAAAGAGATAGCAGCGAAACTATTTCTCTTCTGGCAGTGCTTGCCCAAGGTAGGAGGAGTCCTAGAGGAGTAAGGGGCTGACACTGACACCTCCCAAACTCACAGGCTCCTCTGAAAACCAGTTGTGTGTCAAAGGCACTACACAAATATCAGGTGTAATTAGTCAGGGAGACCCATTTCTCTTAAGCTCAGCAACTTCACATAAAGGCCATTAGGCTTTGTCCACTTTATAGCGTTTGGCACAACTTGACATTTTTCCACTTGATGTCAATTAAAAATCAATGATTTCTGGCTTTAGTAAACACACTTCTTGTTAATGACCAAACATCAAAGCATGAGGGAATGAGGTTTCAATATAAATTGCCCCTGAAAGGTAATGTTAAAGTTGATGTGAATGATTAAAACTTGCTATAGGCTACTGTCCTGCTAATCGCAGCCTCCGATAAAGTGGGTTCTCCTTTCCTGCCAAATAAATTTTAAATGCTTCATTCAAGCTATGTGTTTTGTCAGCAGAAATTCAGCTTTATCTAGTTGTAAATTGATGGCATTTTCAATCCGGAATCATCTATGTGGGAAAGAGAATTCAAATAAAAAAGCTGAAAGCCAAGGAAATTGCTTTGGTTTTTGTTTTAGGCAATAACTTATTTTTAAATTGATTTTGCATAATACTGTAGTTGTTTAACACTAAAATTCCTTTTTAATTCATGTTGTATTTTTTGATTGCATAGTATGCTTGCATCATATAATTGAAATTAAAATTTTCAGTGATTCATAGTCATGTTTTATACCTATTCTGTAATAAATTTCTACTGTGAAATGTGTTTTTTGTATTCAATTCATAAGTTCATACAAATTTGAATTGAAATTAAAAAATAATTAAAAGTAGAAATTTATTTCAGAACTTTCTTTTCTAAGAATGTTCTTTCCTAAGAAATTGATTCAGTTGAAAGAGACCAGAAAAAGGCAGAAACAGCAGCTCTCTGTGAAGGGCTTTGCTCCTGTGTATTTGAAATTGTCACGTTACTTGTCACAGGCACAGGAGTGACCAACTCTTGCAGTAAACAGACAGTTCCCTTATTAACTCAATGTCACATCCCTCTGATACTGAGATTAAATTTTGCTGCCAGTGAAAAACAATGTTATGGTTACTGCAAATTATTCAGACTTAAAATATCCATCCCTGCAAGCTCTAATATGCACATTTGCATACTTTACTAGTTGGCACCCACTTTGTGATTTAAGAAATAAATTATTGGAATAATGTCTCAGCCCCCAGAACAATGAGGATGCCCTTCCTTGCTTTGTGATCCCACTGTTTGCTTTATTCCCCTAAATTCATGACTGCTAGGTGCAGGTAGACTGCCCCTGTGGTTCTGAGAGGCATTTGGTGGTCTCATTGAAATCCATGTTGCCCAGCCCTTTCAAAATGGGCTCTTCCCAGTCCTAGGTGCTCCAGAGCTGTCCACCTGACAGCAATGGGAACATGAACAAAGTCTGGACTGCACACACCAGGAGTCCACTCACACACTCCAGCAACTTCCAGCTGGCTGTTGGTTAATCCTCAAATCAAAGGCGTACAGAGAACTTTGGGTTTGTGCAGAGTCTTTGGTGGAAGAGAATTGCCATAACCTGTTCTTCTGCGTAAGGGTAAGAAGATCTAGCTCATCTTAAATTCTTCTCTTCACACCATCAAGTCCTTCAAGAAGTCAAATTATATTCACATGTTAGGACTTTGACTCGTTTACTTCATGCAAAAAATGTGTGTCATGTGGGGTAAGAGGATACTCTGGTGTTTGGAGATCTTTAAACAAATAAAATGAGTGAAAGATAATCTGTTTTCAGAACTCAATAGCATTATGAGAGTTAAAAAGATGAGCATGAAAACCAAAGTTATTTGCCTTCCTATGTCCATGGTTTGAAAAGAGTCTTACATAAAGAACTGCTCCTTGGCTCAGCACCAGTCAGTCTTTTCCTTGAAAAGGAGTCTCAGTTGATAGTTTTTTTACTGCAGTGTCCTCAGACCTCCTGGGCCACAGCTTCCTCCCCCTCTGACACTGCCTTTCTGCAGTAGCTGTATTTGTAGGATCACTTCATGATGTTGTCAGGCTTTGGTTTTTATGGTTATCTTCTTAACTCTGATAATGCTGCTGAGTTCTGAAAACAGGTGACACACTGAGTAGTACGCTCTTAAATACTTTCTCTTCTAATAATATGGGCAAAGAAAATTCTTAAAAAAAGAAAAAAACTTAGAAGGGAAGCAACCCAACCTATGTTGATAGCTTAGTCAACACAGAATGAGACTGGAAACTATGCAGAACATGATCTATGTCAGCAAAAGCTACAAGTAACAACACAAACACAGCATCCTGGTCTTGGATTGGTGCAATGGGCACCAATAGCAAAACCAATGGAAAAAACAAGTGACACCAAATTTAAGAGACTACCGGTCACCTACTGTGCTATTATTCCCAGTGACAGAAAGACTGGAGATTTGTGAAAGAGCCTTTCTCTCTGAGTCACGTATGTTAACCCCCTCAAAAAAACCACCTTCACAGACAACTAAAGTTGTGTTGGAATTCATCCATGAGCCAGGAGAAGTCAGTAACCCAAATATTATTAGAAATTGTGACATTTGCAGGGAATCCAGATCAGAACTTGGATTTTCAGCCTTCAAGTAAACCCAAAATGAAGACCCAAGGGTTGCCTGTATGGAGCCAGGGAGCTGGTGGCTCCCTTGATGCTCTGGGTCAGCTCCACTAGCAGAGCAGGACCACAAGGCTGTGGTTTCCCTTTGTGCACAGCCCTGCTGGTGATGCTCAGTTTTCACCTCACCTCTACTGCTTCAACAGGCTAACTGTCTGCAGCCGTCTTCTCTTACTCAGATTTATTAGGAACCCATATCAAAGACCCACAATTTCCTTTGACACTACCAGAATTATGCAGCTTATTTTATCATGTTTGCTACTAATCCATCACAAACCATATAACCATTATCTCTTTTTGCTCTCCTCACTTACTAACTTTCAGAATACGCAGGTCTTTATTTGCTCGTTCATATTATCAATTTTTCTTTGTTTTATTTCCTAGATGTCCAAACAGACCTATGCAAAGATACTATTTGCCTGGCATTTTAGTTCTAGAGACTCCTCTGATTTTATTCATAACAGCAGTTCCAAAGGAAAACACCCCTGCAATTTTCCAACATATCTTTCCACTATCCATTGTTTATGGTTCTCTGAGACAGTCCCCACACAAAAATACAAGCAGCTGAGAGATTTCCAAAATTGCCTCCATCAGTCCTCACCACCCAGCAAGACTCATTTTCTACTTATTTGAGGTAGCAGAAGAGTCAACTTTAACGGTAGCATTTCCCATGGGTTCAATGCTTCATCACAGCTCTAAGCAGCCAAACTGGGAGGACAGAGCTCTAATGACAGGAGACTTTGGAAATGAGTCACTTGCTTATTTTGGAAAACTAGGGACCATTTTTCCCTTTCCGGTCTTGAGCTGAGCACAAGCACCACCCCAGCATCATGCACTACAGGACTTTTCACACCAGCCAGACACACACACATGCTCAGCATCCAAAGTAGGTGCTGGACTCTCCCAGAGTTCAGACTGTCCTCCTGGCATTGAATCAGGTCCAGTTTTCCAAAGTACGTAATCTCTTAAAAAATACTTCTCTGTAAATATAATTTTGTTGTCAACATAGGTATAAGATACTTATGAATGGAGTGGCTCATCATCTTACACTAGCTCTTCATTTCTAACCTTTTGTTTTGGTGCTTAAAAGGAAGAACTGAGCTTTCAGGAAAATCTAGTTGACGATGGTCTTTCTTTAGCTGAGAAAGTAGTTTGCAGTATTGGAAATTCAGGACAATTCTGAAGATTTCATGTGGCGTGAATTGGCTTCATAATTTTATTTGTATAAATAAGGAGATTTAAAGCATGATATTTTCTTTCATAACTAATTTTCAGATTCTTCGATAACAAATCAGTGCCAGAACTGACACACAGAGCACATATGTTAATTCTATGTGCACAGAATAACCTGTATTTTGAATGTGCAATTGTGTATAGAACAAATACGGAAGCAGTCCCTTGGACATTTTGGGTGGTTCACACACATAAACGATCATAAGCAAATTAAACATGTATGTTGTTTCAGCATGGGAAAAGTTTCATCTTGCATTGCTTTCAAACATACTACTAGTTTTCCTGCATGAGGTGCATCTACTTACTGGTAGCTGAATAAAGTTTCAGTGTCACACCAGGTCTGTAAGAGGGTGGCATAGACAGTACTGAGGAAGGCAAATCTGAGGGAGGGAAAAGAATATGACTTGCTTTGACACCCTAAAACAGAAAAGATTTTTGATTGAAGGAGTAACAGAGAAAAAAACCAAACCAACTCTGAAGTCACAGTTCACTAATAAACACTTACATAGACATTGATGTATAAATATATTATCAGTCACCCATTTCTATATGTTACTTTCTATTTCATAGACGTGCCAACTGACACACTTTGTTGCTACCCCACCCCAGTCTTACCTGGCTCTGTTTGCATCAGTTTGCTGGTTTCTTGTGGAGACGCTGTCTGCATCCAAAACAGGGACACGTCAGCTGTGGGGACAGAGAGGCGCTCCCTGTCATTCGGATTTGTTATTTATCTGTCTTCCGAGAAGAATTGCTACGTGTGAGACAGCTCAACAGCCAGAGTCCATCACCCGGTACTGCCAGTGGCATATAAAAATGTCAAGATGAAATAGGAAGGACAAAAGCTGTAGCTGCCTAGTCTTGAAAAGTCTGTGGGCTAGGGAAGGGCAGGATTTCCATAAGGCATGTTGAGGGGAGACCAAGAGAAGCAGCTCTATATTGCTTTTCCACAGGTCTGCTCACCAAATTTGGGGCAAAATATGAGGGAAGGCCCGAGTGGCATCTATGAGGAGCAGGACTCAGTTTTCTCCTACAGGATAGGAAACTCCAGGTTGGAGCCTATGACTGATGTTAGCATTTCCGCAGTACAGTAATTAACTCACTAGTGACCCTGAAGGGCGTTCCAACCTCCACCTCGGAGACATTTGGCCAAACCCCACGGCCAGTGGGGTAAAACAGGTTCCAGTCCCCCTCACCGTCCTCACCGGGGCTGGGCTGCAGGGCTGGCCATGGGTCTGAGCCTCTCCCAGGGGCTGGAGGGGGTCCACCTATGCCTTGGGGTCTGGAAGCTTCCACATGGGGTGATGGAAACCTCGATCCTTTTGCTCCAGCCGTCTTTGGCCATGGTGGGAACCTCGTGGTGGGGATTTCCTCCCCTTTCTGGGCTAGAGGGATGCTGGTAGCTGGAGAAACAAGGGAGACAAGAGGGAGGGCACCAGCACACTGGGATGCTGGTGCCCCATGGCAGCAGCCAGTGCAACACACTGGGGGACAATAATATCTGAAATACACCCAGAGAATCCCACCTACTGCTTGAGTGCTTCTCTGGCAGATGAGTGACCACGTTTCCATTTCATTTTAAATATAAAAACATAAGGAGTGCCAATAATGCTTGAAATTTTAACCGAGAGAATGTTAATGTGCAAGTTTTCATAAACAAAACGAAGAAACTGAAATATTACTGCAAAGTGTTTTGTTTCTTTTCTGCACACAATCTATTTCTTATTTCCTAAACTGCTTCACTACAGATGAAAGAGATAAAAGATCTTTTCTGAGTGAAGGTGAGCAGGCAGGTACTGGAGGGCAGATACCACAGTTTGAGATCAGACAACATTTTGCCTCTTGGCTAGAGGAGATAATAAAGGTTGGCGTGTGGGTAAGGAAATAAAAGAATTTATAAAAAGACTGCAAACTGACTATGGGAAATGTAGACGTTTTGTCACAGAGAGAGGGGCAGCTGCAATGACAAGGACTCAAGGTCTGAATTTCTATTGATTTTTACTTCGTGCGAGCAAGTGCAAAGCTTCCAAAATATGGCCAACCAGCACTTTTCTACCTTAAAGCCCAGTGGCAAAGTTAAATGTTCTAAAGTTATTAAACGCTCAGGTAAAACCAAGTGATTGTCATATAAAGAGGAAGATAGAGAAGAATACAGAAAAAAATTGCAACAACAAAGAGGCAACAGTTTAAACAGTCTTGGGTTTTGATTCGAAGCCAACAACCAGTTATTCTTGACTTTTCTGTCTCTTTATAAAAATACTTTTTCTAATAAAATTACTTTCTACAATAGTTTTTCTCCTCAGTGCATTAGCGACCTCATCTTTTGCTGTTTCAGACAGACTTTATTATGACTCTGCAACTGTAGCTATCATCACAGTGCTGTGGGGCAAACATACACTATCATTTGTCAAGACATTAATCAAGGAGAACACAAATTTAGGTCTGACAACATGTGCTCACTTTGAACTGCCCCCACACGTTCTGCTGATGGATCCAGTGTCTTGCTTGGGTCTTCCTGTAATTTCACGGAACTTGAGAAAATCGAGTCTAGGTCTTTGAGGTATGAGAAGACAGGGTTAGAGCACTCACCACCCCTCACATATTGTGTGATAGAAAGGAAAGAAATCAGGTCCTGGTATCCCAGAAACACCTGTTGTCTTTTTTAATTAAAGGTTGCTTGGGGTTTTGAGGTTTTTTTTGGTTTTTTTTTTTTTTTGCAAAGTGCCTGATTTTTTTATTTTTAACAGGAGAGAAGGATCCTACAGCTTTCTGTAACCTGCCACTGATTTCTCTGTCTACCTGCCCACTTAAGCTTTGAAAATGAGAGAGACGTGGGCAGCAGTGAGACGTGAGCATCTGAAGAGCAGCTCAAGCTGGCAAAGCAGTTTTGGGTGGAGGAACCACATAGCACATTGGTCATATCTCATTCCTTTCTGAAGGCAACTCACACAGGAGGTCATTTGTGCTGAGAGCTATGGAAGGCCAGAGCGCTAGGGACCCTCCCCAGCCCAGGGCTGAATTCTGTAAAAGCTCTCATTCCAGCAGGTTTTGTTTGTTCCTTCACTTGTAACAATTTAAAAGTTTGTGAAATTTACTTATATTTATGATAATATTATTATATTGAACCTGCAATAATATAAAATAGAATTCTATTTTAATTATAGCAAAATACATAATAATATGTAAATATAAAATAACATTTAATGTATTTTTACACTACGGAGATGGAGTACTCATTGCAAGTGCTGCATGGGTGTGGTTTTCACTGTTGTTTTTGTTGTTCTTTCCTTCCATTCCCAGGGTTGTACTTACCCAGGTCAGATGATGTGTTACTGGAAAATGTGTAATTGATAACAGGAGACTTCTCTAGTATTTCCCAAAAGTCAGACAGATTTTCCCCTGCAAACAGAAATGCTTACAAATATCAAGAAAGGGTTTGTTGGAGTTTTTTTCTAGTACAAGTCATCACTGAGAATAAACAGGGCAATATTTTGAGGTGGAATGTTTTTAACTTTTACCCGTCTGCCCTGTCATCACACAGATGTAGATACAATCTGAGTCATTGCTCTGACGTACTGAAAGGCAAAAAATGTAAAAGAGATCATTGTTACCAGTTTTCTTTACGTGACATTATCTTAAACAGTTGAGAAAACAAACAAAAAATGGTATGTGGCTATGGCAGCTTGTCAAATATTTTCCTTCTCATCTGATTTTTGACTAAACCTCAAACCTGCATCAAATCCATGTTAATATTGTCAGAGGAAATGTTTCTATCTAATTAAAATTCTAATTCACAAGTATTTTTATACGGAAAAAAATTCTTGAGATAATATAGTCCATAATTATTCTTGGGAATCATAATTGACAGAAATACCAATATTTAATAGTAATTCTCAAAAATGCCAAGTTTTAGTAAATATTAACCAAACATTCAAACATTCAAACAAAACACAGCTGCTCATAGAAACATGTATGTCTCTATATTACATACACACACATTAAGTACATATCTTGTTTCATGCTTTGCAAGTAAATTGCTTCTGAGTAAGAGCAATAGACTTTTGTCTGCATTTCTGTGCTTGTTTCCATGCCAGGAGTAAATAAGACAAATAAAATAATGCTAAATGTTAAAAGGCAATGCAAACCTGAGAGAATAGAAGTGGATTTGAAAATTTCTGTGAGATAACTGGTGGAGTTTCCAATGATATCAACAAGTAAAGCTGTAAAATCTAGGAAAAAAATAGAGACAATTTACTATTGAAACACATATTCTATCATCCATGCCAAGTCAAAAATTCACTTTTGTATGTGATCGTATTTTGGATATACGCTCATATATGACAAAATTTAAAATATTTTGAAGTTCCAAAAGTTTTTGCTGGATGGGAGTGGACTGAAGAAGCCACAATACTACTCTGCAGAAATGTATTTCAAAGACGATATCCAAAAATAACATTAATGTGCTTAAAAGTAAACTTACATGGAATTTCTCTGTTCAAGAGAACATTTTAAAGCAATACTTAGTTTGCTTAAATGCAGAAGTAGCTCTAAAGCCTGCAGGCTTTGCCTGCTCTAACTGCCTGTGTGCCATGTAGGACTTCCCGGGAGGCATCAGACTGTCTCTTCTGAGTTCTGCTTCAGATGTACCGATGGTGCTCTTGTCAGCCCAAAAAGTGACTGCTGGGGCTGTGGGGGTACCTGGTAGCAGTGACAGGTCAATGTTCTCACTCAGGGAGTGATGGACGTGAGTCCTATGTTGAGCCCTGAATTTTTACTACTTTGGAGAATGTTCTAATCACCAAGATATTCTGGATTTGAGGCAGAAAGATTAAAGTTTCTCTGTTATTGTCTAAGGCAGACTGAGACATGTGAGATTTGTGGGTCTAGAAAGAGCCATGAAAGCCACTGTGGCTCAGTGTTGGGGTCACCACATGCAGTGTAGTTCTGGTCTCTGGCTGGGTTCTGGTCTCAAGCTGCTGAGCTCCTCCTGATGCCTTACATTAACCAGTCATAGAATCCAAGTGCTGAAATGTTAAATACTGTGAGATCAGGGCTGTGAAGGAAGATTATAAGTGAAGGGCTTGCCCAACAGCATTTTACACTCAATCAAACTGGTATATAAAGATGTTAGTCCTTGATTTTAATTTCTGCTGGGCTCATTGAAGGTACTGGAGTCCATCGGTGCAGAGAAGTCCTTGTTCATCTCCTGCGGGTTATCTCAGAAGAGCAAAAGTGGCCAAGGGGATGCATCATACATTGCTGGTTGTCTCTCCTGTACTGCAATTTGTATTCCAAGGAGGAAAAGGAGGTCTTTCTACCAGGCAAACTACTCCGGTTGTTTGATGGCTCTATCCCAGCCTGGTTGGCTGGGTGCAGCCACCTGAGACTGAGGCCATTGAGTTGGAGCAGCCATTCATCATGAGTTGTGGCTGTTGATCTCAGTATGGTGATGCTACTCATAAGGATGAAGTCTGCAGAATTCAGACTACAGCTTTCGGCTCCAAAGGAAATGATTCAGCTTAAACACATGCAATTGCCAACCTCTCTTGCGTACTCACCTGTCAAGTCATTTGTCACATTGTTCAAACAGTAGCAGTAGTGCATAGAGAACTTTCCAGGGTCAACATTTTTCACATTAGAGACTGTAGGGAGAGGCAGAGAAAAAATTGGTGTTGTGTTGCACAGGCTGTGAGAGAGAAACCACCTCTGAGCAGAGCAAAGCACCAGACACTCACTGTTATAAATGGTGACTGACACTTTGTGGAAGGCGAATGAGCTGTAAGACGTGACACTCAGCAAAGAGAACAGTTTTTTGGTACCTGCAGAAACACATGCCCATGCTATTAGCAATTGAAACAAATTGTGAGAACAGCATGTTTTGACTCTGCTCATTTAATGTCTAAAGGATTCCTGAGGTGCTGATACAATACGGCTGCCTGACACTCTGTCCTTTCTCATTTCCATGGAGGAAAGGATCATTTGTATTACTTCTTTTTCTCTCATTTGTTTTTGTTTTTTTTTTTTAAATGGAAACCTACACTGAATGATAAAGCACTTTCTAAAGGCATCCCATAGGTAATTATGTTGGTCTATATATAAACTCCCACTAATTTCTTAGTTCTTTGGGGCAGACAGCTAACTGCATTATAAATGCGTGAGAGTAACATGCTCCTAGAATCAATTTTGGAGGCAGACACCACTTGTTTACAGCTTCTCCTGCTAAGGCTGTTGGTGCTTTATCTCCTGCACTGCCGGGCTGACAGGCTGCGACCCACCCAGCCGTGCCCCGGTACCTCTGAGCGCAGAGCTCAGCATGCTGTTCACCAGCTCCGTCAGGTTAATAGCAGCCAGGTCCAGGGACTTGGCAGGCAGCTCTGAAAAAAGAAAAAAAAAAGAAAGGGATTTCACAAGGAAACAGCTGTTCATCTCCTGCTTATGCATGGTAGAAATCTTCTGGAATGGAAAAAACAAACTGAGCAGAACAGATATCAGAGTGCATAAAAAGAAATCGCAATGAAAAAACAAAGTTCCAGAAGTGCAGAGAGGAGTCTGGAAAATAGCAAGATACAGCAGCAGTGCAACAGTGGGCCAAAATCCAGGTCTGTCAGCTCTGCCCTTGACCATGCCCCTGAGCAGCTGCAGGACCCAGCCAGGCCTGGCGTGCTGGTGCCCCCTCCTGCTGGGCAATGGGTGTTTGCTGCCAACAGAGCAGCACAGCTCTCTTTGCAGGTCAGAGATGGCAGAGAAACTACCCAGGAAATATTCCCCCTTCCCCAACCCTACATAAAAATACGGACTATTTTATTTCATTTTATTTTTGTTATCTTGACGGCTATACTGCTACAACAGAATAATTTTACTGTAGCCAAATAACTCTCTTTATTTTAACATGTCTTCTTTCTGTCGATGTTGCTTATTTGTTCTTCCCAAGTCAAATTTTCTGAAGATGTTCTTTTGCTTCCCGCCCACAAAGTCACGCCAAAGCAGAGCAGTTCGGTGTCTGTGTGAGAGGAGGAAGGTCTGTGTGTGCATGGCAGAGAGAGGAAAAACAGAGCAGGAGGGAAAAGAAGCACAGAAAGCTGAGATGAGAACAAAATCCAATTTGTGGAGAAATACAATTTTCCAGTGACATCAGTACTGTTTATAACCAGTTGGAAGCCAAGCTGCACCCCAGGGCTGGAAGTAGTGCTTGTCCACAGCATAGAAAAGAAGGAAGGGAAAGCAAAAGAGAATTAAGAGCTGGGAAGGAGAGAAAGGAATAAGAGAAAACAGATTAGATTTTGGAGGGACAGTGGTTAACCTGGCCAGGGACTTGGGTACACCCTGGGTTAGGTGAGGGGCCCTTCCAGCAGGTGTGGGTCTGGTTTCAGCAACACTGCAGGAATAGGGCCCATCTGGTGCCACCTCCATGCCCAGCATGACAGCTCCCACTGCCATTTACAGCCCGACACCGCCGCTCCTGCCAGGCTGCCTCTCACCTGCGGTAGCCAGCACTGCCACTTGCTTCTCCTTCTTACTTTCTCTTCTTATGCACGAAGCTGAAAAGTGAAGAAAGAGGCTGAGAAACAGTTTTTCCTGTTGAGACACCAAACAACTCTTTGTTTGGCTCTCTGCTGTTGTTCATTACAGCCCAAGAACTGAAGGACATCAGCACTGCAGAGCAGACCACTGAGCATCCATTCAGCAAGTGCCTGAGAATAAGGATGTGCTAAAGGACTTGCCAGGTCTTCAGGTGCCAGCCAAGGAAAGAAAACAGATTAAATGCCTGAGCTTGCCCCTCAAGACTGAAAAGAAAAATACAGTAGTAAGCTTTTGTAGGAGGTACGCAGTAAAAGAAGGCCAAATCTAAACAAATCTTCCCAGCTTGTGTGCATGTTTGTTGTTCAAAGCAATCATGAAATTGAGGACTGTTCTCAAGAGCTGTGTTGCAGGAGGAATGACCTGGAGATGGGCTCAGGAAATTGGATTTGCTTTCTGGGATTCACTCAGTGACCAACTGGGGTGCAGAGCTGTGATTTAGACATCACAGGACGAGTTGAAGACAGTGTTTGGGGTTTAGGTTCCCTCTCCCACCAGTGGAGAACTGAATGCCCTCAGAAGGATCTCCCAATTGGCCAATGCTAGCAAATGCTAAAGTTCCATGTCCCTCTGAAGCTTCAGCTTCTCAGTCCATCCAAACATCCTTTTACATAAATATATATATCTATATGAGAAACACCCTGTAGACAATCCATAGTTCAGGGCCTGTAAATCATGGCTGTTCAGTGTTAATCAGCTGCATTAACAACCCTTACTTAGTAAGAGCTAAATTTGGACTGTCAATCTAAGTAGTAGGAGCTTTTTTAACCCTTCTCTCTCTTTACTTATAAACCTTTCTGACTCCAGATTCTTGGCATGGCATCCAAGAAGAGACATCATCTGATGTGTTCTGCTGCGTGGCACCAGCCCTGGAGCGCCAGCCCATCAGCCTTGATGACACAGGGTGAAAGAACCAAGCCTGCCACAGATGTGGTAACGGGACTATGGGAGCATTTGGGAAAGGGACACCTGGGTTATTCCCCAGGGAGCAGCAAACTATCATCCTTACCTGTGTTGAAAACCAGAAAGAGACACAGAAATCCCAGGCTCATCTTCGCTGCCACATGCCAGCACAACCACTGCATTATGGATGCTGACTTCCGGCAGGTTTGGCTGGTCTAGGAGAGAGAAATGCTCTTTTGGTGGTGGTAAAGTTTGTGTCCTTGTGCAATTTTGTCCAGTCCTTGTTCCAGAATGATTTAACCATGGGAGAAAAAGTAGACATCTGTGATGCAGAGAAAGATTGATGGTGGAAATAGCAAAGAAATATAAATCCCACAATCAGTGTTTTCTGTGTACGTGTGGGTGTCATGAGTTTAGTATGTAACTCTTGATTTTTGAGTCCTACGTAGCTGTGGCTTTTCTGGGGACCTGGTAAGGCTGGTTACACTACCCCCTCCTCTGACAGGAAGATCCTTGCCTAAATGACACTGAAACTTCGGGTGCCTAAATCCTTTCTGTGGCATTGAACAAACAAAATCAGAAATGGAAAAAGTCTTGTGAGAAATGGGCTGGTGAAGAAGGAAGAAAAGCTAACCTAAATACCTTAAAAACTGAAGCTGTTACTATTGTTTAAAATGGAGTTTCTGTGTTTTTTCCCTGAGTCACTGTGTCTTCTTCCCAAAATCCCTTGAGAAAGCCCTTATCTCCCTAGCTAGGTCTGAAAGAATGTGTCCGTGATAGAAGACTGTGTAGTTTTGCTATTGGCCCTTAGTTAACCCTTTTCTATTGGTTGTTATTCCTAGTTTTCTATTGGATCTTTTACGATCCATCGAAAAGGTATAAATACCTCTACCCATGTAATAAACTCTCTCTCTGCTCCCTCTCTGGTGGTCTCTGAGTGTCTCTCTGCGGGGCACCCCAGGGGCCACCCTTGGGAGGGGGAAGACTACGGGGTGGGGGGGAAGGCAACTCCCTGCCATGTCAAGGAGGGACAGCCTCCTGTTATCGGGACATGAACCCCCCATAAATCAACTGTCGCACCTTTCTGTAAAAAACAGGGTAATATTTGGTTATGTTCAACTTCAGACCAGATGTCAACTGAGCTTCATTTCTGCAGAAATGCTGCTTCTCCAGTCATCCCATATCTCGTATTTTGGTAGTTACTGTTTCCAGGCTGTGTCCTGTGCTGCCTTGCCTGGCTCCTTGGGAAGGATTGACAGTGTTCTGCCGTTCAGACCATGAGCTGCTTTCCAGATTTCAAAGATTTAATTAAAGGTGGCTAGGAAAAAACCCCCACCAAAACAAAAAGGAAGCAAACAAACAAGCAAACAAACCAAAACAAAAAAACCCAACTGACCAAAAAAACCCCCAAAACATAAACCAAAACCCCCAAGCAACAAAAATGTTTATTTGCATGTTTCCCCAGTTTTTGTAATATCAGAGCATGCTAAAAACCTCTGTAATTGTCAGAAAATGAGGGACCATATGAAAATTATCAAAAAAAAAGTCCGCATTTTCTTTTAATATCCTCTTGGAGTAGCTAATCTTGCAACTACACAGCAAACCATTATCTTGAAGATAATACTGTTTGATTAGCAAACTATTATCATCATATTTAAAATATCTCTCATATTGAACTCCCTAGAGAATTGGCACATTCTGAAAATGTGTTAATTTGTACTTAGTGGCTCTAAAGAGACTCTTCCTTGGGATGATCAAACAATACCAAGTACTTCTGTGTTTGAAATGTTCATATTTGCTCATCTGATGAGTCAGAAGTGGGTAAGTGCCAGCTTTGCTAATTCAAACAAAGCTCTGAGAGCTTTCAGGCAGTTCATCCTATCTATTCAGCCCATCTGCCTAATCCTTTTTACTCAACCCCAAGCCTGGACTCAGCCACGGTTTCTGCACAGCATGTGCAGAGGAACAGGACTGAGGCAGAGAAGACGCGTTGGCCAAATCTCAGTCCCCAGACTTTGTACTCCATCACCTTTCTGTGAGCTGGACTAATTATGCATGGACAGAGTCCAGGGTCCCATGGACCAGTCTAGCACCAACAGATCCTAAACCTGGCTCTTCTTGCAACAATATTCGGGATCTGACAAACTACCAGACTACAGACCATGAATGTGTTGCTGTCCCAGAAATCACACGTCCTGACACCCTGCCTGGGAAGGGTATCCCACTTCCACTCTCCTGGAGTTTGCTGAGACTTGTAACAGCTTATTTTCATGGACCTGTGGACTCTGTAATTAGGGGAGATTAGTGTGTTAGCTCAAGCCTGCTCACATGCTGGTGTGATGGGAGCAGTGGTGATGCAGTCTCTGCATGGAGATAGGTATGAAACTAATCCACGTCTCTGGATTCTGATTAAGTTTTGTATTTTTTTTTTTACTCTCTGGTTTGGTTGAATGAAATAGAGAGGAGTTAGTGAGAGATACTCCTCAGTGGAGCTGGGTATGAGGAACTGGCACATTTCAAAGGTACAGGGACATGATTGTTGGGGAGAGAAGGGTTTGGGAGATGGAGAGTTGAGTGATCATGTAAAGGGAGGTTTGTAATTACATGTGTTTAGGAGCAGGTAATCTAGAGCTGCTGGTGCCTCTATTTAGTCAAGTGTCCAGTTAAAGGGGAACTATTGGGTTGTGTCTTTGGGGTCAGAAGCAGGGTGATTTGCTGCATTTTCAATGGAACATTATGAATTTGGATTGTACTACGAGAAGTGAGTGGCTCCTTAGCTCTGCAAAATTTGCATTATCATGAGTCACATCTCATGATGGTGGTTCCGTGTCTTCAGGCCACAGACCCTCTGAGCACGTCCCTGTTCCCTGCCCACAGGTGTGGCCAGGCTGCATGGCCAGCGCTGTCTCTGCCCTCACTGATCCAGGGGACATCAGCAGGAACCAAGGCCAACAGAAGTGCTGCCACTGCACCGCCCCTGAGGTGTGAGGCTGCTGAGCTGGAGCGTCCCTGCAGCCCTCTCTGGTGAGACCCCACACCTCTGCCCTTCACAAAGATTTTGGCTGCATGGCGAGTGGCAGACCCAGAGCCAGGAGGTGGGAGAAGAAGGCACTCCCAGCCCCATTTTCAGTCTGTCCCTGCAGGGTGAAGGGAGGTGCTCTTCCAGAGTGAGGAAACCTGATTTCCAGGACCTTGTTTGAGGAACGCGAGCTCTCCTGTGTGCCAGTGAATCACAGTTGGACTAACACTGAAATCTTCAGTAAGAGCATTTCACAGACTGATGTGCAAGCACAGCTGTTTTACAGAGGTTTGTAAGTAAAAGGGTAGATAAGAGATCATTTCCTATCAAAGATCTAACTTATTACTGGTTTATTTAAACTGGCCCGGGGTTGTTCATGGCGGCAGGACAGGGAAAAGTCATCTGACAGAGGACTTGGTGCAGCAGGTGAGAGCAGGATCTAGAGACCACATTCTTAAGAGACAGAAGCAGAAAGACTGGCACATGAAAGGATCATCTTACAAAGCATTTAGGAGAGTGAGAGAAGAAAAACAGATGTAAAATTACAAACAAAATAGAATGAGATACAAAGTTTTCCTTGGAAGCATAACCTACACATTTGGAGACACTTTCTCACCTGAGTTGTCAGTTCCCTGCTGTCATCCTTGCTGAGCTCGTCCTCTGTTCTAACCAACACACAATTTTCTCAACATACAATGCTGATTTTCAGCAGCAATTCAGAGAAGACATTAGTGTGGTCATAACACAGTACAGACTCAACCAAGCAAAACACCTAACGATTGGGACAACAGCCAAACATAACCTGAAAGGATGTATCATAATAAGACAAATTCTGTTTACTTCTAGCAAAGAAATATTAAATATTGTTGGTATAAAGTATAGAAAATCCTCCACTCATGGGAATGCTTGTTTTGCCTGAATGCCATATTTAGCACTGGAGCATCCTCTGGCCAGTACAAGATGCGGAAAAAGAAATTGCAGATAAATCCAAATACTAGGGCTATCACTTCACAATGGACTACCCTTCACCCTCAGCTGGTAGACTGATTTAATTTTGAAGCATTAGCTTTTAGCTGCTTCCCAAAATCTTTTTCCAGCATTAACCCTCTGATATTTGTGCTGTCCAAATTTCAAAGCCAAAAATTCCTAAAACTGCTGCCTTAAACACCTTATCTCTCAGCAATGTGAATATTAGTGATATTAACTCTTATGATACATATTACATTTGTGTTACTCTGGTTATTTGATGTCAAATATTCATTTATCAGGGACAAGTCTTTATTACTTTGTAACTGTATCTCTCTTGAAGTGACAGTGCTGCGATGACTGAAATACATGACCAGATTGCAAATGTGAAACCCTCATTGTCCTCCAGCTCAAAATCAAAATTTCCGTTTCAAACCATACCGAGATTCACAGGCACTTGAAGGCACAGGTGCCACACAGCCGTGAGCAGGGAGACAAATCCCATAAACTGACTCAGACAATGTTTTCCTTCCAGACCTTTATCTGATACAGGCTGAAGGTCAAGCCTTTGGTTACAAATTCTCCTTCACCTCTACTGGATATGATAAATGCTCCTCTGTTTATTTTAAGATGAATGGTAATAGTGGAATTCATTTTACTTAGAACTGTTGATCCAGAGCTCCCCGAACTGCTGAATTGGAGATTTTAATCCAGTTCATATTACCTTTATGCACTCATGAAGACCTCTTATTAAATACCTCGCTGTTACTCTGGGTTAACAGCAATCTGAAACCAATGTGTTTATTAGCTATGCTTCAGTAGAACTCATTTTAATGTGGCAGGTAACCATGAAGTTTGAAATGTTTCCATTTTCCCAGTACAAACAGTGCAATCAGATATCAAGTAGTTTCCTCACGTCTTCACGCTTAACAGAGCAGAACAGACATTAAGAGAAAAAGAAATAAAATAGGAAAGTCCTTGAGTACGAATTTCCTTACCTTCATTCAGTTCCAACATCTAAAGGTCATCTCTCATTTTAAGCACACCATCATGCGCCAGGTCTAAAGAAATATTTCAAGTTAATGTGAAAATATGCCCAGGTTACAACTGCACGCCTCATCACCTTGCTACAACTACTTTTTAAGTTCAGATTGACTTGTGTGAGAATGCCATAAAATGCAATAAATATACATTTAATAAAAATGCATTCCATTTGCTCCATTTCCACTGAGCGCTAATAGCACAGCTGAAATGGTTTCCTCCAAGTATATGCGAAACCACAGAGATCTGGAATAGTTAATATCAACTTACCTGCCTTCTCTTGACAAAGATGATAATCTTCAGAGCCTATATAAAACTGGAGGTTATTGCCAGGTCTTAATAAACACTCTGTGAAAAACTTTGAGTAGACAGGCTTGACAATCTTTCCCTAAAATCCCGTGGAAATTGTTACCTTAATCCCTGAAGGACTAACTAGAGGTAACACAATCGTAAGCACACAAAGTGCCTGTTGAATCCTGCATGGAAAGGCTATGTGGCAGGTCAGGTGGGGATTGGAAGCTCCTTTTGGCAGTAGAATTGAATTGTGGATGATTTTTTTTTCCCTTTTAAAGGAACAGCTCATCTTACCTCAATTAGACCAATGCTACCTTTGATGGGGAGAGGTAGGCAAGGGTAAGCCCCCTTGGTAAAGCTTCAGCCGTCCTTCAGTTCAAACGAGGACATTGTCAGGATCACAGGGACGAAATCTGGAGTGTATCTTAAGAGTGGAACCTCAGAGGAATAAAACAACAGTTAAAACAGAAAATTGCTTGGCAACCCAGTTAAGTGGCGAGGGAGAGACAGATCTGGTCACAGCGATGCCACTGGGCAATTTCAGTGATGCTGAGTGATGTCTAGCAGTATCCAAGAGATGCTCGCTGTTGGAAACAGCGGGTGAAATTCTGCTCCTGTGTAACCCTGTGGACTGCAAGTGATTCCTCTGAAATCAGGGTTTAGATACAACACTGTTAAAAGCCAATGGTCATCCATTCAGTAATTTCATCACAAACCGCAGAATATTTCAACTCGTGAAATCACTCTAAACCTTGTAACAATTAATAAAGGAAAGCTGAGTGGTTTTGCAGTCCGTTTATGAAATAAAAAGTGCTTTAGAGATCAGGTTATGTGTGTGGTTGGGCTGTGCCTCTTTCTGCCCAGCAATCTTTCCTCCAACAAGAACTTCAGAAGCTGGAAGGCAACTGCAGCCACATTTAACAGAGCTATGGCTGGTAAATAAGATGCTTACACGTGTTGGTGCACATGCATGGACAATCTTATTATTGTTTTCTTTCAGTCTGTCTCTCACAAAAAAAAAAAAAAGAAATTACGCAGCGGGATGTCACTGCATCTAAAACTATTTAATTCTATATGGAAGTTACTGGTGTGATAAAAGGAAAATTTTCGTGACTTGTGACTAAACGCTGCAGCTTGAGGAATATGGAAACACCTTTTCTTTGACAAGACTTACTTTTACTGCCTTAATTACCAGTTGCTCAATATCACATCAAGAAGGCTGGGATGAAAGTCCCCTCTGTACCAGCTGACAAAACCAGGTATAGCCAGGAAAATGTGTGCACTGGGCTCAGTTCCAGCCGTTTGATGTTTGGCTGTGAGGATAATTAGACTTTCAGCAGGTTTTGCCTCATGCTGCGTTTTACCCTGGGACTCTGTAATTTTAACTTTCCTCAGCTGCCGAGCAATGCTCAGGTGACCAGGGAGGGGGCTATTGTTCAGCCCCAACTTTGACTCTTGGGGACAATGCTGTGCTCTCACTCAGAGCATCCCTCTCAGCAAGCAGCTTTCTCAGGAGTATAGTCTTTACCTGCCTCCCTTTTCCAGCATCCCTTTGTGTGGCAGCACTGTATCCCTAACTGTCATCCCAAAATCCAGAACAGGAAAAAAAGGCATTTTTAGTGTTTCTTAGTTACACATATAGGCACATAATTAATATAAATTACTGAGTAAATGCATTCATTGGCTGAAGGTAACACAGTTTAAGTCCCTGCTAATGCAATTTAAATAAACTCACGTTTAAGGAAATGCCTGTGATTTATCTGTAAGAGAGAGGACAGCGTGGCATGATGGTCTGGTAAGGAGGGAGACTGAAATCTGAATGTTGGTGTTTCATCTCCCTGGGATCTGAGAACACAGTGTGAAACCAATGCACTGTTTCTTCCTTCTG
Organism: Grallaria varia; assembly: GCA_013396735.1. NCBI lineage: Eukaryota > Metazoa > Chordata > Aves > Passeriformes > Formicariidae > Grallaria > Grallaria varia. The sequence continues at coordinate 1,542,344 of VWZG01010408.1, read as the reverse complement.
GCTTTTTCTTACACCTTTAAATGTGTTTAAAACCCCTCTTTTCTATACAGCACTTGCAATGTGTGAGCAACTGCAAGGGCTCCAGCCATATGTTCTTGTGACCTAAGCCAGCATCACCAACCAGCATCCCTTCCCACCTGCTCTGTCCTGGTCTGCCAGTGTCCTCAGGTACCACCACCCTCCACCCCGGCTGGGGTATGAACCTTCTGGGCCATAAATATGAGCCGTGGTACACGGAGGACTGTAGCACTTAAAAGATCTTGCAACCCTGTCTTATATGCCTAGTAGGAAAACACATCTCCAGCTGTGCCTCTCTCTCATCAGATGCTGATGTTAAAGAGAGATGGAAATGTTGTTTATAAATAAAGAACAAAGAATGTAACCTAACCCAAGCTTACTCCAGAGGATTGAAGTTTTATTTTCAGTTACACTTCATTATACTGTGGCAAATGTTTTCACGGAAGCACCTTTGAGTAACTGTTTAATAAAATTTACTTAGAAAAGAATCAATAGTGCACATTCCATTTGTTCGGAAAAAGCCTGATTGCAATTCAACACTTCTCTGGTAGTCCTCTGCCATTAATATTTTACAAGATATTTAGTTTATTTTATTAAGAAATGCACCAGCACAAAAAAAAAGTTTATTTTCATCTGAATTTAATTTCAGATGTTAGCAATATTATTCTATTTTATTTATTTTTGCAAATGTTCTACTAAGGATAATCCTGTAAATGTAGTAATGTTGATTTGTCAATCTTGTTTAGAAGAATAACATTTCATCTCTTAAAACAAAAACTATATATATAGAACCACAGAATCATTGAGGCTGGAAAACACCTCTAAGACCTTTGAGTCCAACCATTAACCCAGCACTGCCAAATCCACCACTAAACCATGTCCCCGAGTGCTACATCTGCACAGTTTTTAAATGTCTCTGGGAATGGTGATTCCACCACTTCCCTTTGCAGTCTGTTCAAGTGCTTGACAACCTTTTAATTGAAGAAATTGCTCCTGATATAAAACCTAAATCTCCCCTGGGAAGACTTGAGGCCAATTCCTCTTGTTCTGTCACTTGTTGCCTGGGAGCAGAGCCTGACCCCCACCTGGAGATGACCTCCTTTCAGGCAATTGTAGAGAGCAATGAGGTGACTCTTGAGCCTCCTTTTGTCCAGACTAAACACCCCCAGCTCCCTCAGCCACCTCTCATGAGATTTGTGCTCCAGACCCTTCCCCAGCCCCGTGACCCTTCTCTGGACACGCTCCAGCACCTCAATGTCTTTATTGTAATGAGGGTCTCAAAACTGGGCACAGGATCTGAGGTGTGGCCTCACCAGTGCTGAGTACAGGGGGACAGTGACTGCCCTGGTCCTGCTGGTCACACTATTGCTGATACAGCCCAGGATGCCATTGGCCTTCTTGGCCACCTGGGCACTGCTGGCTCATGTTCAGCTGCTGTTAACCAGCACCCCCAAGTCCTTTTCCATCAGGCATCTTTCCAGCCACTCTGTCCCAGCCTGTGGTGCTGCAGGGGGTTGTTGTGACCCAAGGACAGGACCCGGCACTTTGCTTTGTTGAATCCCAAATATACAGGTATACATATAAACATGTATTTATCCCTATTCATAGAACTTCTTTCCCATGTCAGAAAATGTATTTAGAACTGCAAATAATTCCTGCCCTTTATAAGATGTTTTCTTTAATTTTTCTTGTAAATATTTTGCTAAGATTGGTGCTAACACCACAAAACTTCGTGAAAAGAATGAGCATTAAAGTTTATGAGCATCCACTTTTACTGTTTTCAGTAAGAATGTTTTGTATATTTATTTGTCTAAAGCAGGGAACACTTTCTTTTGAAGTGTCTGACATGGTAAAACTTTTATGAATTCAAGTACATTCTTAGGGGAGGAAAAGGAGAGAAACTGGAAAATAAAAAAGGAGGTGTGGAAGTTGTGAAAATATGTGGTGATGAGAGGCATGATGTCCTGGTGGTTTTCTTTGTTATCTGTGTGTTAGATATATCACATGAGATTTTAACAGACACACACTACTGTGCTCTGCTCCTCTGGGGCTTCCAAAGATGTCAGTTTGTGATCAAGCACTTGGCATTTGCAAATATATAGTCTCATAAAGCTTTGATTAGATACAGAGAAGTTGCAGCACTCCAAAACTTACTTAGAAAAGTATTTAATGACCTATTTGGTGATTTTATTTCTGATAGGGTATGTGTCAGACACGTAACTGATCCCATCAAATCTGCCAGAACATTCATAGCACATCTTACGTCTTTTTTCAGGGTACCTGGTCTGCATTCTGCCTCCCATCTACATGTGACACAAAGCAGCAGGAGAATAGCTGTGGTGCTGTCCCAAGCCCACTGGACATCCCGCCATCATCTTAGAGGGCAATTTCTTTTAAGAAAGTCTAGCTCTCCTGCTGCTCTGCACCATGGGTCTTGGCTTTCCAGATTCAATCCCTTCTCTGGGACCCAAGAGGATGCTTTATGCTAATCAAGTGACCCTTTTACCCTTGCAAGTCTTAAAAATCAAAGCATTCTGAGAAGAAAGGGCAAGATACACCAAGAAACTTCTACTCCTCACACTGTTTGAGCTATAGTGGACACACCAGTTCTTACCCTTTCTAAACTCTTAAGTCTAAGTCTTATTCTGCTTAGGAGGGGACAATTGTATAAGACCTCAGAAGCATAGCCTGCAGAGAGGAATACCCTGGATATACACAGGGCTTTGCCTGAGGACAGGTATCATATTTTGTTCCCATTTTAGAATCTATTTCTTAAAATATCAGACCCAGTGCATTACTGAAATCTAGTGATTTGACAGGCTTCTGTACTTGTGTGACAGCCAAGGATAAATGTTAATGCAATACATTTCAGTGCAGGTGAACAAAAGCTGAGTGGTTCACCTGTTGTGTCTGTGAAACACCCATTTAAATGCCATTGCTGTGTCTGCTGAGCAGCTGCTCTTCAGTTCAAGCTGGGACATTCACTGCTCATTCAGTAATGATGATGTGGGGTCATGTTGTCAATACAAGTGAAGACTTTTGAAGTACTTTTGTGTTTTCCTTGAAAAAAATGTAAGGAATAAAGAAAATGGTAGCACTGTACATAGTCTCTAGGGCTGTGTGGAAGACTGAATCCAAGGCATTCTGAATTCCACACTCTGGTGCATCAGTTTTAAAAGTTTTAAATCTTGTCAGTCTTTGGAAAAAATTACAGAAAAATTGGCTGTAAGAGCCTGGCACTCATCATATTTCTTCTTTATTTCTTATTTTTATTTATATAAATCCATTAAAAGCTAACAAACTCACTCAAAAGCACCACAACCTGATTTTGCAGCACTGAAGGATTTAATTATCTCCACTTTAGAGTGATACAGAAGTGGGATAAGACATGGAATAGGTGCTGAATAACTTTTTACTTACCACAAAAAATTAAGAACTCTTTTTCTAGGTTGTATTTCATGTGTTGAACAGAGCTGGTTCTTTGGTGACAGCTAGGAAGCTGAAGCCAGGAATGCCTGGAAATTACCTCCCTGGGTCCAGCTATGTCTTTGTGAAGAGGGGATGTTCCACGTGCTTCTCTTCCTGTCTCGCTCAGACATGAGACCATACAGAGATGCAACAACAGAACCAGGGTCAGAATTCAAGCAAATTCCCTGCAGATATTCCATTCACTCATGTGCCATTACTGTGTTCTCTATATATTTTCTTTGCAATTTCATAATATTTTAGTACATTAATGTCTCTAACATGAAGGCATTTCCCCCCAGTTTTCATTTTCCCCCACACATATGCTCAAAGCCAGAGAAGTTACATGGACACCAAATCAAACGGAGTCACAAATAGTGTGCTGTATTACAACAGGACTAGCTGTGGAAGCCAGATAAAACCTACTTGTAGCTGTGAGCTGAGTCCTGCCTAGACAAAGTCAAAAGGGTCTTTAACAATGTCTCTGCTGGGGGTACATTTGACAACGAGTTCTTTGAATACGTATGAAGATATCATGATTTAAATGAAAATAAATCCATCCACATCATAATTGAAATTTCTATTTATTAATAAGTGGTGCGGTTTTTAAAGACAGAACATAAAAAAATCAGTTAAGAAGTATTGTTTGCATAATATATTGAAATAAACATATTAAAGTTGTTCAAATATTGGACAGTGCCAGAATAGAAATTACACATACAGTTTAAAAATTACAATAAATAATATTATAAAGAGCACTAAAGGCCACTTGTATAAAAGTTGTGTTCCCTTGTCAGCCAGAATCTGAAAAGCATCTTTGTAGCATGGAGAAAATTTCAGTGAGCAAGGCACAAATACTAGTAATAATAAGATGCCATAACTAGAAAACAAAATGCAGTTGGCTATGTAACCTTCAGTCTCAGCGTGTTCTCAACGGTGGAAACAGGATCCCATTTACAGTGTTTTGTTTCACTTAACCTCAGAGGGAAGCTGCTCAAAGCTGAATTGGGAAGGGTCCAATCTTACAGCCTAAATAATCAGAAGCACAGGTGGCACCCAGGATCGTCATTCCCACAGTGCCCAACGTGAAACACTTGAAAATGGCCCCTTTTCCCTCTGTACCTCTGAAAATAGTCTTCCAAAGTGAACACCCACACTCAGCTTGGCTCCTGAAAATGTGACATCCCACCAAATTCAGAAAGTTTAGGTCTGACCCTCTTGGGCACCTAAAGCTCGGTGGTGGGTCTGTGGGGTGAGAGGACTCAAGATCCAGCTCTTTCTCACGTGCTCTGCAGGAAAGCAGGATGGATTTTGTTCTTACCTAAGTGGATATGACACCTGTGCACCAACTGGGCTCCCAGCAGGGCCGGATTGGCTCCTTCCTCTGCATTTTCTGAGTGCTTTAGGCTGTGGCCTTGCAGACTGGTTGGACCTTGGTCCTTGCCTGAAGGCCACGAGGCAGCAGCCCTGCTATGTGTGGGTTCAGGGGGGGTTTAGTTTGTGGCGCTCTCGGGCCACTATTTGAAGCAGAAAAAAATTAAACTATTTCCACTCTGAACCGTAACAATGCAGCAAAGTTACAGATACAACAGAGCAAATACAGCCAAAGTCACTTTATGGACTTTTTAATTAATCTCTCCACGTGTTGAGTTCCCTTTTATTTTGATGGGAGTCAGAATGATGAATTCTGTGCAGGGAAAAGCCTGGACAACATCCATTACCTAACTAGATTTTTTTCTAAAGTACTCCTTAAGTGGAGCATAAACCACATTTTCTGTACCTCCATACTTCAACTAAACATTCCCTTCTGCCCTAATCAAATATTCCCATTTTGAATCTAAAGTGAAGAGCCTTAATTGACAATAATGCTGCAAAGAGAGGCACACAATGTAAACACAGATTCACCTTTTTGAAAACTTTCAGGTGTGTGGCATTCACTAGGGACTGAAAATCAGTCAAAAATGTAGCCAAGAAAAATGTTTCCAGATCAGTGCTGTCTTTCACAAGGAAATTCATAAGTAAAGGCAGATCATGGCTCAGTCCTCCCAGTGCATCACTCTGAGAAGGTTTCTAAGTGACTTCAAGGAGAACAGAGAAAACCTCCAAACTTCCTGATTATGAAAAATATCTCAAGGACTGAAATGAATTGAGTCATCAAAGAGTGGATTCCAGTGGTTAATTCTCTTCTATGTTAACTACATGTAATCAAAGTGTTAGTGTCAGTTGAGATGCTAGAAAGATCTGACCCAAAGAGTTTCGGTAGCTTTTAAACCGAAACTACACAGAAACACAAGGTATAAATCTAATTCATTCCTATTGTGAAGACTGCTATTGATGCATATAGCTCTCTCAAATGAAATTGTGAATTGCATGTGGAAACAGGTCCTGACCTTCTAACTGTTACCAGGGTCACACACAGTTTATTTAGTTTTGTCCACTATCTGTGGCAAGCACATAAACTGCAGTTCCAAGGGGGATGCACTCTCTGGACTCACCTGAACTACAGTCTGATGAAGTTTGTGTGCACATCCCAGATCAGGCATGGTCACCAGAACTCACCTTGCTGGTGACACCTTGACATGTTGTCTGTTGTCAGGACAGACAGCAGAACTGATGCACGCCCTAATTTTAATCCAGATGATGTAGAGGGCAGATCCCCCTTTGAACAGAGCAGCCACTGGCTTCAGTGTGAAGAAATGTGTAGGAAAAAATAAATATTAAAATAATCTAATCAGATCTTCCTTGTCCCATTTCTTGGGTCTTCTCCACAGGATCCACAGATGTCCACTGCAGAGGGTCTTGTTGAGTTTACCACCAGTGCTTTTTAAGAAAAGGCAGATCTTATCTGGCCATTTAGCACATCATTAAATATTTCATGATGTGGCTACAAATACCTGACCTGATGCCTTTAAGCTGCATGTAGCAAACTGGTGATTACAGGCCATAAAAAACTTGATTTAAAGGCAGTTCAGCTGCTAAGTGTACGTGGTGCAGGGCAGCACAGATCCTGCTGTCTCTGGGGCTGCACTCTCTGTGCAGGCAAAGACTCATCAGTGTCTTTGCCCTTGCTTGCATTTTGTCTTGAAAAGAACATATCATTATAATGAGGCTATTTATGGATTTTCTGCCAGGTTTTATTCTGAGAAAAGATTCCTTTTATATCACCTGGCATGGGAGAGAATAGAAACCTGAACTGAAGGATTTAAGTGGGTACTGGACAGGAAACTGCATGGCATAGCCACTGTCAAAGAGAGTCACAAACAAATTTCGCAGATTGTACTTGCTTTTGGGCTGCCTTGATTTTTGATTGCTCAGATCTAAAGAACATTTTAGGAGGGACCAAACTCAGATGAAATCAGTAGGAATGACAGGCCCTTGATAAATAAGAAAAGTGAAGCGGGCTTGTCTAGCATATACTTTCACCAATTGCAGAAGTGTAGCAATGTTAAAAACATTTTTCATTCTTTTTCATTCTCTTGTCATGTGAGGGTTAAATATCACAAGCTGCCACAGACACCTATTACTATATCAGAAAGCTGCAGCAGGTGCAATACAGGTATTTCCAAGAATCACCAATGGCCAAAGAATTCTTCCCAATATACCAAATTATAATGAATTATGCTTTTGTCAGTTACAAAAATGCACCAAACACATATTATCTTTCACGTCAATGGCTATTCTGTCAAATAAGTAATTACCAAAATTGTGCCTCATGTCATCACAGTTACTGGCCTCAGAACAACTCCATGGGTTCAGCTCAGTCTTCACAGGCTGTAACTGGCCTGCATTATTTACTCCAGTAACAACAGCAATTTGTTCTCCCTGAAGATCCGTCCCAGAAGGATGCGTCATGATTTAGCAGAAGCAGCACATGAAGTAAGAATATCTTAAGCCTTTAGATGTCCCTTCCAATAGAGAATAAACAATGAAGATGAATGCAATGCCTACGTCTGGAAAGGAACAGAAGTTCCCTGGACGGAATGACTGCTATGAGATGTCAACAATACTGAGGGATTAAACATGAAGTTTACTATGGTGGGCAAAACCCAACAAAATATCATCCATCAAAGGGCAGTGTATCTAGGGCTCTGCAATACCCAGTAAGTACTGGGAAGGCCAGTAACGTGTTCTTGTGCTCTGACTGGATGTGCCAAGGATGGTCAGTTATGCAGCTGCGGTATAATACCAGTAGTCACTACAGAAAGACAACTTTCTAACATCTTACATGGGTCAAATCCTCGTGTCTTTTTGGTCAGTGCTCTGGCCATTGTATGAAGTGACAGGGGGCATTCTTAACAGGAGGTGGGCATGAGCCATGGCAAAGAGGCTGCGCTTTGGATAATCAGATGGGGTAGAGGTGAGAGCCTTCCCACTGACTGTGGGTGTCTCTGATCATTTAGCATCTAAGCAAGTCACTCTCCGCCTTGGGAGCATACTTACCCCTCTATTGCCCAGGGACGGGTGACAAAAATATTGTTTATTTATTCATATACTGATCTTAAATATGGCACACATTCATGGATTTGGAGCAGTCCGTTTCCAAGAGAAGCAGTAACCAGAGTGAAACAGATCCTGGCAGCATCCCCCACTGTGGGACTTGCAGAGGATAGAATAATGATAGTCCGCACATCTGAGGAGCTCAAAGCACTTGGCAAATATTAGTGAATTGAGCCTTACAACCTGTGTTGATAGAGAGATATATAAATCTCAACTAACAGATTGGGAAACTGAGGCAGAGTTCCGTTATGCATCTTACTCAGCAGCACATAAATCAATAAAAGGGTGGACTATATAAACCTGGAGTTCCCTACACTGAACTATCTTACTTTTGAACAGAAAGGAAATTTGGCCCCATAAGTAGCAAATTGACTTAGCAAAAGATTTTCTATAAAATAGCATTTTAGTCACACTTTGAACAACGTTATGAACACTAGTGAAGATTTTCAAAGTAGTTTGAGGGATGCATATTTACATTTTGCAATAGATGAATAACTATGATCAATCCCAGGAGGTGGCTTTGATGATTTAAAATTCTACACTTAATTTAATTTCACCATTGTATTTCAGTGATATGAGAAACAGTTCACAAATCCATTTCAATAAGCTCATACTTTGACTCAGATTTTCCCCTGCTTTTGGTATTAGAAGTTCTTGGCTAGGTTGGTTAGAGATTGATTTATATTGGAATATGAGTCATACATTATTTTTCCACAAAGGGATATTGCTCCTGAAAATATTTTCACTTTGCTGCTCTGTTTACAAAATGTAGCAAGGACCACCATATCTTGCCTGTTATCACTTCACCATTGTTGTACTGAAGAGTATCAGATAGATATGTATCATAGAAGAAATCAGCTGTACCATTTATATAGGGTAAAGTCATGCAAACCATGCTCAAAACTAAGCTCCTTAGTTTTGGTAGCATGAAAAAAACTGCATTATTAAATTGTATGAAATGGTGCAGAATGACTATCACTAATATCACATGCATCTTATGCAGCCATTGGTGTTTTGAACTAGTAAGCTTTGGGTGTAGAGTAGGTGAGATATACAAAGTATGCTTACATTACACGGAGAAGTCAACCAGTGACTGCCCCCACACGCACTTTTAAACTGGCTTGTTCGAAGGGGTCCATATTGAATCTGAAATCCCATCTCCTGTAGAAGACAAAGGCATGGAGCCACTTGGTGTGAAAGGGTCCGTGTCCGTGTCTGTTTCCCCCTCTGCTAGGTAGCGCTTCTCTCTCATCCATGCCGACCCCCCGTTGGGGCCAAAGGGGAAGTCGTCTCTCTCTTGGGAGATACTGAAGCCACTTGGAGAGCGCTCAAGTTCCTCATGGTTGACGGAGAGAAGGGACAATGGAGTATCACTGTCTCTCGTCAGGCTCCTTCTTTGCCTTGGAGACACCTTATCTGAGTAAGGGCTTTGTAGGTCTCCTTGGGAGTGGTAGCTAACCTGGGAGTCCATCAGTGTAAATATAGGCAAAACTGTTGGCCTTTCTGCATAAGAAGTTGAGGAAGGTGTGGCTTGCAGTTTGCCAGAGTTTTGTCCACTTATTGATAAAGGTTGTGAATGAGTCGTGTGACCTCGTGCTGAGAAACCATAAGGACTGACTTTGTTGACTGGAACATGCTGGAAGTTGTAAGGAGTTTCACGAGCGCACTGCTCAGTGTATTTATATATTATTGTTTTTAATTCAGAATATTTGTTTTCTTCTCTCTTCTCCTTTGCAGGAGAAGCAGTTTCTTTCAATGGGCTTATTTCAGCGACTTGTATTTGCAGCTGTTCCATATGATGCATATGCATATCAACAAGAAAATCCAGTTTCTTCCCCATGTCATTTACCTGAAAAATACCAATGTCATGACATTGCCTCAAGTCAGTTGTTCAACAAAAGCTTCCATGATACCATATGTGCACTGCATCCAGAAATGGTGTGCTGCCATCTTTATTGGTCATGAAGGTAATTATAGGATAATCATGACCTTCCCTCACAAGCCAGGCTGCAGTGGATGCCACCTTATGCTCTAACTGCCTCAGAAAAAGAAGACCTGTCCCTATGAACTGTGCCAAAAAAATTGTTATTGTAGCTGGATATTTAACAGTCCAGTATCCAACAGCCTTCTATAACATTATGACAAAGTCTTGGTACCATATGGTAAATAGCCATTGCCAAAACACAACATATGGAATTACCTTTGCATACAGATCTATTCTCTAACTCTTAATAATCCCACAAGATCAGGGTTACATATCAGGACTAATTTCCTGGCTCTTCTGATAGGCCCCAAAGGTACCTTTGGGGGCAGTCATTTTAGTGCCAGACTCTGCAAAAGAAGGGGCTGCTCACGCGAGAACACCAGATGTGATGAGTATGGAGTTCAAGGGAATTAAAAAGTCCCACTTAAACATCATGGTTAGGATCTTCCACCATATATAATGATATTGATTCAACAGATTTCAAAATGCACACTGCCCAGGTAAGTAAATTTTTTCATGAAAGACTAACAACAACTGTAGAATTCTGCCTGGGTCAGCCAGAGTCATGCAGAATTTATGTCAGCTCTATCATTTCTGTACAAGCACCTCAGCCTCCATCATTCTCATGAAATTACATACCTGTCGTTCAACTTTGACAAATTTGCCCATCATACTTTGGTCTTCAGTATCTGCTGTAGATGCTTTGGCTACATATGGATCATTCCTATAAAGAATTAATAACTCTATTAGTGTTCAATTTTTCTTTGCATTACAGTAAGAAATTTATATCAGAAAAAATTGGCATCTTGTTGATGTATTCATATAGATCATTGGACCCCATTTAGTTATCTATCATAAAAACAGGAATAAAAATTCTTTGTGATTCTAATTCATGTCTAAAATATGTACTTTCAGTTTTTAATGTAATTTTTTTCGATTCAAGATTAAGATAAAAATTAAGAAAAAAACAGAAGCAAAGAAGTTCAAAATAAAGTTGAAATTAATCTCTAACTTGGTGGAATAATTTCAGGTTTGTGAAAAATACTGAGACAGTGCAGTTAGTGGGTCTACAGATGGCCATGTGTTTTCAAATCTAATTCTTTATAATTAGTGTATTTAGAGGCTGAATCTGAGTTTCAAGGATGAGTGTGGGTTTTTTTCTTGATTTCATTAAACCAAATAATAAGTGACAGAGACTGGAAATGCTGAAAAGAGACAGTCTGGCCTGGAGATTTAGAGCAGATGCCAGGATAAATTTTCCCCTATGTAATTTCCTCCTGCCTTCCATCATAGGAACAAACTTCAGGAGGCAAGAAGATGATCTCTAACGAAAGAGCTTTGATTTACAACTTCATGGGATCTTGGCTGTTCATGATCAAGTTAAACCTTTATCAAATGGCTTCTAAACCTAGCTCAAAGGAATCTATGTCTTCCCATAACCCATGTCAAAGTCTAGAAAAACAATTTCTATGCACTTGTTCTTTAACATGAATTGGAACAAATATATTCTAAAACTTTTAACAGGTCCGGTTCTTCTCTTTCTCACAAAATCAAAAATATAGTTGCAAACATATCTTAGTACAGAAGAACCTATAGCTAAAACATGCCAGATTTTCCACCACTGGTGATATGGGCTCATTCTATTTCTGCAATCTGCTTTGTTTCCCAAATGATCACTGCCTCTTGCACATACTCAGGTCTCCATCTTTGCTTTTACAGGGCTTCAGATTTCTCCCTGAGTGGAACATTTATCTTCTGTAAGACTGTTTTTGTTCTGAGCAACTACAACAGCTTTGAGGACAGATTGTTGATGGTCTTGTGTGCTTCTTGATGGGTACTTATTGACAGATTGATGGTTGTAAACAACAGAAGAAATGTCATTTATTATTGAATTCTTGCTACCAGGAATGCAGCAATACAATCATATGCTGCAGCTTTCACACCCAGAAACCTGGTATTAAAATTTATTTTGAGGATCTCTCACCAATCATTGGTTCGAAAGCAGAAGCAATAAAAATCTTTGCTTGCCATTTGGTGGGGGCTATAATGAAACTTTTTCCACTTCAGGAAGATAACTAGTTTACTTTCAAACTATTGGTGATTTTTATCAAGCTTTTATGAAGGCTTGATATTAAGTGTTAGAAATTCAGCACATCATCAAGGAAATGTGTATTTAAATTAAAATAGTATTTCCAAACCATGCAGAAGCTGAACTAGACAAATAAGAAGCCATTGTTTAGATTTTCGTCATACACTGTTTTTAGGGAAGCTTGTGATTTTCTGGCTCAACATTTACCCATATGTATATCTTACACCAACACACCCTCTTAGTATCATTACTGTAAAAGTGGATGAATAAAGGTCATGCTTATTGGTCTGCATTAACTTTTTATTTCTGTATTGGGCTGTGCTAAACACTAGGCATAAATAAATTCACCTGGGAGACTGTTGTGAAGGGTAAGAAAAAGCTCCTCCCTTTTGGGATTTCTTATGCTTGGGAGTAGATGGAGGTCCAGGAGTAAAAATCATATCTACTCTGAAAGAAAGAAAAGTGCAACTGCATAAGTCCACCTCCAAATGCTAACACATGACACAACATGCTATGCAACTCTGAAGCAAAGACTGAAAAAGGAAGCACATGTTGGTTTGGTACTATATTGGGGGTCATGGTGTGTTTGTTCTCTTCCGGGTCCACAACCGATACACTGGATGCAATTAATGGCAATTAAGTGATGCTCTCGCTCACAGTTTCCAAACATCAACATTTGAAACACATGACTTATTTTTCTTCAAAGGAAACATCAAACAGCATGATTGTCAAAAAGTCTCCAATAGCAGCTGCTCTTAAAAATGTCAGGAGGCCCATCAGGTTTTGTGCTGGATAATGAAAACCAGAACCTGGTGAAAGGTATAATTTCTTAAAATCTTAATAAACCAATGACATTTTGGCAGTTGCTTTATCTAATTTTTCAACAATATTTTTATCTTCACTAATTATCCTTTTGGTTTTAAAAGCATAACTTTCAGTGAAGTTTTACAGTGAATCCTACTTGACTTTTTATTTGACATGTAAGTAAAAGCTTAGTTTGGAAATCTCCAGGACATTTAATTACACTCTTTTACTATATCAAAATATTCTTTTCTTTGGCATATCCAGCTGCTCAGGTGCAAGCAAGTCTCTCCTCTTTTAGCCAACCCCCAAAGCTACCCAGATACCAGTCAGCAGTAGCCCACAGAGCAGCAGTCGGTATTATCAGACAATCCATGCAGGCACATGGCATGGTTTCACAGTGCCCCATGGAGTTTTGAAAATGCACCTTGAAAAAGCTCAAGACACACCTCACAAAGCTAGCTAGACATTGCCTAGGCACCCAAGCACTGCTGAGACATCAGCCCGTGTCTCATCAAACTCCTGTGGCATCTTGCTATTCATAAACCCAATGAGTAGGACTCATCTCCCTGGTTTTGTCCGGTTACGATCCGTGGAGATCTGGTCAACACAGTGAAGAAAATTTGTGGGACAGTAAGGGAGATTCAGCTGATCACAAGGATGAGTCTGGTTTAAGCAGGGATTATAACTGGGCAATAAAGCACAGTCGTGCTGACTGGCTGTCTGTTAACCACAAGAGGAGTGTCATGTGGCTTTGTGGGATTATGATTTTTCTTCAAAGACCTCTAAAAAGATCTTCTCAGCATGCATGCAACATGACTGTTGAAATTTTGCAGTTCTGCTGCTGGTGATACATTATGGCACTGCTGAGCTGAACATCACAGGGCTGAGGCTGTGCTGTGGCTCTTGCCCAGATTACCTGGAATGCGACTTCATCCCCCAAAGCTCTGCCACAGCCACTGGGTGGGATGGACCTAACCATGTCAGGCACTTTCAGGGCTGCTGGGAGTCAAGAGTGTATCTGAGAGGTGCTCTGTTGTCCAAAATCATGCAACACCTCAGTCTGAGGTAATGGAAGAATATCTAGCACAGGGCATATAGACCTCACCATAGACAGGTGCAGATTTCTAATATCATGAGCACTCCTCAACTTCCTGAGTTCAAAAAGATATTACTGCATCAAAATCTAAGCTCACGTAATGCAGAGCTCATTTTAGAGAGTAACAATGCTGGTTTTTGGTACATAATTAGAGAAAGAAGTTTTTCTAGAGCAATAACAGTGAAGTAGGAACCAGACACGTTGCATACTTGAAAAAGAGATAGCTCAGCACATGGAAAATCATTTTGAAATGACAGTGTCCAACAGAAGGACCAGAGAAGCCTTACCAAGCCAAGTAAGCCAAGGTAAGTCCAGACATTGTCCAAACGTGTAGCAAGAGTTCATAGAATCATAGAATCATAGAATTGATTGGGTTGGAAAAGACCTCAGAGATCATCAAGTCCAACCCTTGGTCCAACTCCAGTCAGTTTACTAGATCATGGCACTCAGTGCCACCTCCAATCTCAGTTTAAAAACCTCCAGGGACGGTGAATCTACCACCTCTCTGGGCAGGCCATTCCAATGACTGATTACACTCTCTGGAAAGAATTTTTTTCTAATATCCAACTTAAATTTCCCCTGGCAGAGCTTAAGCCCATGCCCCCTTGTCCTATTGCTGACTGCCTGGGAGAAGAGACCAACCTCCACCTGGCTATAACCTCCCTTCAGGTAGTCACAGAGAGTGATGAGGTCACCTCTAAGCCTCCTCTTCTCCAGACTAAACACCCCCAGCTCCCTCAGCCTCTCCCCATAGGACTTGTGTTCCAGCCCCTTCACCAGCCTTGTTGCTCTTCTCTGGACCCGCTCCAGCACCTCAATATCTTTCTTGAACTGAGGGGCCCAGAACTGAACACAATACTCCAGGTGTGGCCTCACCAACACAGAGTCCAGGGGAAGGATCACTGCCCTGGTCCTGCTGGCCATGCTATTTTTGATCCAGGCCAGGATCCCATTGGCCTTCTTGGCCACCTGGGCACACGCTGGCTCATGCTGAGCTTCCTGTCCATCAGCACCCCCAGGTCCCTTTCTGCCTGGCTGCTCTCCAGCCACTCTGTCCCCAGCCTGTAGCACTGCAGGGGGTTGTTGTGGCCAAAGTGCAGGACCCGGCACTTGGCCTTATTGAACTTCGTCCCACTGGAATCAGCCCATCTCTCCAATCTATCCAGATTCCTCTGCAGAGCCCTCCTGCCCTCCAGCAGGTCAACACGCCCTCCCAACTTGGTTCCACTCCCTCAGCCCATTCTGGACAGAAATTAAGATGTCTGTGTGGCACTTTGCTGTTCAGAGAGGTTGGGGGGCCTGAGGGAACGTGGACAGGGCTCTGCTGAGGCTGAGCTAAACAGCTCCACACACGCACACAGACCCAGACAAGGTTACAGCCTCGAGCTCTGACCTGCGCTGGTGGCCCAGGACATGAGGAGCACAAGACATGCCTAAAAGCACATCGTGATGAACCAGTTCTGTGAGGACACAACTATGGGGGCAGATTGCACCTGAACATTCCCAGAGGCCTGAAATTCCGATTTTTTTTTCCCCCCAGATAAGCAAATTTACACCCGAGTGAAGGGAATGTGAAACCTTCTGTGCTGAGGCACTTTTACACTTTCATGAGATGTGTCACCAGGCACCGGCCAACAGAGAATCCAGCCCAAAGGAAAGCTCACGTACAGCAACCATTGCTTTTATTTATCATCTGTAAAATGAAACTTGATCCTGATCAAATAAGGCAGCGGTCAAGAAAATTCATGGGGCTTTAATGTCCTTGTTCTAAACCTGAGCCAGCAGCCTCTTGCTGCAGTTATCCCTGCTAGCTATTCACTTGCCTTTTTATTTTGGGAAAATGTTTTCTTATGGACCAGTACACTGTGCAAAGCCACAGCTTCTGGGTGGCCCTGGACACAAATAGGTCAATTATGACTTTATTTCCCCATTGACCAGAAGATTCTTACCTTGCCTGAAGGTATTTTATTCTGGAAAGCATATCAAGATGCCCTGCGGAATATTGCTCTATCACATCCTTTACATCATAAGGCCTCAAAGTCTCCTTGAATTTTTTTTTATAGAGACGAAACTGTAATATTCTGCATAATAAATAAAAAAAAATTATTTCTTTTATCAATCCCATAATGATAATTTCCAGTTTCATCTAATAATTGATAAATACACTGGGTGTTTGGAAATAAAAGCAGAGAATCTCTAACATCATACCACATGTGGAAATATATGGTAGTTGGCTTTTTATAATTAATAGGCTCAAACAAAAGATTTAAAGCTACAGAATCATATTTGGAGTTTGATTTTGAACAACACAAGTCATAGGGGAGTTTGAAGCTGTGAAGTTGAAGCTGATTTTTTATTCTTCAGCCTATTATAAAGCTAATTTATAGTATATGGAATGCTGAATCATTTTCATCTTGGTTTTCATTTTGTACCAGGGAGAGTTTTGGATAGGAAATGTTAATTAGACATAAATGTGGAAGTTAGGAATTTAACAGCAGTTCAAGTTGTGAAGAGAAGAAAAATTGTTAGAACTGCCTGCAGTGTCCTTGAAAAAAACAGCATTATAACATTATTGTTGTTGTTGCAATGATAACGATATAATTGCAGTTATTATTTCTCTAGTTATAAAACGGCCTAGTAATTAGTAACAGAATTCTTATAATAAAGACCACTGCTGGCCAGAGCACTTGAAAAATATTTGGCATTCTTTCTCTTCTCTCTCTTCTGTTTATACATTACTTTAAACTCTTAAATCTTCGTAGATTAAACAAATAGAAGAAACATGTTTAAAGAATGAAATCTTTATCCTCATCTGTTTTAGGCTTGGGCTCTGGGAGTTTGCTTTCTCAGTAGAGTCTTCATGTTGTTGTTGTTCTGAACTGAGGAATTGCTGAGGAATATGTTTAGATTCTTGACTTGGTTTTTATGTAATGTTGGTGGGTTTTTAAATATTTTTAAAAATATGTATAAACTTTCATTTAGCAAAGATAATTCTATTATGACTCTTTAAGGGCTGCTACTTATGTTGATTATAAATATTTCAAGACTTCAAAATTATACCTATGCCTTTCTTAGCCATACTATATCTGATAACAGCAAAAATATATATTAAAAGACATAAATGAAAAATAGGAATCACACTGTTAGCAATTTCAATTTAAAATCTCCTTGATTATGACCCCGAAATCCATTAAGTAGCATCATCTGAAAGAATTACTTCCCATTAACATTCAGGGTCTGGATAAACCACACAAGATTAAAAAAATCTTGGCTCTTCATTGAGTTTAAAGGGAAATTACATGAATCAATTAGATTTGGACAGGATATGGGAAAGAAGTTTTTGCAAAAGTAAGAACAGCATGTCTCTGAGTTAGAAAGCAGGCAGGTACCAGGGAAAGAAAGGGAAAGCTAAGGAGGACGTAGGGATGAAGAAACTTCCAATGACAGGGAAGTAGTTATGGGGAACATGAGCAAAGTCCATGGGACGTGGCTTTCAGCAGGTTTGAGAAAACATGGAATTTTTAGTGACTGATTCTCCTGTGCCCAACTGGAAAAGAACGAGATGACTACATACTACCATTATATACATATATGATTATATTTTTACAACCATATTCCTTGAAGCTTTTCTAAGATAATTTTGGAGCACTCCAGTCTTGCAGTATTTCACCTGGAGGGTTGTAAGCCCCTGGCCCAAAACTTAATAACTTCTGGAATAAACAGCAATTGCAATGAAAGCAGAGTATTTTCAAATGGGGGTATTTTCAAGGGAAGAAAAAACAGTGCATCACGAAGTAACAGAGCATCAGTGAACGCATTCTATTTACTTGATGTGCTAAACACATTATCAAGGCTTACTGGGAGTTTTCTAGCCCCAGGGAATATCTCTTGTGACATGAAAATAGAGGTGACGTGTCACAAGCCAAAAACTGCTGAAATGGAGAACTCAGCATCTATTAAAAGATGACAGCTGAAAAGCATATTGCACACTCATACAATTGTGAATAAAGAAGAGTAGAGTCAGATCAGAGTTTTTTATTAAGTGAAAAATCAGTTTTGTATAAATATTAGTCACTAAATTGAGCAAGATACCATATTTATATATTTTAACGAGGAACAATATTATTTTATAATAAACATACTTAGTTATGGCGTATCTTGCAAAAATGACGTGGTCAATGTTGTTAAAAAACATTATCCTTTCTGCATATTTTCAATAGACTTTGAACAGGGTCTGTCTTGTGCTTTTGAATATATCCAGAATTATCTATTCTATTGTATTGCATTTAAAAAAAGGAATAACAGCAACAGTGAATCAACATGTAGCAACATAGTACTGTGATTTTCTGAAGCATAAGCATTCAAAAAAAAAAAAAAAGGAGAAAAACCCCAAACCAATGAGGAGCATTAGAGCATTAGGCACTAGAGACATTTACCTGACAGCTCGGATGGCTGTCTTGAACGTGGGGATCATATCTTCCATAAGGAAATCACTACTGTCGCCTCTGTCTTCTGCCATGGGTTCCCCTGTTCCTGCATCTGCAAAGCAGGTCAAAAAACCAGCTGTGTGAACATCTGAGCCTGTCTGACTCTGTCTGACTAAAGCACTACTTAAAATAAGTGCAATTCAGTGAAGAATCATCTCTTACATGTTCCTCTTTCTCTGGTCAGCTCTTGAAAGGGATTTAATAGTTATGGGACACATGTAAGACACATTATTTGAGAGATCTCCTCTCAAATTCCAGCATTTCTGAAACACTGGGAACTTTTCTTCATTTGCAATGAATCTTTGCCCAAATTATTTTACGTAAGGACTAAAACAAGTGTAGAAGTCACAGGCCAAGTTCTCTTTCTACTTTCACTGCTTGGACCTCATGCACTTTCATGAAGGAGAAAATAAAGTTCCCAATGTGGACACCCAGACTACATCCATGGTAATATGCCCAGCATGCACTGATGTCAACTGGCACAATAAAGGAGAAACTGTTATTTAAAGACCATTTGGATGCTATAGGCAAGAAGAGGAAAATGTGTGCTCAGGGAAGCTGAGAGGAAAAATGCCCTATAATGTTTTGTGGACAACCAATGGAGATCTGCTGAGGGGCAGAGGTCCTAGTGAGAGAGTGGGGGAAGGAGACATTGACTCTAAAATAAGGTTTTATGAGATGGCAATGAGGAGGTAGGAGATAGCCCTGCTAGTGCAGGTCTGGATGTAGTTTAGGAGGGAGGTACTTTTGCATAGCATCCCTGCTGATAAACCGAGCCATGATGGCATGTGTTTTGTGGGGGTTACAGATTCGCTGTCCAGTGCGCCCCCTTTCCCCAGGTCAAATAGACTGATTACAACACTGGCTCTATCCCATATCAATTGTGGTTTTTATGGAGGGCAGTTGCCTTATTTCAAGCACCCTGTTGCTTGGACTCCAGTATTCATTTCCTTGGGCTTCCCCAACTGTACCATGTAAAACCAGGTACCAAACATTCTTGGCCCAGAAAGTCACAAACATTCAACAGAAGATGCAGAGGAACAAAGTAAAATGGGGAGAACATGGGATGCATAGAAACAAATCAACACAGATGCGCTACCTTCTGAGCTTTGCCAAAAGGCGTACGCTTTCATTCGGAATGCAGTGCGAAAACGCTCCTTATTATTCAAGACAACATTCTTAGGCTCTTTTGAAGGACTTTCTTCAATGGCATCTACATTCAGAGGGGTAAATAGCTTTCCTTTAGTATTGGTACCACGAACCCGATCCAAGAGACCCAGCTTTTGGCTACAAAATAAGCAAAAGTAATCATTTTCTTCCTTTGTACACTATTGACTTGTTTTCATGATGCTTTAAGTATATAACGGGCTAAATAAATTTTGTATACAAGGACACTGCTGGGGCTACCATAATAAATCAATGTCTTTGTAAGCAACAGTTAAGCTCCACAAATAATTAAATGCTTTTTATGAGTATTTTTTTTCTGTCAATGTTGCAAATGTTACCACAGGGTCTTGCTATCCTCTCCATGCAAGGTATCACAGTGCTTCAGCTCACGTAGCCTGCCTGAAGCATTAATTTTATTAATAAGAGAAGAAACACCACTACTGCCATGGGCAGGGATGCCTTTCACTACACCAGATTGCTCAAAGCCTTATCCAACTTGGCCTTGAACACTTCCAGGGATGGAGCATCCACAACTTCTCTGGGTAACCTGTGCCAGTGCCTCACACCTCCCTCACAGTGAAAAATTTCTCATTAATGTCTAGTCTAAACCTACACTCTTTCACTTTGAAGCCATTCCCCCTTGTCCTGTCACTGCATGTCCTTGTTAAAAGTCTCTCTCCTGCTTTCTTGCAGTCTCCCTTTAGGTACTGGAGGGTGGTCTAAGGTCTCCCCAGAGCCTTCTCCTATCCAAATGAAACAACTCTAGCACTCTCAGCCTTTTATTCATAGAAGAGCTGTGCATAGCGGGGAGTGAAAGAAAGTCAGATGCGCTGCGAACAAAATCAATTAGCAGCAAAACTCTGGCAAGGCACTGCCAGTCAATGACTATGTCCATGGCAGGGAAGGCTGCCCTGTTCTGTCCAGCATTCTCTTTCCATCATCTCTCACTACACTAAGAACTGTGGTGACCTACGTCAGTTGTAGTGAAGTGACATATTTTGTTCCTCTGATGATTCTTGCACTGTCAGATTCTTGCACTCTTACAGATTTACTGCCCAAAGAAATGTGTCCTTCAGTGACGACATATAGCTAAAATTTCATCTACCTGCCATTTTACCAGCATATTACTCTGACAGCCTGATTACTGTAGCCATCTAAAAGGCAATCACCAATACCACCAAAAAGAGCAACAGAAAAGGAATCTGCTAGTTAGTATACCAGCTTATATATACTCTGAACACATTGGAGGTGGTAGGTGGTATAAATATTTGATTTGCTTGTTCACTGTGCTGCTCAAATGTTTGTTAACTCCACATTTGTTAACGCAAAAATAAAAAATAAATAAAAAAAAGAGCAGGGCTAAGCCACGGGGAGAAAGCCTGACTTTGAACACATTCCTGGATGCTGCAGTGTGGGACAGCTCTAGGGAGAGGTGAATTGTGCACACATGACCAAGAGGCGGTTCTGTGTGAGGCACCAGGTCAAGCAGGCTGAGTGTGGGCAGTGAAGAAGCCATCACAGCTGGCAGTTTCCTGAGTTTTCAGGTGGGAGCAGAGCTGAAGGATGAACAGCCATGGTTAGCAGAAGAAAGAGTTAATAGGTATCCAGTAAGGGATCTGTGCAGTTGGCTCAGCTGAAGCCACCAACCTGCTGGTAGGAGAGGCAAGTGTGGGGAGGATCCACCATGCAAGGACATTAAAAGACAAAGATGGAGACTTGGCTGCCAGCCTTGCAAACGTGAAAAAGGGACTTATTTGTATCTCAGAGCTCTGTCTGTTGCAGTATTCCATCACAATGGAAGTTGTTAGGACATTCCTCTCAAAATGATAAAGAAAAGACTTAAAGACACATATGATGAAATCACCGTTTTTATAAGAGTGATGAATCTAGTAGAAATACTGTAATTTATAGCATATAAAATGCCTACCTGATCTGAGGATTGAACATCACAGCTGTTTCAAGTTTTGGGGTTGTTTTCTTTCTTGCATTAATTACTGGGGTTCTTATCTCTGCTGTCTGTTTCAGATTCATATATCTTTGACCCAGGAAGTAATGAAATATGGGCTTCCCTGTCACAGCAGATGCAAGCACTAAACCTTTGGGTAGGAAGTTTATTCAGCCCTTCTGAATTTTTTTGTTGATATGACAATACTTGTGAATGCAGTTCCTGCAGTCCAGTAAATTCAGACACTTGCCCTGTCATTGTACGTATGAAGTGTACATGGATGTGCAAGTATGGAAGTAGAAACTAAGAAGGACTTGTATATGGAGACAAAATTAGTCCTGATCCATCAGCTTTTTCAGGAGATAAAAGCATGGATTTGAGTGAAGAACTAGAACAGCTTAAGTGAATGATATCAATATTACTCAGACTTCATCCTAAATTAAATTCCTGAGGGATTCATCTCATGGGGGGAAGATACACAAAATGCAGACAAATGCACAGAACAAAAATCAGGGATTACTCCCTTCTTTGTAAAAAAATATGAGATATTACTTGTTGACATCTGTGACAAAATACATTTTGGGAAGTCTCATGTTTGGACTTAAGAACTCATTTTAAAAATTATTTCCATAGTTCTTGCTTTTGGCTTAGAATCTTGATCTGACTGGCCCACCATGGTGCTCTAAATGGTGAGTGCAGAGTCCCAGCAAGTGATTTGTGTTCTGCTGAGTTAAGGAGAAGCCTCTTTTCTGCATCACTTTCACTTCTCTGTTTCAGAGGCCGCATTCGAGAGCAGCACTGCTCTAAAAGACAGATGTCTTAACTCCATTGCACCTCTCTGAAATTTGGATTCTTCAAGCACTCGGCTACCATATGCCGGAAAAACATATACAGGAGATGACAATTACTGAGCAAGTTTGAAAGGGTATGAAAAACAAAGCTGAGGAAACCAAGGTCAATGGAATGATTTGTGTGGGATTTTTGGGGGATAAAGTAGGAAAAATAAATTCTCATGTCTCATTAATAATAAAATCAAGGGGGAATTAATTATGTGAAGGATGGTCAAGAAGAGTCTGGAATCACAGCATATAATTGAAAAGAATCTAATGCAAAAAAAAAAATGCACCAAAAATCTAGCTGAGTGATAACAGAGTCAGCCAGACAATATAACCTGATGGGCCTGAAGGTGTTAGAGAGTGAGCTGGTGAGAGGGAGCATTTCTTTAAGATAAAGAAAAAAAAAGCATTTATGAAAGTGTGGTATGGTGGTGATCTTTGTAGATGGAAGGAGACTGTAAAACAAACTACAAGACAGAAGAAACTGAAGCAGTTTTAGAATGAGGAGATCTTTTCAGTGATAATAAAATGAAGAAATTTGTCCCTGGGTCTGGAAAAACATATGTGCAAAAGGCTTTTTCTGGGGATCAGCTTTTTCCTGGTGGGGGGATTAACATGTCACCAATGATAGACTACTGACAGATGATCTCAAATGAAAGGAAGAGCGTAGTCCACCCATTCTTCAGGTTTTTAAGATTGTTGCCTTGGATCAACAGCTTCTGGAGAGACCTTCCAGGATGAGAAGGATTAAATCTAGCAGTGAAACTCAGATTATTTCAGGTGATGAGGTAATTTTTTCAAAGACAAGAAGAAGTCCCATACTATACACTGACTTCGAGCAACATATTAAATGTCACAAGATTTCAGTTAGTAACACTACAGAGAAGGTCTCAAGAGAAGAATATGTTCAAAGCACAGAAGCTGAAAGGTGAATAAGCAGAAAAACAGATGAGACCGAAGATTGCTATTGTTTATAAAAAGTAGTTTAATACTGTATTAGAAAAAAATACTTGTCATTACATGTGGCCTCTGACTCTCTCTCCAGAAACTTGCTTAGTCCTTCAAAATACATATCCAGATGTCCCAAAATTTCCCTGTAAAGCTCCTGTGATAACTGTCTTCCTTACCAAAATACAGAGCCATAAAGTGCAGTGAGGCTCTGTAGGGATCAGACCAGAAGGAAAGGGTCAGTGGATGATGCAAAGTATCAAAAATATTTACTAGTCATTTTTTTTTTTTCAATATAGGACCAAAATATATACAAGATATGCAGCAATCTCTGTCATGGAGCTATGAATAAGATTGACCAACGTTTGATATTGTCCTCATAGATCAAAACAAATATAAATATATTCCTCTGCATTCAGCACAAAACTATATTTATTTGCAGGGACATTTTCCACTGCTTTTTGGTTTAGTTTGGTTTGGTTTGGTGTTTTTTTGGGTGGGGTAAGATAGATAATATGAACCAAAAGCATTCCCAAATTTTCTTTCCAGGGAGTTTCTCACCTATCACCACTGATAATTGTCAGTTTAGGAAGAAACTATTCTCCCACCACTGTTGCTCTAACATCTTAGGTTTGGCAGCTAGAACTCATGTCATCTGTATTAAGCTGTTAAAAAAGTTAAACTTCCTGTCTATGATTAATGTTTAGACCTATTTCTCTAATCAGTGGGAAGTCAGCAATCCTAACCAGTGAGGGGGAAGAGAGCAGTTCAGCTTGGGGTGACATTACACTTGGGCGACTTGGCTCTTGCTACTGACTACAGAAAGATCTAGATCAGAGGTCATTTAAAACATGGGTCTCTAGTCTAAGTTGAAGTTACCTGAGCTGAAGCCCTCCTCATAAACTGAATCCTGATGATTAACCCTTAAAGTAACATTCAGATTCGTAACAGTATGTTTATGCAATAAATACAGACAATTGTGTTCATAGCCAGGCAGCCAGAGCAGTAGAATCATCAGAAAATAATTCATCAGCTTCACATCAAAAAATACAACAGTATGTTGTATACAAAAGAACCCGAAACAAAACCCAAGCTTCTTTCCAGATGATGACTAGCTGTCATCAGGGGAAAAAAATGGACTTCATTCTCATTTCCATGGGATGAAATCTGGATCTGCTGGGGTTTTTGTTTTCATTGATCTTTTTAAAAAGACTTAGGAAACATTTGTTCTCATGACACAATGTCCTTCATTAAACCAGCATGCGCATGGCTCAGTCCCAGGGTATGAAGCATGCGCAGACCACACCATCCCCCATGAGCGTGGCTAGCACAGTGGTTCCCACCCACAGCTGCATGTACTGCTGCCTGCCTCTTTCAGAGTCCTCTTGCTGATGTTAGCTACTCTTCCTCCCCTTGCAACAGCGGTCCCATTTCATTTGGCTTCCTTATATTCAATAAAATGTGATTCCCAACTTCCAATACAAATCCAGGAACCAGGGATATTCAAATGCATCCCAAACCTGCTGTTAAACAGGGTAGTTCCTTTGACTCCCTTGGGTATATTGTCATCGCTTGTCTTGCATGCTGTTGCATCTTCTCCCTCACTGGTTCCAAAACCTTTGCGTTTGAAATGGGGACCCAGGATGAGAATTCCTTAACTCTCTGGTAGGTACAGATCACCATAAAGGGAGGAAGGTGGAAGCAGTGCAGACGGTTTCTTCCTACCTAAAGGAACATTCAGCTCTCAAATTCTTGTTCCCCATGAGCAGTGGGAATTATTTTGGACCACCTGAGAGATTAATTTGGTGGCTGGGTATACAAGAGATGGCTGGCTTCTGCAGCACATGTTTTACCCTTGCTCACAATAAAAAGTGGGAACCACTGAACTAGAAATACTTTTCCAGAAACAGCCATGCAAAGAAACAATGCAGTTACATCGCATCATGCAAGCCAGATACTCTCCTCTCTGTCCTCTGACTAGCACTGGACTTTCATAAACAAATGGCACATGGATGAGGAGAAAAATAATAATGCTAACAGTGAATCAAACAGCTCTCTGCCATGTATTTACCACTTTCACCTAACAAGAGGTAATAGTAATCAGGAATTTTTTCCTTATTTTTTTCACAGGTTAGCTAATTACTAGATTCAGTTAGCCTCAAGTAATCGGAAGCAAAAGTCTATTCCAATATTTTTGTGCCTTATTAGCTGAATCTACATGGATGAACTTAGCTTTGGAAAAGCAAACATTCTGAATGAGATTTCCAGAAGTATTCTGCTTTGAACTCTCCCTAATAGAAATTAGCACACAACTAATGTTATGAGGACATGGATCCTGCACTGAACAGGGTCACCTGATCTCACAGAGTCTGTGAGTTTTCATAAGATAAAATAAAGAATATTCTGAATTTCCAAGGTACTTCTGAACTTTGGCCAATCATCTTTCCCTTTTATTGAGTCACATTCTTTTCTGCAGAGAGGATCTCAACAAAACGCTGAGTCTCAAAAGAGTTGACTGCAACTTCTTGAAAACTGAAGCCTCCACTTTTCACCCTGAATCTTGATGTCTAAACTTGCAAGTTTCTAATGTCTGAGGAGGAAACGTCCCTTCTAAGTCAATGAATTTCCACACTCTCTGGTGGTGTATGTCACCACTGGTATTTAAGGGTGGGTGTGACACTAAATCCAAACTCACCTACCACCCAGGTTATCTCCCCTACTACCCAGGTAATCTCCCCACAAACATGAACACAAGTCCTAATTTGGGCTCAATTTTAATGCCCTTCAGAAAGAGAAAGAGTCCTTGTGCACACTAAAAGCCTTTGCTTAGCCCCTTTTCTCATCCACACTTTCTAAAATGATTGAAATGGGTAAAAATAAACAATGTCACATAAATCTATGGGAAGAACAAACCAAATCCAATTCATTGACAAAACAGGATGGGTATTTTTCACCAGTGCATGCAAGCCATTATAGGTAGGAACTGTATGGGTGTTGAGCCACTTTTTGCTTTAAAGTGGACATATCTCCATGTATGAACGACTAGAAAGCAAGTCAAGCTGCAAAATCAGCGTCTTCTGACTATTTTGTATGGGCCAATCACCAAATGAAAGATGTAGAGCCTCACTAGGTCTCCAACAGTTGAAGAGCTTCAGCTGGAAAAGCTGAGTTGTGTGTTGATGACTTCATGTTTGTGGAATGAAGTGGGAATGAGAACAACGAGTGGAAGTTGAATGACAGCAAGGTGTTTGTGTGGGATAGGATTGACAATTCAGTCAAAATATTATTTCTAATGATGTTTCTTTCATATTCCTGAAATGATACAAATGTCTCTTTTCAGGAAGTTAAAGTTCTTGCCCCTCATCTTAGGACACAGTTCAAGCAAGATATTTAAGCATGTCAGACTTAATTCAGATGATCAAAAGCATCCACTTGTTTTCCGTTTGTGGAACCAGAACCTGCAAATACACATGTGAAGATGCTCTTCCCGTGAACTCAAATTCAAAGTAACTTGCATGAATTTGTGTTGGCAGTGTTGGGACTGCATAAGGAACAGTATTTAGCTCTTACAGTATTTTTTTTTTTTCAAGTAAATTTTAAAATGATTTGCAGAGTAGATTAGTATCATTTCCATTCTATGGAAACAGAGAAAAGCACTTGCTTCTAAGCATGTCATTGGGAGAGGCAGGACTATATCCCATGTTTTCTGAACAGCAGAACAATTAACTATTTTCAGCGTCATGCAACTTTCTTTTTATGCTTAATAACTTTTCAGTCTTATGGCCCCTTACTTTTGATGGTGGTTTGGTGAACTACTGCAGTAAAAACAGAAAGTGCAGGCAGAGAATGGCATGCAAGAAATATGAAAAGAATAAGGCTCAACTGTTACTTGAATGTATATACCTAAGTTTTCTTGTGAGGCTTGATCCAAAGAATGACTCCCTACTAAACATGACATTACTGTAAAGCGAAGAAAAGTTATTGAGACGTTAATGGTTACCCATGAAAAGCCTTTATGAAAAAGAATGGGAACAGCCTTTCATTTGTAGTTAATGTAGTGTGCTGATCAGAGTGGCTTTTTTTTCCTTCCTGTTTTGGGCAGATGCATTAAGACGAAATGCTGACAGTGAAATTTTACACCTTGCAAAGTATGGCTTTTTTTTCATTTTGTTGTTAGCACTGACAATACAAAAATGCACCACACTTTGTGAATTCTTTTATGATCACATATTAGGAAGGACTGGTACTGATTATGCCACTTAAAAAATCAAACCAACATTCCAAAGGCAGAGAAATATTTTTTTATCTTGTAGAGATAAGGAAACTGAGATAAATTATTTTTCTGCAATCACATAATAATAGCTCTAGGAATGAACATGCTCTCCTGATGTCTAGTTTTACAGCTGGACAATGAGGATTAGGAACAGGACACTAGTAGAAAGTTTTAAAAATTCTTCACTAAAATGTCTGTAAGTACAAGTGCCGAAGTTTCACCACTAGTTAACATCAGTGGAACAGCTGCTAGCAACAGCACTGAAAAATTAGGCCAAATCTTCACTCTTCAAACTCTGACATAAAAAGTTGGTTCAGAATAAACAGTATGTCCATCAAACAAAGGCCCATCTTAAATGTAGGTCGGCTCCCAAATGTTTGCTGAATGATTTGCTGTGCTCTAGCAGAAATGAACATTAGTAGCTCTTTCTCATAAATCTTCCTCCTCGAGAGCTGAACAGATGAAAAGGCTTTGCAACACTGGCAGAGGAGATTTCATGGGGCTGGTGGGTTTAGGCATTGATCAAGGAAGAAAAAGACAGAGGCTGTTCTGGCATAAAGTCAGTAAACTCCCCACCAGTGAGCCATGGACGGCACAGCCCATGTTCCACCTGCTTTGGGGGACTATACAGGGCCTAGAGAAAATATACTATTCTTAACAGAGCTGCAGTGTATGTAGCCCTTCCCTCCACTGCTTACAGGACCCAGTCTAGCTCCAGGGCAGTCCAATTTCCTCTTCATCATATCTCATGTCTTCACAGTTTCAGTTTAAAAGGAGCTTTATAGCCTTGAAGGGGCTGCTGCCAAACCTCAATTGGTTTTCTACTATGACAAGTCCTTCCCTGCAGCCTTGCCTTGGGATCCAGCATCTGGAATGGACTCTTCCACTCTGTTATGTCCTCTGTGTTTTTCCCAAATGGTCTAAGCACCAGGAGCTTTATGTAGCTGTGTCTTTTTCATAATGCCAGTTCCTCCTTCCAAGGAGAGATCCCAGAAGGATCTATCAATGCGTTCAACTCCAGAACTGTGGAGTTCCTAAAGAACTTTCACACCACTAAATAGCAACCCTACCACTTAAAGTGCTTCCAATCCTCAAATTTTGACACAGCCAGGTGTAATTTTTAGTTTATTAAAAGCTTCTGTGAAAACTTTGGACCAATTCTTCTCTCTCCTTTACCAACCACTGATTAGACAATGCCATTTATTACTACAGCAGCTTCCCCATTAAGTACTTAACTGATGGAAGAACCTGGAGACTGAGGGCATTTATGGGCTGTTCTCTCCAGCATTACCACATTCCCTTATTGCTCATTTATTTCAGTACAGCCAAAGCAAAAACTGCAGTGGAGTATGAGTAATAAATTCTATACTAAATCACTGTGGGAGGAAGAGGATTTTTCTTCTTCTTTTTTTTTTTTTTTTTTTTTTTAAATTATCTGGTCTGTAAATAAGAGTTTTATGAGAGATGGGAGGTGGGACTGTCAAAACAAGCAGATTTTATGGCTCAATCCCAGTTCTACTGAAGTCAGTGGATGTTCCCACAAGTACCATCATTTGTCTGTTTACCTGGGTGGTTTCCAATGCCTCTAATTGAATGCTTCATTCCATAAACACATTCCTGTTAACAGGAAGGCTCCAAGGCAGGTTTACTGATGATTTTACTGCAGGTTATTACATATGTAACAACATAAAAGCAAGACATATCCAGCTAGAATGAGTGGCCTTGGGATTATAGTTTTGAAGGTTTTGAGTTGTGAGTCATAGTTTTCCATTTTTAATTCAGTGTGCCAACATAAAATGATTTCTACTGGTCTGAAGGTACAGTAACTCAGAAGTTACTCCAGAAAATGCTCAGTGTTGCAGGTGCAGGAGCTTCTCTATTGGGGCTGTGACCAACAGTAAACTGCAGCAACCAGTCATTCACCTAATTTTAATCTGCTGCTGCATCTGAGCCAGAGTACTTTCACTCAGGGTATGGAATTACATATGCAAAAGGATTTCAGCTCCTAAACTCTCTCCTACATATTAAAGACAAAAATTCAGCTATTGCCAACACTGCAGATGGCTAAAATCTCCAGACATCTACACTAATAACTGCTTAGCCTGGGCAGTGCCAAGGATGCAGAGCACTTAAGGATCACAAACAAGGTAGTTCCCCACCAAGCAGTCTTTGATGAGGAGCAGGTTAGCTCATGATGATGGTGGCAAGAGGGAGAAGACAACCCTTCCCAATAATTTGTCACTATAACTCTTGTCTGTATTGTAAAAAAAATTGGGATAGGTTTTCCTTTTCTGTTAAAGGAGGTTTGAACCCCAAAAATTCAGAGGAGAGCAGCAAGTCGTTTTTTTTTTCCAATTTCCTTTACTGAAGCTGTCATGTGTTGCAAGAAATGTGTTAAAAACAAACAAAAATAAGTGAATTTTTCATCAGGCCTGATCGCTGACTAACAGTTTTCAAATATTGATACAATTCTTTTTCCTTTTCTCTGTGCTGCAAATGGGTATACAAATGGAACTAGCTTCAAAATGAATCTGTGGAATATTTATCCTCTAATTGCTATTGAATTTCATTGTGGCTGATCCACTGATAGCAGTTTAGTTTAAAGTGTAGCCTTAGAATTACTGTATATACATTTGACTCTTATACTCAGCTGAAGAGGGTTATAAATAAATGATTTCCATCTGAGACCTTGCAGGTTGACTGACAATGACTGCTCTGCTGCAGTCTTCAGTGACTGACCAGTATTAGGATTGATGACTCCTTCATTCTCATTGCTTGTAAATTCTCTGGTGTGATGGGGAACTTTCCCAGTTTTTTTCAGCAGGGGTGGGACCAAAGCCTCAAACTTAATATAGCTTTTACAGTACTGCCAGAGAGATTGACTGTCCCTCTGTTCAATCTTAGACATCCATCTTAGTATTTATTGTCAAGAAAGCTTTGCACATGGTGAATCGACACAGACTGGATCCCTTACACCACAACATTGCTCTGTGCAAGACTGTGGAGCAACAACATGAAGCAGAACTTTAAATCCACCTGCCCAGACCAGCCTGGATGCTAATCCCTGGCTCTGTGGCACAGAGCAGGAGAAATCTAGACCATGATTAATCATAATGAACAATAAAGCTATTTACAGACAATCAGCAAGCAACACTGCCTTAGTACATTTAGCATTTTAGCTGTGTTGTTAAATTGGGAAAAAAGCAAGCAAGTTAGGAAATGGATTGGTTAATAATTGCTTATGGCTACCTGTGATGTTAGTATCATGTTTTGGTTAACAGGTCATGAATCCACAAAGAACTATTTAAATATCTGAAATAATTCTACGAAAACATATATGTAAAATAATGGCAGCTACATACCTGGCAGTACCATCCAATTGCTCTTTCCTTTTATAGAAGAGAGGAAGCATTACAAGAAAGCAAGGACAGAAGAATCATATAATAAATTCAGCATTTTTAAAAATATAAATTACTAATCTACTGCTAGTAGTTTATACCTCTTTTGTTCTGTGGCCATAACTGATAGCAGAATAAAAGCTACATTTTCAACTACGCATAAAGCAAAGAAACTGGTAGAGATTCCGGAAACGAATCTCTGCTGCTTAGATTGGCAATCCAGACATTGGTGAGAAGTGATCCCCACTGCCCTCTCTCCCAGGACCTTATTTGCAAAACACCTATTAGATTTCACATTGTGTTCAAATCACAGAAGAACCTACATAGAGTGAACAAGCTTGAAGTCACAGTAATGAGTCTGGACTCCTCACAAGCCTGAGAATTATTCTCTGAAAAAAAAGCCTGGGGTCCAGAAACCCTCTGAAAATTACTCTATAATGGAAAATGTGGGAATACTAAAATAGCCAGAAGGGATAAAAAGCACAAAGAAATGTACTGAACCTTAATTAAATGCTTATGGTGGGTTTATTTTTAGGTATTTCCATTTTGAAGTATTGTGAAATCGATCCTAAAAAATATATTGTGAATAAAACAAAGAGTTCGTATTTGTGATTGGCACTTTGTGAAGGCAGGAGTCTGAAACTTTTAAAACGAGTTTTGAGCAACAGCTGGAGCTGCATTACGAGTGCAGTGAACAAACTTCCCTGGGGAGAGCTCTGTTGGAGCTGAGCACTAGTTTAAGGGCACTTTTTTTCAGAAGGAGAAACAACAGCAAGTCCAGGATGAAAGCTTAAAATATTAACTTGGATAAGAAATTCCTATCATTAGCAACTGATAGTCTATAGCTAAAAGTCTTGGCTTTCATAGGGCCATAAAGTTTTTTAAACAGCATTTTAAAATGTTAAGACCTGAATGTGAGAAAAGTGTCTGTTTGACAGGCAAGAAAAGGGAGGATCAGACAGACTCAGAGTCATAAACATATGAGCATCCACTATGTCTTTATGTATGGAATGAACTCTGAAGTGGTGACTGAAATAAAACCACAACCTCAGAAGAGTTTCCTCTTCCTCAGAACAGTTTTCTGGGAACCTGAAAAGGCCCCATTGATATATATAAAGTCTGTACTTCCTGTCCTGACTGATACTTCACTGAAAATGATGATGGAGATGTGGACAATGCACTTACCTGAAAAAAGGAAATGATACAATTGATTCATAAAACCTCCAGGTAGCAACTAAATCAATCCTGTTTGGGTTAGTAGCATAGTATCTCCAGGCAGCCTGAATTACAAGGGAGAGGAGACAATGAGTGTTTTCAAGGCAAAGCTATTCCCCAGGCTGACTGCAGCCAGATTGTTTCAAAGAACACAACGATACACCTGAGTGACTATCTAGAAATTAATTACTAATCAGCTGTACCAAATGAGTGTCACTTTATGGCCCAACTATTGACACTGGATTAAGATCTGGGAGAGCTGTTAAAGGAGACAGAACATGGAGAGAATCATCAATATCAGCATGACATTACATTAGACTAAACTGGTTTTATTCTTCTATCTAGTATGTCTAAAAGAGCGTCAAGCACTGCTCGACTTGCCCAGTAATTCTCTAAGTGCTTAAGATAGTTTATGGCCTAATGTATCATCAGAAGAAATTTTCCTGAGCAATCTTCTATTTCAGCATTTAGGTCCCATCAAAATTCTCAAAAAAAAAAATTCTTTAAGCACATACCTAAGAACCACTGGAGCTAAGCAAACTACCTGCTAAGTGAAGATGCTTTAATTTAAAAGGTGAATTCCATTCACAACTCATACCTGCAGCCCCCTCTCTTTGCTAAAGAGTGTTTTTAATGAGAACAGCATAATATGCCACTCAGTCCATTTATCCTGAGGACTGGTTTGATCCTGGACAGTCCTAAGCACCAACACTTCCATTTGATATCACAGAAACTTTCTCTGTCCCTCTGAAAATGCTACCATTTCCTTCACTGCCATCAGGATGTGCTCCATACCTAGTAAGAGTAACTCCTGCCAAATTTTTCAGCACCCAGAGTAGTGACTTTAAGCTTAATTTCCTGAATTAATAACAAAGGCCATAACTGAAGTCCAAGCGAGCTAAGGACACTCTTGCCATTGACTCTACAAATCATTCTGTGACATAACAGAGGATACAGTGCATTTTAGTTTTTAAAAACCACACATGTATTTTCTTGCCTTAATTGAAATAGTCACTGTCTATTGTGTTTCTTTCATTGCTGTTTTCACATCAATAAGAGCATAACTTTGTTTGCACATAAAAGCACTCTCTTCAAGGGAACTGATAAAACCTGGATTTTGGAAAGAATACATTTTGGACAGTTTTTCTGGGATTTTGTGGCACTGATGAAGTTGGTTGGTTTCCAGAACCTAGAAGATGAGACCCTTTCTCTAAAGACATTGTTCATCTGAAAGATATACTGGGAGTTGAACAATTCCTCAAAAACTGCAAGGACCTCTGGAACATCTAGCTCAGTGTGAAAAAACTTCCAAACACAGCCTCTCACATCCTGGAATGGAAAATCAGAATTTGGGCAGGGGGGAAATGGTGGTGGCCCTTTTTAACATGACGCAGCAGTCTTCATACACCACACCTTTGCAGGGGAGAGGTAAGAGGCTGCAAACCTGAATGAGTTCAGCTGCTGGCTTTCTTCTTTTCTCAAAATGTTTTTGACGATGTTGCTCCTGGACCTTCAGTGCCAGCCCTGAGCCCAAAATGCCCTGAAAGCACAGAGCGATGCAAGATCTTAGACATTTTTTACTCAGAAACAAAATGGGTTAATGACAAGAGGAAACTGGGGGACTGTGCAGTCCAGCACGCCTTTTCTGTGGCTCCACTCATGAGACAGGAGGTTTTCATGACCCTCTCAAGGACCACAGACAACATTGAATCATTTCAAGGTCCTTAACAGGCTTCTTGAATGTCTACTGCCTTTCCAAGCTGGATGTGTCTAGGTGGTGCATTTCACTCTACCCAGAGTAGAGTGAAACTGTATTTGTGTGATACAAGGGCTATGCAAAACCATTCTCTGGATTTGAGTGTGCAGGACTTGCCATCCTCTGTGAAATTCTTTCTAAGGGTAAATATCCTAAAATCCGAACTTGGGACAGTTTCTGTTGCTTTTCAGCCCACCTCACTCAGACCTTGTCTCATTCTCACCTGAGGACTTTGCAGACAAGCACAATATAAGGCTGGGCAAGATGGACCTAATTCTAATTATTAAAACAGTGGACCCTAAATCCTTTAAAAACATGTCTTGTGGGAGCTATGTCAATACCAGTAAACTAACACATGCCAGGGTGCAGTCTCACAAACTGCCTTGTGATTTTCCAGACTGCACACTTGCTGGGTTAATTTTGTCCTGTGATAACTAGCACTGTCAGACAACGCCCGCACAAGATCAGAGAAGCATTGGGGTGATAAATTATTCCAAATCGGGTCTGTGCAAAGTTGGGAAAAAGCAAGTTTAATTTACTGATACAGACCCCCTAAAGTCTCTGATTATTAAAAAGAGATCTGGTTCCACTGGCAGTTTTGTTCACTTTACATTCTTTTTGCAAGTGCAGAGCACTGGGCTGTTTCTAACAGAGGGGGAAGGTACTTACTGCAGGAAGAGCAAAGAAAGACACTCCAATGAGAGAGAATGTAGCTGCAATCAGCCGTCCCTCCCATGTTTTGGGGGTCTTGTCGCCGTATCCAATCGTCGCGAGGGTGATCTGTGGGCAGAATGACCGGCACCTCCCATAAGGAAAACAAAGCCAACAGCTCTGCTTGAAATGTCACCATGAAACCTGCGTAACTCACTTTGCTCTGTGGGTGCTCACGCACAGCTCCTGGAAACAGGACCTTGAGGATGGGCCAAGCAATTTTCTTTAATGGCATCATAGTCCCAAGGCATTGCACAGATAATGCGTTTAGTCTTAAAGCAGCTGCCTCTCAAGGCTGCATTTGCTGCAGGGGAACTTCATTTGACTTTGCCTGTGGAGTGAGTTTCCTGCCCACTAATAATGGCTCTGTGTGTGTGTGTGTAAATATCTTGCCATTTATGAGTGAACTACATCGAATAAAAACTAAGCAGCTGAATTTTAGTCACAGCATAACAGACTTCCCTGACTATTGGTAGCAAAGCAACACAAATTCTGGAATGACAGGAATATTTTGCGTTCAAACAAGTAGTGGTGCAAACCAGTAGTCCTCTCTTTATCAGAAAAAAGACAAGAGCA
This sequence comes from Grallaria varia, assembly GCA_013396735.1. Classification (NCBI taxonomy): domain Eukaryota; kingdom Metazoa; phylum Chordata; class Aves; order Passeriformes; family Formicariidae; genus Grallaria; species Grallaria varia. The sequence continues at coordinate 1,507,079 of VWZG01010408.1, read as the reverse complement.
GATTTATCAAAGGTCCCTCTTGTTCAGCATCCTACTGCCAAAGGCATTCCTTGATTTTTGTGGAATGCATGTGAGACATGCAAACTGTAGAGTTAACCTTCCCAGAAAAATTTTTCTACTTCCTGCTTTTGAATCCAGAGACACCTTCAGTCACTGGCTCCTTAAGAACCATGAGTGTCTGCCTCCCTGGGGTCTTTGTTTGCCCAACAGAACCATCCACTGGCCAGCTCTGGCTCTGCCATTTTTTGAGGGATGCAGCTCTCACAGGCAGGAGACTGCTGTCATGAGAGTGAGGTCTTCCACAGGCACAGTGCAGTTGTACCTGAAGAGATACTCCTCTAAAAGAGAGGTTTCTCAGAAGCCAGGAGCACAGACTGATTTTTGAAGGAGGTTTAAGCACCGAAGGGCCTTTGTCTGACTGAAAATCAACAGGGATATAAGTTCTGTTATTTGGTTCTAGTGGTACCCCTACTTTGATAATGTTACACGGATAACATGCCTTTCACCCAAATATAGCAGCACTTGCACTAGAATCAGTAACATGAGCAACTTATCTCTTCTTGAATACGAAGTTTTTAAGAAGATGAGATGTTTTTTGAATCACTTACCAGCCCCCACCACAGTGCATCTGCATAGGTTTCAAACTCTTCTTTCATCTCCACTCCATTAGCATCTTTCTCAGGAACATCTTTTTCAACCAGATAAACAAGAAATGAGGATAAGATGAGTGTCAGGAACCCGATGTACCAAGCAGTGATGAGTTCCTGCAAAATAAACAGATGGACATGGAGGGGCTGAAAACACCCTCAGTACCCACAGTGGCAAAGGAAACATCAGGAGCAGAGAGAAGCACAGAGGGTGACAGCAGAGCTGTCACTGCTGGCTTGGTCACAGACCATGACCAGCCCAGCTCAGCACTTAGTGGGAAATAATGCAGAGATTTACAAGAATTAGCCCTTACATGGCACCTTCCTTGGGAACAGCTTGGAGCAATGGGCCGTTGTGGTTCTGCATGAAGCTGGGTTAAGGATGTAGCTGCACCAGTGACACAGCTGCTGCAGGGCTCTGTCCCTGACCTTGGCTCTTCACATCCCTTCTGCCCCAGGTCTTAGCAAGCAAATCACAGCTCTGCCCTCTCCCTACCTCCAGAGAGCCACAGCTGCAGGATGCAACTCCTTCTCTGTAGCCATATCAAACCAGATTCCATCATGAACGAATGATGTTTTCAACAGGAATTCATGCAATAAGAACAGACCTTTTAAAGCATCTGTGTGAAAACAAAACATGAGCCTCCCTGTTTTAGAGAGAGTCACTGAAGTGGGGTGTGTTTCCAGTCTCACTGAGGTGGGAGATGCCAAGTTAAAATCCCAACAAATGTCTGAAACAATGAAGAAAAATTTTAGGTGAAGGTCTTCAAAAGTGGGTTGAAAAAAAAAAGAATATTCCTATTCATTTTATGAGAACTGTATTGGGGGAAAAAAAAAAAAGAAAAGCATTGAAGCTGAGAACTTCATAATTGAATCTTGAGATAAGGGAACTTTCTTAGCTGACTTCTGGTGTGCAATCCCAGAAGGAAATTGTTAGAAAAATTGTTTCTTCATTGTCTCCGGTAAAGCAAAGTTCTCACAACCCCTTCTTATCTTTCTCAGCCAGCTGAGATCCAAAGCGTGGTGGTGGGCGACCAAACAAGCAACATTTGAATGAAATCCCACACAATGAAGCCCTAAACAATTTCTAAACAATGTCTTTGGTACACAGACTTCTTCCATGACCTGCTCCTGAGAAACCTTTTTGACAGTGTTTATGTGCCACCTGCCTTGTAGCAAGTTTATACAGGGAAGAAACAGAAAATGAAGCAGGGTGGGTATCCCCATCAGCCACTACACAGAAGCAAAGTCTAATTATGCTGTGCCAGCTGGCATTTTAATTTTCAACCCCCCTTAAAATGTCAGGAATGTCATTCACGGATAGAAAAAAGCTGTATGTAGCAGAGAGTATTTGCAATTTTTCAACACCCTGTGCAGATGAGAAATCTTATCTAGAGGATTTTTATGCAGATGATTTTTAACTTGCAATAATGTTTTGTGAAAATCCAAGAACAAAACTATCTGTCTGGTGTGAGACAGGGTGTGTCTGACTACAGCATCAAGTTAGACTAAACAAAGATGATTTTAGAAATTTTCCCTATCTGGGTTCACACCGTCTGCATCTCTGTATTGTGTGACCCATGCTTCCAAATTTTACCAGTAGTTCATTCTGAAACCATATTTCTGCTAATCAGCCTCTTTCCATCCCTTTGGAGTCCTGCTCCATCTGTTGAACAGACAAGTCTGAGAAGCCACTACAAACATGTTGCAGCTTCACAGGCATGTCTGTCAAAAATTTCAGCATATTTCACCATTAAAGGGATGCCCCTGCTCGCATTCAGTGTAAAGGCAAATTTCCTGTTTTCACGTGTAAGAATGAACATACTCACCCTTGCCAGCACCATTGTTGAGTGGAGAAGGTAAAACAAGGGGCAGAAGTGGCTCAGGGAATGGAAGAGGGAATAAAACTGAAAGCACAAAACTATTTTTTGAACTACTAAACACAATCACAAGGCACTGCTGTACCTGTGCATCCCCTCTCTTTCTCCTCACTCTTTCTCCCCAAACCCCAGCTGAGCCCTGCAAGCTCTTCACTTACTTTGCTGTGGGCACAAATAGCTGATCCCAAAAGTTTCCACGTGCCGCCCCGCCTGTCCATTCGGAGCATCCGCAGGATCTGAAGGAAGCGGAGGCTTCTGAGCGACGTGGCCAGAACATTGCCCTGGTTCCCAACAGCAACCACCGGCACTGAAGCGATCAGCACAAAGATATCTGCAAGGCGAAGAGAACAAAGCCTGCCAACCAAAGTGCCCCTCTCACCTGCTGCTTCATCCCAGCTGGCTGCACTGCAAATTTCCCGTGACAAATTTTGAAGCTGCCTGGAAATGCCTTTTCTTTCCAGTTAAACAGATATCTGCACCTGCCACAGTCAGCAGCACGAACAAAACCTATCAGAAAGCCTCGGGATGTGTTTACAAGTTGATGCACTGGACTTGAGACACTGTCTGAGCTTGCTTAGGGACGCACAGAAAGTGTCCTAATGCTGTGACAGAAAAACAGCCTCCTCTTCACCTGTACCACAGGAACACCACAGTGAAAGGTCAGCAGATGAGAAATTCAGTTTTGATGGTTTATCTAGTATTTTATTCTTTTGGCTGAGTTTTCCCATCAAAATCTCCAAGCCAGTACTACTATTTTTCATAAGTGCTCACAGGACCAATTTGCTGAACAACTGAAGAGGTTTGAAATGCAAAATTGCATCACTTCTCGTTTTCTTTCTTTTCCTTGTTTCCCTTCTGCTTTTTGATCCTACGCACATACAGGAAGAAAGTGGTACAAAACAAACGTGTACCAGTGACAAACAAGAGATGATATTAATAAGTCCAGAATATTTTCTGTTCTTTACGCAGATATGGATGAAGATTCATCCTCAGAAGTGAGAAGACAGTGTTACTGAGAAGGCATGAGACAGTATCAATCCCATTTGCTCACACCACACTCTGCTGCCTTCACAAACCTTTCAGAAGTGTAAGATGTATCTATACAACAGCAGCACACAAAGGAGCGCCACTAAATAGGAGATAGCACAGATGCACAAAGAAAATTTGTTACAATTTTGTCTACCATTTCAACCAGGGAGATGAATAAAAGGAGGGAGAGGGAAGAGAGGTGTATATTCATGCAACACCATGGCTCCCCAGAGTGCTACATGCTGTACAAGTAAAGAACAAAAAGCCCAGTGTTTGGCCCGAACAGCATCAAAACAAATGAGAGCATCCTGAAATCAGTGACCAAATGGGGACGTGCGTGACGGGTGCTCGGGGCAGAGAGAGCTTCTAAATGCTGGCTGGTTGGTTTGTGGATATAATGAGGAGTTGCAGGAGGAGATTCAAGCGTGAATAATGAGTAATTTTATGGAGAGTTATAGGCAGCGCCTTCCAAGCATGAAAGACAACATGGCTGAAATCATGAAGATAAGTTTGCAAGTGCACACTGACAATACAGTGGTAAAACACAACAAAAATATGAAAGAGGGTTGAGGAAGATGGTGTAGGGCTGGGATCTGAAGTCGTTTGAAACTGAAGGCAGAGAAAGTCTCTTTGGGGATGAGCAGTGGGACTTGGGACAAGGACAATATGTTTGAAGAGTAGAAGAATTAATTTCTTTTTTCACTGAGCAGATACCCAAGCATCTCTCAAATTTATTGTGATTGTTGGCTGCTTCAAAAACCACTCCAATCAGGCCAGAGGTCCTGGCATAAAGGGCAGACCTGATTTCAGTGCTCCTTGTACTGCCGTTCACCAGTTCTTTGACATCCCCCAAGCAGGCTTAGAAGGAAAAGGACATAATGGGGCAAACAGTAGTAGAGAGCATGTGCCTACCCAGCATGCACAAAGGCTTCCTGGCAAATTTGAGTCTCCCTCTCCATCCTTTGTAGCGACAGCAACAGCCAGCAGCCCAGATTCTTAAGGCAAACTCTGCTCCAAAGATGAAAATGGCAAAAGTTTCCTGTATCAAGACACAAACTACATTGTTAGTCTCATAACAAGTTTTGCAGTAATGCTGGGCACGAGGATATAGCTGAGGGAAACGAGGTACAAGTGTTAGGATAGTGTGGGAAAGAGAGGAAAAAAGTGGAGGAGAATACATGTTGATGAAAGAGGCAAGGCAAAGTGGGACACACCTTTTCAGCTTTCTAATTCCAGGAGGAATTTGCCCCTGCTGTTGGGTAAATGTGAAGTGCTTACCCTGCCTTAATGTAAGGGCAATTATTTCACAAAAAGACCTCCTGTTCCAGACAAAATGGGGACACATGTAAGTGGCAACTGCAAAGTCCCCAGTGCACTCCATACCCACACCAAGGGTGACCCCCCAGCAGCTCATTCATGCGGCCACATCTATAGAGTCAGGGACAGGACACAGTATATTCATATGGTCGTAAATTTAAGGCAATGCTAAAGACACATAAGACAAATTTAAGGCATAATTTCCGGTGGACAGAAGAATGGGGTTTTCCACCTTGCTCAAGAATGTTTCTAAGCATGGGGAGGGAATGGGGAGGAGAGAGTTTCTCTGAGGTGCTCAGCAGAGATGGGCCAAGGGCAGCCTGGGGCACGCAGTTACTTTTCCTCTCTGTAAATAGCTGGCAAGGAGGAAAGGAGCACTTTTCCTCATGCTCAGACCCACAGCTCCTAGATGCTTCTGAAAACCACTGAGACCACATAGAAACAGGCGCAGGAGAAGGAAAAAATAGCCTCAGGCTTTTCCAAATGTGAAAGATGGGCTAGAAGCAGGGTAACAGAGACCAAAGGCAAGTTCCACATTCCCTAAGGGATGAGGGTGTTTTCATACAGGCACTTTTTGCGAAGGAACATGCAGGGGGAATTCACCTTTCACTCCTTTTGGCATTTAGCTCTTGCTCAGATCTACATGTCTCTGAGGACACAAGGGGAAATGCAAATTGAGATCCTGGAACTAATTTTGCTGTGCAGTTTCCCTAGGGATACTTTAGACACTGCCAGGTTAACTGAGATATTGTGCTCTCTATTTCATGACAGCTATGGGAGCAGAGAGAGTAATTTTCATAAAATGTTGAATATGTCATGTTTATCGTTAGGTGGGGGGAGGGGAAGGGGGGCAGAATTTCTGTATTTTTTAATTCTGCTGCCAAATGGGAGGCCTACAGAAATCAAGTCTTGATCAGGAGCTTCAGCATTTGTAGAATCAGCATCCTGGAACACACAGAGAAAGAAATGTATTTGCTGCAAAGAAATTTTCTCTTGGTGGCATTGCCAGCAACAATTTCACTTACGCTGCTATTGGGCACAAGCGTGAGTCCAATTCTGAGGACCTCCCTTGTAAGAAATACTGGGATTAGTAGAATACTAGAGAGTGAATCAAAAATTTTGAAAGATCCCTCAAAAGTTAGTTTTCAAATGTGCTTGGGTCTGGCATGGTCAACAGGAAATCTATTAATAATTTGATGGGAGGACTCCTGGGCAAATGCTGAAAAGCCACTATTTAAAATCCTCAGGCTAGCATTTTCCCTTTCATTTCTTTTTACTCAGGAGCCTCATTTTCTTTTCACTCAGTTGGTCTGACAAGGGACTGGGAGCTCTCCAGTATGTAAGTGTATGGTCACTGCTCCAGGACCAGCAGCAGAAGCTGGGAGTCAGTTTCCATTCCTGCTGATGGGGCTGATTCCAACTCAAGGGCATCACCAGGATGATGCACCAGCCCCAGTTTACTTACCAGCAACAGGAGCCAGTCTCCCGAGACGGTTTCATACTCCTTGAAAGTTGTCAGGACAGCTAAGATCAAACACCCCAAGACAATCAGAAACCTGGAATAAAATACAATAGAAAAAACACAGCATTGTCACCCCTCTCTGTATTTGCATGGGAGGTATTGCCTATAAAATCCATCAGGGGATGGCCGCTTCCTTTTGGCAAGCAGAGAGATGGGCTTTTATGAAGATCAAGGGTTCTCAACTAGGATGGAGCAGGGGAAACTGGTAGCCATGGCAAGATCCTAAACCAGAACATTCCTGAGAAAGACTGGCATTAATAAACACCTTAAATAATTTTGCATTTTTCAAGAACGCAGAGGATGACACTGCCTTTTTGGAAGGAATTGTACGATACGGCAGAGGATTGTATTGCTCAGGAGGTCTGCTCCAAGCCGGTGTTCTGTGTGCTTCCCAGAATGGTGCTGCAGTTACAGCAGAATGAATCTACTTGGCACACCCTGGGACCTGGGAAACAGTAAACGCTGCGCTACAATGTAGCATCAGGACAAACCCTCCCTTGAAAACTGCACTGCATTTCTTTTTTCCTTCTCTTTTTGCACTGATTTCTATGTGGATGAAAAGATGAAAAGGTTTGAAAGAGAAACAAGAGAGGGTATATTTCTGCTCTCCAGTAAACACAGTGCAGGATAATAAATCACTGTCTGTCTGTCAGACTCCAGAACATAGAGATTTGACTGAAAATTTAACTCCCACTGCTGGTAAATCCAATTCAATCTCGTTGATCTGCTTTGTAAAACTATTCCCAGGTTCAAGCTATTAAAAATCTTTTATACACAAAGAGGCAAAAAAATCAAGGGAGTCTCATAAGTGATTAAGGTGAAGCAGAGTGGGCAAAGCTCATATTCTGGTACTTCATATACCCAGATCCATGGGCGTTTTAATCTCCTTCCAAAACCTGATCCACAGGAACAGAAGGGCAGGTGGCCATGGAAATATTTGGAGTTTAGCAAATAAATTGGAAGGATGTCTCCATAAAAGCTCTGGATCCCCTGCTTTCCTAGCTAGGGTACATGAAAGAAATGATAGGCATAAGGTACTGAAATCATCCAGGGAAAAAAAGCTTGTGAAGAATCAAGCTGTGTTTAGTCTGTACTACCTGCTTGGAATTTCAATCTGATACCTGTAGTGTGATTTCATTTCTTGCTGAATAAAACCCCACTTTGTTTCACTGGGTGAAATGAGCAGAGCCACAGCCTGCAGTGTGGGGGCAGCGGGCGAGGGCTCAGCTCAGAGACACGTGCCCTCTAACCTGCCTTGGGTTTTCATTTCCCTTATGTATGAGGAAACCCAGGGCAAGAAAATGGTGTGCGGAGAATTTGCAACTTCTTTGCAGTTGGATCAAAAAGACAGAGGTGAGCTCCAGATAACTCCTGCTGCCTTTTGCAGGGGCTGGGGGTGGGAATTTTCTCCAAAGAGCATCCCTCAGCACCCTCCGTGCAAGGAAAAGACAACAGTGAAACGCTACACAGCAAGCCCTGAAGGATTACTTTGCCGTGGCTTTCCCAAAATTAGCTGTTCAGACTGAAGTTTCCTATGCCAGGAAAATTTCAGATCAGCCATTTTGAGCAAGGTTAGGACAGAAATAAAGGTGTTTGCTCACGCTAAAATAATTTCAGATTTCTTTGACAAATTTCACCTTCTCCCACTCACCAGACATGCTCTAGGGCCTGGGTTATGCAGTTGGTAGGAACGAGTCTGGGTACAGAACATTTCTTTTCCCATTTACCTATAACCACACTCCCACTGCTCAAGACTTACATTTAGCAATCCTGCGATGTTCCTGCCATGCTCTCAAGCTTTGTCACACCATGCCTTGTTGTCTCCACCTTGCAGTTATGAAGCCAGTGGCTCACTGGCTTCCCAAGGCCCATAATCCAGCTATCCTGCTCCTCCATGAAACCTCAACCAGGACAACGATTCCTTTGGTCATCTATAAACAACCCGTGCTCTGCCACAGTACAGCCATTACAGTGGTACAATCATTAACGCTCCATTTAAAGCCTCGAGCAGCTGCCTCTTGGCACTTTCCACTCAGGACATTTCTTTATCCCCTGTGAAAATTCGGTCACCCATCAGCTCATTCAAATGATTTGATGCAACACACTGAAAACAGTCCAAAGAAATGACATCATTGTATTGCATCATTAGCTACTTAAACTAAAGGCGTGAATTTACCAGATCATTCAACAGAAGTCTGCTGTCGATTAAAGACGATGTACAGAGTTTTGTCCAAGAGGAAGATAGAAGATAAATTAGTAGGGAAATGGTCATCTTCTGCCTAAGAATGCCTGCTGTTTTACCGCTAGAGGGTACCGGTGCTCCACAGAGCAAGGCGACACAACCCATTCTTGTTTTCCTTCCCCAGGAAAGAGACTCAATTCAGGTGATGTTCAGGTGATCGCACCCATGTATTTGATATGCAAGAAAATGAGTCTCACGGTGGTGAAAGGGCTTTTATTTGGTCGGTAAAAATCCTAAATGCTGATGCTAATGGATAAGGGTTGCTGCTTGTTTGATCACTACGTGCAGCACAGCCCATGTGAGAGCGCAACCAAGAAAACAGTAGACCCTGCAGGACAGAAAAACAGTCAAAATAGGATGAGAGAGTGAAACTGGAGATCACTATTCACAATGAATAATTTTGATGTCATATCTGAGCAGGGAATGTGGACTGAAACTCCTGTTGCAGGCAGTGCATGAATGCATCTCGGAGGTGCAAGTGCTGAGTGGGAACTGCGGTCCCAAAACCCACCACAGAACCAAGCTCCTGCCCCTTCCTGAAGTACTCCGGGGTGAAAAGTTACACATAACCGCAATCCATCTTGGAAGGGTCGGCCATTTTCCTGCTGCATCCTTTCCTAAAGGTAAACACCAACTGCAAACACCCACAAGTTAATCAACTCACACCTCAGAAATCCACCCTTGGCATCTGCAATAACCACTGCAGTTCAGAGCCCTCTGTGAATTTTAATTTGCACTGATGCTTATGCAAGCCAGCCTCTTCTGGTTTGGATCTTGGCGTTTGCGAAGTCTGCAAGTCTTCTTGTGCCCTATTCCTATGGAAGATGTTACACAGATGTCATCTTGTTTTCATCAGACCCCCTTGCTCGGCAAAGATGGTAACAAGGTACATCTTCCCCTTGCTGCTTTGCCCAGATGGTGGGCACATGTACCACCTATGCCCATATGGTGGCCGTGCAAACATAAAGATGGTTGCTTGGCAGCTGCTGAGTCGATACTGTCCCATGGCAACAGGACAATACCTGAGTCTATACTGTCTGATTTCATCTTGAAAAGGCAGCAGTGGGGGCCCAGTGGTGGAGTCCAGCTGTAAAATCATAACAGGCAAATTGCAGGGTAAGAAACTGCTGAAATCCCAGAGGATGAGCAGAAGGGAGACTAACACTGACCTGGGGAATCAAGGAACAGAAAGGGAAGAAATCTGAAATTTACTTGCAGTTATAATGATGCTATTCATGGGACACACAGCACCAAAGGTTAGGAGAAAGAAACAGGGTAAAAATCAAGGTTTGAAGTGAAAACTGAGTCCTATTAAGCCTACACTTCCTATTAAATAGTGTTTCAGCAGGTGGCAGTCCAGACTTCAAGACTGTAAATTACATGTATCAAATAAGTATCTGAATGTGGCTCTTCAGCTTTTTAGAATCATCCTTGCTACTATTTTACATAATATTTCACAGTGCATTACATTGTCCCTGTTTAAGCATTATGCTTAAAATTTGATTATTTTATTGCATGCATAAGTTCCAGACCACCAAATGGTAGTGCTCGCTTGTCACAGTCACAAATAATATGTTATTTCAGTAAACACATGTTCTTAGTTTTAGAGATCACATATTTAATACTCATATTTTCTAATTGTGATATTTCGATGTATTCGGAACAGTATTCTGAAAACAATATATAATTTTCCAGAAAAGAAGAAGTAATTTATGGCTATGCATGATCATGAATCTAAAGTTTCCTGGATGAGCATCACAGACTGTCTTGCTTGCTAAATTTTTACCTATTTTAATATTTCCCATTCTTTGAGTTTTTCTTCTGTATCTGATTCCATTTGAAGAAAATAGAATGCAGATCTAGCTGAGAACTTTTATATTTTTTTCATATATATAGATGCTTATCATGGTCCCTGTTCTCCATCCCTTTGTTCAAAATTGTAGGGGCAGATCACTTCGTAATTTGCCTGTAATCTATTCCAAACCATAGCTGTCCTTTTGAAGCTGTTATGAGGACTACATACATTGTAGGCAGGCCATTTGCATCTGGCGTCATTTTGGCAAATTTTTGTGCTATGTGCCAAAATGTTAAGTCTCAGTGTGGCTTAGTTAATAGAGAGGAATGTGTGCTTCTAATGTACAACTCAGGTTGCTTCAGAGAGCTCAAGGGGGTCAAGCACCTACTGAGGCCATTTCTTCCCTATAACTGCAGGGACAGACTCTGGTGAAGTGATTAGCTCCTATGGAGAGGTTTACTGGGTAAATTAGCTGAACACCACCCCTTATGTTCAGCCCTGTTTTGCATATAATTACAAACACCACCTTATAATAATGTTTATTTATTTTCACTAGTGAAATGACTAACTAACCGGCCACAGCAGCCCACTTCTTACCTGATCAGGTTTTTCTGAATTCCCTTGCTGTAAATGTAGGTATCACATCTACATGTGGTCGAGGATCCTGGTTATAAAATTATAATCCAGGCTCTGGGCAGGAAAGCCTCTTGAGCAGCTACTAGTAAGAAATCCCCTACAGTGTGAGAGTGCAGACTTCTGTTTGCTCTTGCTTCTTCAATACCATTTCTTGCAAGCCATTGGGATTTCTTCTGCCTCCAAATGTTCATAAGGATCTTAGATTTTGCTGCTTTGCTTCATTGCAAAATTTCATCTCTTCCCTTCAAGCTTGTGCTCTAGTTTCATTATGTTCTGCCACCTGCTAAATGCTAATGGAATTCTGTAAGATTGTGATATATAAGGAAAATCTGGCAGTGTTTTGCTAAATTTTTGGTTTAGGGTACCCAAAGCAATATGGTTCTAAATCATGATTCCCACACGCTGTCCCAAATTTCATATTGGAACAACCTTATTTTCTTCAACTCTTGGCTTTTACCCATAAGGATTAAAAATGCATCTTTTTCACAGTTTTTTCAGTTGCTCTATATTCCTACCCACCATCTTTTTCTCTTCATCCAAACTTCGTTTTTCACAGAACATCTGCAGTATCTTGCACTGATCGTTTTATGGTTGCTAATGAGAGGCTTGAGTTGGGATTTTTAACGCTAAAAAAAATTACATTACCAAATATTTGAGAACAGCTCTTCAGAGAGAAGGGAATGCATGCCTGATTTCCACAGACTTGGGAATATTCCCTGTTTAATATTCAGATTCTTGAATCTCTACTCTTCCAAGCAAAAGGCCAGTGATCAGTACTGAGATAAAGGTGACAGGAAAAATCCAAACACTTTGTAGGGCTACAAAAGTCCAGGGTGTGCAGGGAAGAGCACTGAGATACTTAGTGGAGGTCCTGGAGAAGGGAAAAAGCTGCAAGTCCTGCAGGTAGGAATGTTCAAATGTTCCTCTTCCTCTGCATCCAAAGATTCCACTGAGTACACACAGTTCCGTGCAGGAGTGGCTGCTCCAGTGCCATCATACAGCAAGGACAGGGTAGAAATGCCACACTCAGTAAGCTGAATTATGCTGTTGCTCTGCTGCAATGGCAGAGGCAGAGCAAGTTCCTCCACAGGATGCTGAAGGAAACTCCAAGAACTAAAGGAAGATCCCTAGAGGACCTCTAGACTAACTGGCACACAAGATGATCTGGCATGTGATGAGGTGGTAGCCCAGAATGACACTAATCCATTGGTGACAGAAGTGACAGACATTGTCCTTTGCACGGTAGGAAACTGAGCCAGAAAAGCCCAAATCCTTACTCATGCCAGGTTTTTGATGACCTTGTGTTCTCACTGGCAGGAATGCCCCTGAACTGCCTTCACTGCCCTTTCCTAAAGTCTGGAGAGCTTTGAAAATCAGGATCTGGGAGAGGAAAGCTGTGCTTCACAGCACAACACTCAGGGTGTTCCTCTTTCCTTTCCTCCATGTATAAGCCAAGAGCCAGGTTAAAGCCTCTTTGTCTTGTTGCTTTTTATTCAGGTCCACTCGTAAACACCTTCTGCTTTGGAGCCCTGTTGACCACCACTGCCAGCTTTCTTAGGGAGTCTGGCATGCTGGTACAAAACATTTTGGGTCAGCAGTATCAGACAGCACAGACACCATCAACCTGGACCTTCTGCTCCAGGGGACATATCAGGAGAATGGCCTGACACATTTCCCAGATTTGCTGTCACGAGACAGCAAAACAGCCCTGAGCACTGCACTTCAATTCCTGTTTCTTCTCAGCTTGGAAAACAAGAGTCATCCACCAAGATCCTCTGTCCCTCTTGAGAAAAATGTTAGAGGTGCTCCAACAGGCCTGGCATACATAAGTTACTAAGAGAGACCTAGATATCTTATCACATGGGTGACTGACTGGGGGACAGATAGCAGAAGCAAAGGAGAGGCAATGACAGCATTAGTCACCAAGGAGTAGTCGCCTATCTTCCTGCAGCTTGAACAGAAAGCTTTTGACTATTGCAACTAAATATTCTGAGTTACCTCATTAGGGGTTTTAAATTCTATTTTTCTATTAAGTGAAGGACATTGGACTGAACTATTGTTTGGGGCTTTTATCTGCCATGACCAGCAAGCCTGTCCATAGGTTTATCTCTGGCTGGCAGCTGGCAGCGTGGTGCTGACTGAGCTGAGACACAGGGAGAGACATGCAGCACAGCAGAGCAGGGAGGGCACGGAGCCCAATTGCACCACCCAGCAGCCCCAGCTGCAAAACCAACAAATCAAATGAGTTTCAGAAAGGCTTCTGACAGGACACCATTCAAAGGACATTAATAAACCTGTGTGAAGTCATTTGAAGGTAAATGTTAAGATTCATACATTGGTTCCTTCTAAATTTTGGAAAATGAAAGTTTAGGATATTTGAAAGTCAGCCTGTAGTTAAGCAGTCAAGTTCCCAGCCTTCAGCAAACCCCAGAAAGAAGTGAATTTAGATGGTATAGAGAGCCTAAAGTAACAGTGGTAATCATCCATGTGAATGCTTAAACATCTGGAGAAGAATTTCCAGAATGGTACCTTTTTAAATATCACCAACATTGCTCTGTCTAGAGAGACGTAAGATCAAGGAATCAACTTCCAAACATGACAAAATCTCCGGGGTACCCAGGAATTAGGATCTCTCACACAGACATGCACTGATCTCCCCACAAACCCTTCCCATTTCTCAAAAAAGGAGGAGAGGAACGAGTTATATCCTCTGAATAAGTTTTTAGAAAACGACAAGGAATGCAAATGGGAGAAACTTCTGAACCCACGGCTGTGCCTTTTGCCTTGACTGAACACCGTTGTGATATTTCTACCTTCCCATTTGAAATCAGTGAAGATCAAAAGATGGTAGCAGACAGAAAAAACAAACAAGCAGAAAATCCCAGTCAAACAGCCTACCTACTCTTGCTTCCACTGCACCAAATTCCCTTTTCTTACAGGCATTCACATTTTAGGTCATCCAAACGTGATAAAGCTGAAAGTGAATTTACAATATGAAGGCAGCACTGTCCAGAAATAGCCTCTGCAGTCTCTAATACAGATTTTTTAGGTAGGTAATTGACAATATTGTTTTGGTGGGCAGACAGATTCTTACAGTGTATCTTTACTCTTTATTCAAGACTTCAACCAGTTTGGGAGTTTTGATAGTTGGGTTGTTTGGTTTTTTTCTGTTTTCGACCCTACATTGTAAAAAGCACACTTCTAAAAATACCAACACTTCCAACCTAATGTAGCACTTTCAACCAGGTGGGACTGCCAAGTGAAAAAATAATTTCCAGTTGGGACCGTATCTTCTTTGCAGGTGCCTTCTCAAACTCCAACACACACTCACCTTTAGGTGTGAACAGGAGCACTTCAGGCAGTGCCCTCAGTTTTCACATGGAGTGGGATGTTCAGAAGAAAAGCCGCATGGTGCCAGTGGATTTTTCAGCATGGTCCAAGATTTGCAGCTGTGTGAGGAAGAGCTGCATATCTGCACCCCACAACAACTGCCAGTACTCCCTTGGTCCAGGTAACACTTCACTGGGTTTCCCATTATGGGCAATGAGGGGTGTGCTCATAATGCAGCTCCTGTGGAGCCAGATATATGGCTCAGTTCTCTCAGATTAAGCAGGATCTCCGGATTTTCTGGCATTAACTCCTCTGAGAGTTCTATCATTTTGCACCTGAGGTGGTCAAATTTGTAGCTGTAACACAGGCCATTTGACTCAGGACTTTTCCAGCTAAAAGCATGAAATATTGCAGCCAGAATGGAAGAGAGATCTTTCCTACACGTTGTTTAATCACTGCCTGCACTGGAGAAAATCAGACTAAGGTCTCAGTTTAAACAATCCAATTTAAACAATCCAATTGTTGGGGTGTTTTGGTTTTTGTGGGTTTGTTTGTTTGTTGTTTGTTTGCTTTTTAATCCATGAGAGCTTTTTGAAATTGTTCTAATTTTTATATAAGTGAAGAGTGCAGAGTCATTATTGGACTTTAGCCTATGTGACCACACTGCACATCAGCTTCCTTCAACAATCTGGCCTGTAAACTACGACCCATTCACAGGTCCAGGGGTACCACAAAACAAGCTCACATCAGTCAGTCAGGGAAGGATTTCTTACTGTGCAGAATGCAAAGTGGAGGAGCCGCTCTCACTTTATCCACAGGGAGAGAACAAGGGGAGAAAGGATTTGTGCTAAAAGATGCGAGGTCTAAACTCACATTACAGGAGCTGTGGATAAATTGGACAGTGGTGGTGTGGAGGAATGCTTTTTCTTGGAGTACAGAAATTGACAGAGACAAAATACTGTACTAATAGATCAAATTTCCCTACAAATTAAATCAGATATTTAATCCCGTTTGACTTGACGCTGTTCCTATACACCTGTTCTTACACTAGACTCTTCATTTTTCCTTTGTGCTCCATAGAAAAGCAGGCTGTAGTTTGGCATTGCTGTTCAGTCAGGCAACAAGGATTCACAACTCTGGCCCATTTCCAGTACCCCAGAAAATGGGATTAGCTGGAGGCCAGGGGAAGGCTCACTGAATGCAGAATATTCTTAAATATCTCTCTAGAACAGAACTGGGAATTTCTCAGAGGCTCTAGATTATCTCAGATATCATGTGAAATAAGCCATTTTTAAGTATATCAATATAGGAGTCTTATCTCAGTATGATCCCAAAGTATGGGCTTTTATCTGACAATGACAGACACCCTGGTGCAACTTTTAGATGCCTTTTGGATGATAACCTGGGCAGCATGGTCTCCTAATAACACCCTCCCCAGATGGCCAAATGCTCACTGCCATGCCCTTTCTCTCAGTGCAGAAAAGAAACTACTCCCTGTAACTCAGCCTCACAAAAATCCAAGCACTGCCAGAGGTCCTACGTACTTTATTACCTGCCTTTCAAAATGTACTTGAGGGCTTCTCTTCTCTGATAGTTCTATCTGAACATCGGGAATTCTATTTTATCATTTTGTTGGGAAGACAGAAGAGGGATAGCAAGTGGATTTCAACCCTAAAACGTCAGCTGCTGCTTTGAGGGTTTAACACATGACAAGATGAGTGGCCTGGATAGAAATGTGAGTAAAAATCCCTTTATAATAATGGGGTTTCTTCAACAATTTGCCTTTAAACTAATGAGAGTATGTAAATCACTGTAAAGTGATTCAGCAAAGGTGCTTACAGAGGCTGTGTCATATGGAACTCCTGTAAGATCTGCATCTCTACAGGACAAAGCACTGAAGGGTCTGCAGCCGCAGGTCCATGGTGCTGATGGAGTCACTGAGGCCAGCACAGGAGCAGCTGAGGTGAGTGGTTCAGATAAGTTCTCTGTGCCCCTTTTTCCTCTCCAGTTCACTCTCATTAGTAAATGATGAGTTGCGTTAGCATGGCAATGAATCACACCCTCCCTGAAGGTGAACTTTGGATAAGCTCTTTGGAGGTCACTGTATCCTCAGCACTCTGATTTACACAACTGAGCAGTGACAATAGCACATGGTATTTGTACCTATGTAAATTTGATGCCATTTTAAAGTATTTCTGCCGTTTTGCATTGCCATAAGCAATTAATCAGCATTCACAATTCAGAACGATCATCTCTAAGCATGTGATACTTCATTTGAAGTCTGAAGTTGAAGTCTTTGGAAGAGGTTATCAGCCTTTTCCAGACCTGTCCAATTTTATCCCTAAAGTGTTTCACCAGCATCTGCAACAATGCTTCTGAACACAATGTATGATGGCCCTTTTGCTCAAGCGACTCGTTAATATCTCAGATTACATTATCCCTGTTTCACCTGACAGATTCAAACAAACACAATTTTATCAAACCTTCAAGAAAAAATGGCAATAAGGAAGGGAATATTTTTATTTGTTTTGCATTGAAGAAAGAGCTCTATTGACTTGAATTAGTAAATTGAAATGGCACAGAATTCAGCATACATAAAGTACATTTAGAAAAATAAAGCCCCATTTGCAGTAATGAGAATGTCTGTGTGCAGAATACAATCTAGCAAAGCAGTTACATCTTTGCTAAGCAACTCTGTTGGGACTCTCATGTGGGTATCCTCAAAATCCACAAATCTTTGGTCCCTCTTAAATGGAATACCTGGTTTTACTGAAGGACATTCCTTTGTAGCAGAGGAGTGCTGGGAAGACTTGAAATAAATTTTCTATTCTTACTTGACATCCATGGGAACAGGAATTCCTATTTCTAATTCAAGCTTTGCCACTTCCTTCTGTTGTGGCATCAATGCAGAGAGGGGTTTAATAATGAATCTGTAAGAGTAGAGAATTAAATCCATTTTCAGGTATAGCATGACAGATCTGACCAGCCAGCCAACAAAGCTCACTGAGAGAGCAGAGCAGTCCTGAGCAGCACTGACTGCACCAGCTGGATTAGTGGGGTAGCAGATACTCAACTCAGACAGATATTTGGGTGCCTGAACTGAGTAACATCTCATCTCAGGCAAGTGAACAGAAGCAGGAACTCTGGGGCAGAAAGGAGCACCACTGACGCTCACAGCTTGCAGTGCCTCTGCCAGTCCTGAATACTGGGATGATGGGGAAGGTTTGCACCAGACATATTGAGCTTTTCCCCTCTTCCTGTAAAATTAAGACTGCTGCAGATGGACAAACACCAGGTCTAGACTTTTACTGACCTCCCAGACAACTGTGATGGTTGACACAGGCATCTAAAGTGTGTTTTTCTCCCTCCACATCCCACCAGGACATTTCCAGGGATAGGGTGGTGCACTTGCCATTTGACAACAGAAAACATTAGCAAGTGAGCACTAGGCTGCAACTCTTTTCCTGAGTGAAACACTTACTGAATCAGATGATCCCTCCAGTATCTCCATGCTCTGATATAGGGATATTAGCCTTGGCTATCTACAGCATAGGCTGTACATTTGTATCTGGTATAACATGGCCTGAATCAACACTGATTAATTATTTAGCTTCATAGGGTCTAACTGTTCCAAGGATGCTTTCTGAGTTGCCTTGACCAAGATCCTCACGACCAATTGCACATTGATTTTTCTATTGCTTACCAGCAGCAGTAGTCCCACGTTCAGAATTCTGATATATACTCACAGTAGTTTTGTTTGTTTGTTTGTTTGTTTGTTTGTTTTGTTTGTTTTTTTAAACAGGAAATGAGGAGCCAGTCCTAGGTGACTCACTTGGAGGCGGGGTGGGGAGGCTGGAGGAGGAGAGACCTGGTAGCTATTAGTTTTCATTATTTGATGCTGTGGTAGGTTTAATGATAAAGTTAATTACTCACAAGAACAGAATTTGAAAGGGTTTCATGGTGAATACTTCACATTAAATTACTGGTGCTATTTTGGTCATTGTGACATTTTAAAATTAACCACATGGTTATACTCAGCTTGCCTGCAGGGTTATTAGATGTGTGTGTCTCAAGGTGCCTGCTTTAAGTACTCTAAACAGATGTAATGTGGCTGTGGATGCTCTTTATCTAACACAAGAGCTTCAACATGCCCACAATGGAAAACATGTAATTAAGTTCTGCACATACCATTATTGGAGTTATGGGGCAGGCTAAGAAATATTTCATTCTTTAGACTCATGAGGGAACTTGAGCTCCTTCTCCCAGCATGGATCACTATGTTCTTTCCTTCACAGGACAGAAGAATACAAAAGTGTGTGAAATCTTTCAAACACAAATATTTGTTTGCCAGGAATTTTGAGTCATTGTCCTCATGCAAGATGTGCCCCACTGTGCACAAAAGCAGGAGCAGCTTTTCTCTTGGGCCTGCACAGCAGAAATTTATAATGTAATGGTCATCTTGTACATTCTGTTGCATCTTACAACCTTGTTCCAATGCTTAAGCTCACGTCAGCTTTATTCTTTCTGTAATTATTTAATATGTGGAAATTCTTTGTGCTGGAGGATACTGTCACACATAAAAGCTTTCTTACCTCCTGAAAGCTCTTTAGGATTTTCTTTTCTATGTATTTATTTATAGCACAGCTTTTATTAGTGCCCTAGTTTACAGAGCAGGGAATAAATTGCACATATCTGTCTATTTATCCTTCATTACAGCACTAATCTTTCCATTATCAGCTCAAAAGCAGGGATTACATTATAGCCCTCAGATCCAGCAATGACTTCATAGGCTGACTTAGCAGCAATCCCTATCAGTTAGCTGATGTCCCACAGATCCAAACTTCATAAGTTAAATGATACAGGAAGA
The DNA here is from genome assembly GCA_013396735.1 of Grallaria varia. Classification (NCBI taxonomy): domain Eukaryota; kingdom Metazoa; phylum Chordata; class Aves; order Passeriformes; family Formicariidae; genus Grallaria; species Grallaria varia. The sequence goes on along the minus strand of VWZG01010408.1, from coordinate 1,487,814 downwards.
AGCATAAAATAACATCTAAAAAAGGATTGAATCCAGGGGTTATTGGTTCCTCTCCACTTGCTTTTATGGCACAGCAACCTAGCTAGGTTGGAGTCACACTAACAATTCCTTCAGCTAATGTTCTAATTAATGAGGTAGCAGTGCATCAGAACAGGCTTTTTTGCATGCATGAGCTTTCCTTCATCCAGCTAAGAACAAATTAAATATAGACACATTTTCTAGGATTCGCACGTAAAAAATCCAGACCACATTTATTTCATAGGTATATATGAAATGCATACCTATGTTTTTGGGAGCTAACAGTTCTTATACCTTAATGACTTTTTAGAGCCAGCATGCATTCGTATGGTTTGTATGCTTTTGCCTGTGCCCTCAGGTCCTCTTCTCCACTTAGTCCACTCCACCTGGAAATGGCATGCAGCCTTCTCCAGCCCATGAACCAGCCTCCTCGCTTGGGGAGGAAACTCCAAAGTGGAGGCAGAGCAGGTAGTCCCTCAGACCCTACAAGACGCTTGGTGGACTCAGGTGCTTCATCACCTCTGCAGTGTGGATAAAACCAACGGGTTGATGCAGAAGTGTCTTGGCTGAGGCATTTGTAAGACCACTTGAGCACCATGGCATAAGGCAAGACACAGAGCACCTCAGCGATCTGGAGAGATGGCAAGGCTCAAGCTTGTGCATTCCACCTGCCAGCATTCAGAAGAACCAGCATCAAATGGAAAGATGTGACAAAGTTGTCCTGGGTTAACTGTCTACTGATGCTCCAGGTTAGCGCTGGTGCTCTCAGAAACATGTTTATTATTTCTCATTCGTTAGTGCCCAGTGAGAACTTAGAAAACTTGCAATATTGACCTGGACAGATTCAGATAATGTTAATTCTACCCTGTCCTCAGCCTTATAGTCTGGATCTGGTCACCTTGGCAATACTGGGTTTAGAAGTTCAGGCCATGCGAATTCGTTGCCTAGTCTTCACTAAGCACCACAAATTTACACTGACACTGTGATGGCATTTAAATCCTGTTTAATTAAAAAAAAAAAAAAAGAATTATCTGTAGTGTTTGTGAACAAATTTCTGTACATACACCCTCAAACCCTACCTTGAAGATGGAGAACCAGACCTGGTCAAACGCAAACCATACTATTACTGTTATTTGTTAGTACCTCTAACTTTAATTGTAGGGTGTTTTAGCATGAAAGGGCTAGAATTAATGAATCTTTCAAGAGCATTAAGACAAATGTAGCTGAAGTAGAATGGGTTAATTTTTCATCCTAAGAAGCAATTAATTAACGTGAGGGCACAGTCCTATGCTTTCACAGTTAATCTGCTTCCATTACCATTGCAGCCTGGTTAAAGCAGGCTCAGGTATTTCAACATCCCACTGAAATGTTCCATATTTGCATTTTTAGTTTATTTAAAGCAGTACATATACAAAGGCCACCATTTAAGGAAAGTAATGACAGCTTGAGCAGAAGTGTCATAAAATCCAGGGAGCCTTTGAGGCACAGGATGACACACTTTGTACATCTTAGTCCCACAGTCTGAGTTAAGCCAAGCACCAGATCTGGCATCAGGAAGGGATGTCTCTTCACTCTGGCACTGAGCATTGGCTTAAGCCTGCATATTTTCTTTTCTTTTCTCTGGAACATACGGCATTGCCTATTTCTTAGGCTTATCTGGGAATGACTTTGTTATAGCAGCAAATGATTAGTGTCTCAATCTTGAGATGCTTGCTCTTCAGTAACAGCCTTTTTTGTTTAAATGCTTCGGGCTCATTGTAGAGGTGACTTTGTCATTGTCCTGATGAATACAGTGCACAAGTAGATCATCTCTGATATCATCTGAAAAAAAGCACCTAATTCTCTGTGACTACAAGTGACTGAAGCTGTTGGTCCTTGTAGCCTTTTCCAGTGAAACAGAGGACCCCATCTTCATAGTCTGGACCATGATCCCTCCAGCACAGAGGTGCAGGAAGGGTTGTAACTCCTGCACATGCAGTGGACAGACAATTGAAATGCACTCAAAAAGGTCATAGAAGCATAGAATATCCTGAGCTGGAAGGGACTCACAAAGATCATTGAATCCAGCTCTTGGTCCTCCACTGGACAACCTCAATAATCACATCATGAGCCTGAGAGCATTGTCCAAATCCTTCCTGAACTCAGACAGGCTTGATGCTGTGACCACTTCCATGGGAGCCTGTTCCAGTGCCCAAACACTCTCTGAGTGAAGAACATTTTCCTAATATCCAACCTAAACCTCTCCTGACACGGCTTCCCCCCATTCCATTGGATCCTGTCACTGGTCACCAGAGAGGAAAGATTGGTGCCTGTCCCTCTGTTTCTGCTTGTAAGGAATCTGTAAACTGCAATGAGGTCTCCCCTCAGCCTCCTCCAGGCTGAACAATTCGAGTGATCTCTGCCACTCCTCACGTGGCTTCCCCTCCAGACCCTTCACCATTTTTGTTGCCCTCATTTGGACCCTCTGTAAGAGCTTAATGTCTTTTTTACATTGTGGTGCCCAAAACTGCACACAATATTGCAGGTGAGGCCACCCCAGTGCAGAGCAGAGGGGGACAATCCCCTCCCTTGCCCGGCTGGTGATGCTTTGCCTGATGCCCCCCAGGACAGGGTTGGCCCTCCAGGCTGCCAGGGCACTGCTGACTCACATTCAACTTGTTATCAACCAGGACCTTCAGATCCCTTTCCATGATGCTGCTTTCCAACCCCTTGTTCTCCAGTCTCCACACACATCCCAGGTTGCCCCATCCCAGGTGCAGAATCCAGCACTTCCCTTTGTTGAACTTCACATGGTTGGTGCTTGCCGAGCCCTCAGATTTGTCAAGGTCTCTCTGCAGGTCCTCCCTGCCTTTGAGTGAGTCAACAACTCCTCCCAATTTAGCATCGTCATCAAATTCACTCAGTATACCTTTGGGTCCAAAATGCACATCTGACTCTTTATCCCATGTTCCTACACTCTGTACTATTTTACTGACCAGCTCTTCTCCCTGGTTCCCAGAACAGCTGTAAGAAGCTGATGTGAAAGTACAGGATGTCAAGTGAAAAGTACTAAATAAAGGAAGCAGACATCAGTAGCTTCATTTTCCTCCTGTCAGGTTTAAAATAACTTTTGATGAATAGGGAGAACATCTTTTCATGTGAGCTAAAAATATTACAGGAAATTAAAGAGGGTTGTGAAGACGTTTAATCTGGAAAGTATATTCAATCATTATATCATCTTTTACGGCAGTTTTAGTTCTGATTTGAGCTCAAAACCTGCAACTAAACTTAACTTTGGAGCCCTCACAACAATTGCAGAGTGTATGCTGGTTGCTGTATTTATAGACAGTGTTACATGAGTGTTCCTCTCTCTTTTTGTGCAGCTATTCAGGAGATAGCAAGGCAGTGGGTAGTCCTCCGAAACACATCTGCTTGATACACCAGCATTATGGAGTCAGGAAGGTTTAATTTAGCAACTTTAACTGCATGAATAGTTCACAGAGCTTAGATGTGAGCAACCAGAAATTAATTATTTTTAACATGAATACCAAATTACTTACAGGCAGGTCTGCATGTGGGTGTGAGCATGTGAATGTATATCTGAATTTATTCTCTGGCAATGAAACATCCTCTAGACATTGGTTTGCTACTTCTAGGAGAGCTGAAAGATCTAAACTACAGTGATCATCTTCCCTATCGCAAAGATGATTTCCCAAAATGCTTGAAGAAATCTGGCAAATCAAATTATTAATTGATTTTGTGCAGCGTTTCTACTCTCTAGAAAAAAAAAAAAAAATTAGACAGAATGAATGTATATGCATTGGGAAATGAAGCCTAGAAAGAAACATTTGGAAACTTAAGAAGGAGTATGAAAGGAAGTAAGAGATTGATCTTATGCTTATAGAAATTACTGGCAAAACTCTCAGTGACTTTAATAGTGAAAGATCAGAGCTAAAGGCATGAGCCCGAGAGGGGAAGAAAGGAAACAGGGCAATGATGAAAGACAGTGGGCACAGAGGAATGGTGACAGTCAGGCAGCAAAGCCTATAGCCAAACTCTTTAATGTGAAAATCTCCACGCTTCAGTGACCTAAGCACTTCTGATGTCTGATAATTTCTCTGTTTGGAGGAGATGGCCCCAAACATTCTGTCACTGTGAACTGAACTCAAGATGTTCAAAGTTGCTGATTATATTTCTTTCATGTTTTCTCCCTTCCCCCCTCCCTACCCCAGCCTATTTGCTGTCACCTCAAGAATTTTTACTCCACCAATTCTGAGAATCCAAGTCTCTGGTGCATGGGAGAAACCTTAAAGAGTAATTTAAAGAGATATCTTACAACCATAAAAAAACCTTTTTCATTGTAATAATTTGGAGTACAGGCGGCAAATTGAGGTGCCCTTTAGTTAATGCTGTAGTTTTATGTGCTTTCCAAAAGACAGATATGTACAGAATAGGAGAAACCTACTAGAGCAATAAAATGCTTAGGGAAGGGAAGCAGAGAGGATTTAGCTAAGGTTTTATTAGGGGAAAGAATTAGTTTTGAATTTTACCGTGTCAATTTTGAAGGCCTGGGGCTTTAATCCTGCAAAGACTTTACCGTGCAATCTGTGCTGATATTATGCCACGTTTCATCATTCCCTGTTCGCAACACAAATTCTTTTCTGATTGAGATTTTTTGAAAACTTTGAAAAAAAAGAAAGTATATGATTCACCTCTCATTGATCAGCTGAACCACACCAGGCTGCAGAGCTGGTGAGGATGTAATCTTTTGGGGGAGTTAAATTTTAACAGACTGCTGCGGATATTTTTGGTTTGTCATGTGCAAACTGACTGTAATCTCATTGGTACCCACAGAGAAGGCAGAAAGGATGAGGGCTGTGCTAGAGCTGGTGCTGAAAGGTTATTCTTAATTTTGATCTGGCAAGCGAGTTATCAGCCATCATGAATGACAAGATTCCTTCTCCCACTCAGCCAGTGACGAGCAGACTTTAAAACCTACTGTCTTAGGAAGGCATAATTACAAAGCTGTTTCAAAGTCAAGGTTAAAAACCTCAGATGCTTCATATCCCCTTAATATGAGAATATGAAATAGCATCATACTCTTTCCTCCTTGCCTTCATTAACTAATTCTCTAAACAAAATCTGCAGTTGTTGTTCTAGGAAGCAATTGACAGTTATAGACTAGAAAGAATGTTTTACCTTAAAATGGAGAGAGAGAGGTGTCAGAAAAATGAGAGATTTCTGGATACTTTTGGCAAAATCAAGCTCTGGATCAAATTGTCTGGCAACAGAATGGAGGTCTTTATCATGACGTAAGAATGAATGAGGCCACTGGCTGGTGAAAAAAGCTACTTTTAAGTGGATGAGGCTTTATGTTCATTTTAAATGCAGTGATTCAATAAACAGTAGAAGTGGGGATCATTTCATGGGTTTGTAGGATGGCATATCACCACAAACTAACATAGTAAAGTTTCCCATCACTATCAGTGTTGACTTGAAACTGTGCCTATTTTCAAACCTAAGCAAACCAAGTGAAAAGCAAATAAAATTATTTCTTAAGTAAATACTTCTATTCACCCTCAAGGAAAAACTGAAAAGAAACATGTAAGAGGATCATTTGATCTAATTATATAACACAAGCAAATCTCTGAGTAACAGCTGCAGCATGAAGAGGGCATCAGTGTTAACTCTCCAGCATGGACACCAATGTCTGATGATTAACACTCATGGCACATGCAAAACCCAGTTGCTAAGGGGACCTGAAAGCTATTTAAAGCCAAAAAGTGGCAGGCATCTTTATGCATGCTCAGTGTTACGATGTCTCTGTAATCCTCTCAACTTTAATGCAAATATTTGTGGTGAGAGGTATCACCTCAGTTTTGTAAGATCTCTACTGTCTTGCATGTAATGACAGAAGAAAGGAAGAACAGGACAGAAGAGTGATGTATAGCCAGCAGACATGTCTACATACAGAATGAGCCACTCTACCTTTTATAGAGCCTGGTGCCAAAATGAAAAATTGTATTTATTCAACATGCCTGAGTTCAAAATATCTAAATCCTACTGCTGATGAAGACCTACCTAACCTCTGTATGCTGCATGTCCTGCTGCTTTCCACAGACTGACAAATACGAGACAGAAGGTTAGCTCACCTGCCTGATGTTTGCTTGCTGATGACAAGAGAGGAACCTCGAGTGGGAACTGAAATTGTAGATGAAGTGCCATTCCACACAAATTCGTGCCAGAAGCTTGAGAGTCACACTCTCCCGTCTTATGAGTATGAAATATTGTCCAGACAACTCAAGATAAGATAATTCAAAGAAGCTGCTTGACTCTAATCACATTTCTTAAAATTATGCTTTTTTTTCGTTCTGGTATCAGTCTGACATCTGACCATAAGCACACTTAAAGCATTACGCCTCAGTAATTTATTCTTGCAGACAGGGAGCAGAGAGGTGACTTCATGAACAGCCTCTCGGGGCGGTCTGGCAATGCTCTCATGATTCCCATAATTCTGAAACACTCTACAGAGGCAGGATCCAAAACAACAGCGTTAACATTTTTATCGGGAGGTTTCTATTGGATCCATGTTAACAATAACCCAATAAATGAGTTCTGCTATCTTCACAATCCTCCTGGGTGATGTCAGACCATACTTAATGCCGCCTTCCCCTGAGTTACACAGGTAACCACAGCCTGCAGCAAAAATCCAGAGTTTAGTTGAAGGAGACTTTAGGAAGTACAGATTTGCAAAGGTAACAGGGCCAATACTTTCTGGAAATTTCCAGGACCCCCTGTGGTAACAAAACTTCAGTTAAGGTAGGATTGTTGAGACAGTCCTGAAGTGTGAGGCTAGTACTCAAAATTCATTAAAAAAAAAAAAAAAAAAGCCTGTTCAGTGTTATTAAGAAACAGTGGCTTGGTAATTTCCTTAGCGGGACATATTATTTAATCTGGAGCCAGTTTACAATCATGGAATATGAATTACTTTGCCCTAATGCTATCAAACACACACAGGTGTGCTTTTGCTGAGCAACTCGTCTCTTTATACAACCTAAATTGAAAACATCCATTGCCTTCCAATGCTTCCACCTTAATGTCTGACTTCAGCCAAAGCCTGACAGGCAAAAGCAGGAATTGAATAAGAGATGAATGTTATCTGGTAACAACCAGCTATGGTGGATTTTCTAACAGTGCTGATAATAGCTCACTAATCACAAATGAAACCCTGCAATAATACAGCTATTGGCTCTTAGGGTAAGGAGGAGCTGTACTCACAATGAGAGCAATGACCTCTCTCATTCCATGCTCCCTTCCCAAATACCATGTGGTCCAAGCAGTGTCTGCCAGCACAGCCCATTTTGATGACCACAGATGCTGTCAACACACCTTCCAGGAGCACTTATCTTCCTGAGGAATGGAGGAAAAATCACCTCTGGGACATGCAGCATGGCATGTCAGACTAGGCAGCGAGCTCTCCTTGGGCAAAGTTCCCTTCTGCAGTGCTGTGAGCTCCCAGGCTGTGGGTATGCAAACAGGGACACTGGCAAAACTCTCCCACGTAATGCCATGACAAGGAAAGATGAGTTACTTTTGGTTATGCAGGACCACATCAAACACAGTCCCTCTTGGGTGCCACCGTGTTCTGAGGTTTACCTCTCCCCAACCCACTGAGGCAAGTGATCTTGACACTGTGAAAACAGAGGTAAAACAACTTCAAATTGTGACCTTGAGGAATGAGATCAGTTTCTCTCTGCCTGAGAACTGTGACTTGCTCCCACTCCACTGTGAAAGTCTGTGACCTGCTCGTGTCAGTCCCCATGTCCCCATGAACTCCAGTCCCCAGCAGAGCTTTTGACACAGCAAGGTAGGATAAACTTTGCAAGGTGATAACCTACATTTTTAATCTTGTCCCTCTGCACTGTTTTTCTCTTCCTTGGCAATTCCTCATCACTTGCTGTGTTTCTCAATCAGTCTCCCAGCCTACATCTGTTGGGCAGTTTCTCTAAATCCCTTTAGCCTTGGCACTGTCCAGAAGCTGCAGAGCACAAAATGTTACATCGCAGCACAACCACAACCCAGAAGTCATGACAGCTCTAGTGAGAATCTCAGGCTGTAAACCTATATCTGGTATTTAGGATTCATTTTATGTTATCTTTACACTGCAGACGAAGCAGCAATTTTAATACCTGAGTAAACACACAGCTTCAACATGCCAAAGGAGAAAACATTCTCCTGGGATATACACAAAAGGCAATTTAGAGGGGTTTTTGCCTCTAAGGCTTGCCAGTGCCAAAAGACCTTGAAATTTATCTTGTAACTGCCCACTGCTCTTTTTTATTATCTTGTTGCTTGCTCCTTCCCATCCTGAGGACACACTGTACTTTGCACTACAAAGAGACACAGAGTTTGTCCTAGGAAAAAAGCCAACACAAACCAAAACATTTTACTATGAAAAAACAACAAGATACCTGTCCTGGGTTTCTGTAGTTGATTTTTTTTTTTTTTTTTTTTTTTTTTTTTTTTTTTTTTTTTTTTTTGGGGGGGGGGGTGGGGAGGCGTGT
>VWZG01010408.1:1435925-1479012 GCA_013396735.1 Grallaria varia | reverse complement strand
ACCACTATGGAGGACTGACCCTTGGGACAGCAGATGTGGAAGAACTGCTGCCCCAAGGGGTGGGACTTATGTTGGAGAAGTCTATTAAAGACTGTCTCCCGTGGGAGGGACCCCACAGAACAGGAGATGGACTCAGTTGTGGTCCCCTGTAACCTGTGGTGAAGAGTGTGGTGAAGCAGAACGTCTCTCTGCAACCCATGGAGGCCCACTGGGGTGCAGAGACTCAACCTTTACTGCACTCCATGGAAGAGTGACCCTGAGGGGTGGGAGAAACATTCCAAGTGGCAGCAACTGCAACTGCCTGCAACCCCCCATGGACAGAAGGAGGTGTGGGGGGAAAAGTGTGTGTGGTGTGTATTTTAAGACTTTCTTTCTCCCTCTTTAGCTTAGCTTTTATCCTGTTAGTAATAAATTTTAGGTATTATCTCACTTTGAGTCTGTTTATGCCTGTAAAGGTGGTAAGTGGATGAATCCTTTCCTAGTCCTTTTCTGTTGCCACTCTCCCTTCTGCCCAGTTGCAGAAGGATTTAATGGGTCCCTGGAATCTGGCCACGGCCAACCCACTGCAGTACCTTTCTATCAATGCCTTTCTCACCTTAGCAAATCATTGCTACCACCCAAAGGGATCAACATCTAAATGAACCCTTCCTAGTCTGCTTTAAACATTTATCCTTTCATTTGAAAATACAGCCCTCTGGCTCTGAGATATTAAACACTTAAAAGGATGGAGTCCGCCCTCGCCTACCAGTTCTCTTGGGATAATCACCATTCCAATCTTACTGGGAAAGATACACTGGCTTTGGTCTCGGGTGAACTGATTCAGACCCTATAATGTGCAACTTCTCGCCCTTCTCAGGTTACAGCATTTTATTGACTTTCTGGTGGCTAGCTGAGCAGGCTGAATGCCTGTATATCTCATTGCAAGCTAAATCCAAGAACGTATAGTGAGTGAAAGTCCAATACATTAATAAATAATAGCCGTGCAGAGGAAGGTAGGAATTCAACACCTTCTGCAAGTACTTGCAAGGGTAAAAGCAGTGCGAGCAGCTGCTCAGTCTGGCAGGCTGGAGAACCAAGGGCAAGGTGTGGCAATGAAGAAACCACCAACGCTGCTCAATCACAGAAACTCATTCTTTTTTAATAAAATTTTATGGCTGAAACAAAGGTATTTTAGTGTCCTGTGTTTCTCTCAAGGAGGCGGCAGAAGTGTGTTAGTGGTAAGATAGCATGAGCCAAATAAATGTCAAAGTGAACTCCTAGGAAGTTGTCACTTACAGTGGTGGATTGGCTCCAAGGGGTGACACAGCCGGACCTGCCTTGGCTCCTGCAGTCAGTACGTGCTGATATGTTGTGTTGGCAAAACCAAGAGCCCCCAAACCAGACAACCCAAAATAGATTTGCAACTATCCTCAAAATCCATTCCTAGCACTGCAAGGGCCAAGGGCTTTGAAGTGCTGAAATTCGTTTCCTGTCTCATCACTATTTTCTGTCTCAGCCATCTGTTGCTCCCCTGCTTTCCCCAGGGAGATGTGCCAGCTGTCTGTGCTGCACAGCTCCCCACCGAAGGGCTGCAGCCCAGGGAATGACCCTTGGTGGGGCGGGGAGATGGGGGAGGCAGGAGGAGCAGCCCCATCCCCACCCGTGCACCCCTCAGCATGGGGAAAGTGCTTTCAGTCCATACTTCCTGCAGAAAGTTTGGAAAAACCAGCAATGGTGGATCCCATTACCCTCAATGAACCAAATATCAGTTTATACAGTTTATTCTGGATGTTTTGACATTTTATTACTTAATTCAATATTAACCAAAAAAAAGGAAGAAAGAAAAAACATTATTTTGACACTCATTCTAGAGGATTTTTATTGTTGTTGTTGTTAGTATCTTTTTGGATGATCCCTGCCCATCTGACTGTCTGGAAGGGGCAACCCCGGTTGTGTGTACAGACTGAGGGATGAGAGACTGGAAAGCAGAACTGTGGAAAGGGACCTGGGGGTCCTGGAGAGTTGAATGTGAGTCAGCAGTGCCCTGGCAGCCTGGAGGGCCAACCCTGTCCGGGGGGGCATCAGGCAAAGCATCGCCAGCCAGGCAAGGGAGGGGATTGTCCCGCTCTGCTCTGCACTGAGGTGGCCTCGCCTGGAATATTGTGTGCAGTTTTGGGCACCACGATATAAGAAATTTATGAAGCCACTGGAAAATGTCCAAAGAGGGGCCATGAAGATGGTGAAGGTCTGGAGGGGAAGCCACATGAGGAGCAGCTGAAATCACTTAGTTTGTTCAGTTGGAGAAGAGAAAACCGAGGGGAGACCTTACTGCAGTTACAACTTCCTCGTGAAGGGAAGAGAAAGGGCAGGTACCAATCTCTTCACTCCCGTGACCACTGACAGGTCTCAAGGGTACAGCGTGAAGCTGAGTCAGGGGAGTTTAGCTTGTATATCAGGAAAAAGTTTTTCACCTAGAGGATGGTTGGGCACTGGAACAGACTTCCCAGGTAAGTGGTCACAGCACCAAACCTATCTGAGTTAAGAAGGTGTTTGGACAATGCTCTCAGGCACACAGGGTGACTCCTGGGGTGTCTTGAGCAGGGCCAGGAGTTGGACTCAATGATTGTGATGGGTCCTTTCCAAGTCAGCATATTCTATGACTCCATGACTGTATGGTTCTATCTGAATCTTGATGAACTATTATTGTTGTTTACATGTCACTGACCATTGTCAGAAGTGGTTTTGTGTTCCTCTCCTTAAAAAAAATATTATTTCAGTGTTGTCACTGTAATCCAATTACACCCAATGTCAGAGCAGAACAAAAGCAAATGTGATTTTGGCTTCAAGCCTGCCAGCATCATTCAGTGCTTCAGTGATTTTATTTCCCTTAAGTCAGCAGTATTTAAATTTCTCTCTAAATTATTCCTGGTAGTTTATTCATATCTCAACAGCTGGATTGTGGCACTGTGCCCTACATTGTATCAGTGTAGGCTGAGCAACATGGAGCCACTGTGCCTCAGAGATTATCTACTGATTTATAGCTGACTTGGGCAGAATTTATTTTGGGATGACACACAAAGTGGATGATCCATTCCCAGTGGCCATTTGACAGCAGGAGGAAAGCAGCCACTACCTCATGCATATGTGGGACAGGAAAAAACTCCACTTACGCTGAGAAAAAAACCTGTTAGACGAAGGTTATTTTAATGCAGCCAAAATTCAGAGTAGAGGTCTAAGCAATTGCTTAATCCAAAGCAATCAATGCATCATTGTGTAACAGGTTATTGACTATCAGCTGGGCACGGTAAGTGGCCATGCACCCATCCATAGCCTTCTACAGCTGTGAAATAAAGCATGTTAGCTTAGAACAGGAACTTCTGAACCATGGGACCATTAGTGCTTTCCTGGCTTTGACAATGGCTTTGGCTAGGCTGGCAATCATGGTAATGATTTTTATTGTGCTCTGTTTTAGACAGCGTTTTTAGTGTCAGTATACAGGGTAATGTCCCAGAGGAATAATTTAAATTTTTATCATGGACATATATAAAACTTCCCTATAACCAAAAAGGAAAGCTGTCCAGTGTCAGTGAAGGATTTTTGTCTCTTAGTTCTGCTACAGATGTACTTCCTTAGCCTCCACTTACTGATATGTGAAATGGAAACCCTATAATTTATCTACATTTCAGACCATGTTCAACACTGCCACTTCCCCTTTTATACTGAACTCACACACTGTTTAAAATAATTCTCTACATTCGTCAGCCCAGAGGAATCCTCTTCACAGCACCTCTAGGAGCTCTCTGGGATGTTCCCAGCATCTGAGCATGTGGGCTGAGAGTGTGTTTGTGCCTCAGTTCTTGAGGGCACCACGCATGAGGCTGTGAGACAGCACCAGCTGTAGCCAACATTGTTCAGGCAACTCCCCAACCTCCTTATCTTGTGTATATTCAGCAGCAGCAGAACAGGAACTCCTGGGTATCACTTTCCAACTCCTTGTCTGACTCATTGCCTGACCCTGGACAAGTCACTTAACCTCATTTTGCCATTTTATGCCTTGTGTTAAAAGAATGCAGCACTTACCCTCCCCTTCTGGATGTTGCAAGGCTTTGGTAATTTGTGCTTGTCAACTGCTTTGGGATCCTTAGACCAAAGGTGTTAAAGGATCAATATTAATATTTATGAGAAAGCCAAAACTATAGCGTAATGCACACAAGTTGAATGCAGCTGCATGCACTTTGCTGGGCAGTTTTATAGCATTGGACCACTTGGCTTATTTCTCTTCACTTTTAACAGAGCATGACTGCAACTGCATCCTGGAGTGGTTACGTCATTTAACAAGGACTATACTTAGCACTAGTTGCATGTTTCACTAAAAGAAATAATGACCTTGACATCCATGGTACCCGAATGTTCCCCAAATCGAGGCATGAAACATTTTGCAGAGGCATCTGAACGCCTTGAACCTCAAACCCTTCAATCTCAGATCATGTATGTCCGTACCCACCCAGAGAGCTGATAAATCCTGTTGTGTGATAGTGCACTAATGAGGTACCTGCAGTTTGGTTATGTATGGGTGTGGTAGGGCTTTTATCCAGTCCATGACCCCCATGTGAGCATCTTTTGTCATATGCTCATAACTTGTCACAAAATACGACTTTGAAGTAATTAACGTGTCTCCCAGCATATAAAGTTGCTACTATCACTCAATGACATATTTGATTGTGCTTATGTGACACAGAACATTGGACCTGAGGCTGAGTGATGTCTTGGCTTCCAGTCATGTGGTCTGCATGGACCTTGGGCGTGGCAACATCAGGAAGTACCTTCCTAAGACAGTTTCTACTGTCTGTGGCTACAACCCGGACCCTTGAAAAATGTGGCTACAGGTGATGGTCAGATGGTATGTCTTGATCTGTTTCATGGGACACCTCTGCAATACATAATTCCTTAGCTTCTTTTACTTCCCTTACAGTAAGTTTTTCCTTCTTTAATCAGAAACACTCTTAGTCAAATTTTTATTGTGTTAACCAGGGTCCTATTTTTGTAGGACTTTGTGCAGTGTTCAGTCCTGCTTAATGACTGACTGCTAGGTCTGGATAGAGGGCTAATTATGTACATCGTGATTCCAGCTTTATAGAGGAAATTTCTGCATGACTGCAAGACAAACCATGTCTTCTTGAGTGCCTGATTTGATAACAGACGCCAATGGAAACACGACAGAGATTTCTTTCAATAAATCAGCCAATACCGAGAGAGCTGTAAGAGAGAGTTGATTGCCCAAGTCAGAGGGCAGACAGAGAGCTGTGCTCCTGTTGACTTCAGGGAGCATCACGTGATCTGGAGAATTGCTTCTCTGCCCTCCGCCAAGGGTGCAGTACTACAGCTGCGGGGTACAAAGACCAGGCTATTTGCCTTTGTAGCTTTTCTTTATGCCCAGCCAACCTTCCTTAAACAGAGGAGGAGCAAAGAAGGCGGCAAACATCAAAAACAGGCTTTTATAACTAGGAAAAAAACCTCTGGTGAAATCATTGGACTGAGAGACGTTTCCTTTTGCTTTTTACAGTCTGGTCACATTCTCTAATTGCTCTGGTGATTTGTACTTAATCACAGCCATTCTCCTTTGCTTCCCATTCCACTCCCCTGTCTGGCCCTGGGATGAAGTCACAGGCTAAACCTGTGATGATGACAGTCAATGACAGAGTTACAGGCAGTGTTTCGGACTGACTATAACTATGGCACGTCTGCTTTTTTGCTGCAGGATCAAACTTGATAAACTCTGCAGGGTACAGGAGGGAAAACCTTTATAGATTTTAAGGCAAGTAGCTCCTTTCCATCACGCTAGATCATAAACACATAGCAAATACTCAAAAGTAGAGGGCAACATCAAGGAGAGAGACATTTCTGAGGTGGGATATACTGTGCTTTAGGGATTTATGGGAGCCCACAGTCCATTCCCCCACTCTTCCAGGCACTCTTTTTCAACCTAATTAAACATAAAGAAAAGTACATGCAACTTCAGGATGATGTAATGCATCTGGGTAATTGAGCACTGCATTGTGAATGAGCATTCAGTGCAATGTTATGGATATTTGATGAAACAATTTCCACTATTAATATTCACCGAGGATTCCTAGAATTAACTGTAATTACTGAGGGAAAGGGCCTAGATACGGCTGAGCACAACTCAAAGAAAACATCTGTTCAGTGCTCTGTGCTGGCTAACCACAAAGATGGTGTTAGGCTGAATTAGGAAAGGGCAAGGCAACAAAATATGAAAAGAGGCAATTGAAAAACAGCTGAAATAATGAATGGCTTTGAAATAAAAACCCAGTTATAAATTCTACTGCTGACCCCAAGAGACGGGAAAGCTGCAGAGTACTGACCTAGAGTTCCCTGCCTCTGTATGAGACGAGAGGATCTTGTAAAGCAAGACAGACCTCTATTTTTATCCCAGAAAAAAATCCCAGAATTTATGATAATAAGTAGGGAATGTATCTTATGAACAAAGTGATATTGTCACCATGTAACTGGACTGCAAATTAGAGCCCTAAAAACATACACTCCACACAAAGGAGGAGTGTGAGGGACTGCAGAATGTTCTCTCATTTTTCACAAGGAGCCACACAGCAACACTTTCTGATTAATTAACAGACTAGGTCACAACATGGCAAAGAAAAGCTTGTTGTTTGTCTCCTGAAAGCTTGTAAAGCTCTTGCTTATTTTCACAAATGTTTCAAAATCTGACATCTCTAATGAATTGATTTTTCAACTGGAGAGATGCTAAAAATGTTCTTACAAGCACGTATTCAACTAAGTCACATTTTCTGTTATCTTTCCCATTGCATTAATAAAAACTTGGTGCAGGAATGAGCTTTTATATTATGATTATTCTAGACCCCTGATAATGGATACTCCATGTTGTCAGCACTACAAAAAAATGAAGGGAAGGAGACTTGTGAACTGCTCATCATCTAGTCTGCTCTTTGTTCTGTCCCCTGCACCAAACATAACTTCTTCTTTGGGCTGGGAGGCTGGTCTGGTGGGTCTGGCTGAATTTTAGGATTTCTGGTGCTTTGAATGTCTAATTGTCTTGGGAGGTCCTCACTTATACAGTCTGTAACATCTACCAGTGTCCAAGGCATTGTGGAGTGACATAGTTTAGCCCTGTCTTCCTGTTTCTAAACTAATTATGAAATTTCTTCCAAGCACGGTTTTGGGATGGACATGTTGCATTTTTCTAAGGAGCAGGGACTCCTCCTCAGCTGTGATCAGTCAGGAAGGGCATAGTTTGCTCATTCTGGCATCTTATTATAGATGGCCTCATAATAGATGGCCTTGTAATAGATGGCCTGCCTCAAACGTCTGTCTTCCCAAACCACAGGGTAGTTTTGGCAGATTTTGTTCCCCCGTGTGTTTGCATTTTGGTGCTTGTAGGTTGGATCCACATGTATGGAGGGTGCTGCCCCACATACTGTTGTGTTGAGAACTGAGTTCTGACACACTCTCCCCTGATCTCACTCCCTCTGTAGGTCTAGCCATGAAGTGAAACAAAACTCATTATTAATAAACGCATCAGGTCATAAATTTCCAAAGCCATATGAAAACCTTTCAGCTGAACAATGACACAAGGGCTACAGTGAGACATTATCATAACTACCAGCACCCAGGCAACTGCACCAGCTCAGCTCTGCTCTCTCTTGGACCTCAGGGAGGTGCAGTGCCTTGTGGAGATGTAGAAGTTGGAAGCTTAGCATGAAACTGAAAGTCAAACACACAGGAAACATTCTTTTTAATCTTGTAGCAGCAAAACGCATGCCTTAAACTTGACGGTACTGGGATTTTTCAATCTGACAGGTTATGGGATTAAAAAACCAATGGGCAGTGAGGCAAATTACAGGAAAATAAAACATCTGAGGGAAATCAATCCCTTAGGTCATTACATCCCTGCTCCCATGGGACGTCACATAATCCTGTGCAAAAGCAGGTCAGGCTGCATCTCCATCGCTGTGTTTGTCTCTCCTCTGGTGCTTCTGATACAAGAGTGTCACATAATCTTACTCCTCAACTAGTCATAACCCTTCTTGTTTTCAGCCTAAATAAATCATGAGCAATATATTCTCATTTGGTTCTGCCAGCACTGTCCTGTCTGCTGACAATTGTGTTTGCCTCCCCGGTGATCACACACTGTTGTATTGACAGACAGCATATATTTTTACAGCCTCCACTTTGCTGAAGTTAAACAAGCTGACTCAGTGTGTCTCTCCTCATAAGAAAATAATCTCTCTGTTTTGTCATTAGTGTGGAGAATGGCCCACTTCTGCACCTGACCTGGTTTGAACTTCTCTGCTCTGAATACAGATGGCCAGATTTGTGCATATAGGCTGTAACTTTCTCGGTCTCCATCTTTCCAGACAATTTTGAAGGAAGTTGGGGATCCTTTCCAAGTGCCTGAAGGCCTCTGAAAAGCAAAACTGATTTTCTGACCTGCCTTTTGTTCAATTCCTACAAGTACTCCATGGACCTCAAATATAAAACCACAGGTTTGAGTATTTTAGATCAACACTTCCCCATCTCCAGTGACAAAAACTTCTGATGCATCCTACAAATGCATTTGCTCTTTCCTAGTCATGATACATTTTCTGTTTACCTCTGTCTTTTAAGAGAAAGAAACTCTGACAGCCCTGTCTGCTCCTGAGGCCAGACTGCCTGATGGTACCCGCAGAGACCACCTTCTCATCATTTGGCTACAGGTAACACGTTCACTATTCCTCATGCACCTACTGGGGCTAAGTTTGACGGATTTACTGCAAACACTCATATGACAACCAATATGCCAGTTTTTCCAGATTCTGGGACAAAGAGTGTGATGTTCTCCTAGTGAGAAAGTCTTTTTTTTTTTTTTTTGGAGTTTTGTCTCCATATTGGTTCTGATAACTTCCTTTATTATGTGTTTATTTTGTGGTTTTTTGGCTTGTACCTAATTAACCTTTGCTCTTGGCCTCACTTCCTCCACATTTCTGTTCTTAGTCTCATTTGCTTTCAGGTAAATAATCTAGGCTGAGTTGTTGCATTGTTCTTCAACAGAGCCTGTGTTAGTAGAATTAGCTTTTTCTTCTGTATTGTTCTATGTGTTTCAGACTCTGTTTTGTCTCACTTCATGAGTAAGCAATTGATAAACTACATAATTGACTTACTTGTCCAAGTAAGAGTTTTGCTTGCCACAATCCTTAATTTTATGTTTTAAAACCTTCTGACCCAAAATTTCAAATGCCATTCTGCTTTAGGTCTCTCCTTATTTTGAATTATTCATTTTTTCCCCATAGTTATGTTCTTAGAGCCTTGGTCATCTTTAATAAGCTTCATTATGGACTCGAAGATTTTCCCTGCTGGGCAAATTCTACTTGCTTTTTCAAGAATTGATTTGCTGACTTTACACACCTGATCCCTTTATTAGTCCAACCTGCTCATTGAAAGGATTAGACTCCCTGGCCACTCTGTTCCCCCTGTGCCAACTTGTGTCTTCAGCCTTGGAGAAACCAAACTTCTCTCTGAGTTCACTTTCTTGTGTGATCTGTTTAGAACTCACTTGCTCATGTCTTCTGTTTCTTCAGTGAGTGCAGGTTTCTGTAACTCCATTTCACATGTTGCCTATTCCACCAGAGCCCTAAATGGAAACTACTTAAAAATATTGAGAGTTTCAGAACTACATTTGATTCCTTTTTTTTCTTAGCTCCCATGTCTTTTAGAAGCTGTTGCTTAAAACTTGCCCTCTGTTGATCTGTGTTTTCTGAGTTCCAATGTGGTTTTTAACTCTTCTACCCTTTCTTTCATGGTGTTCTCTTCTTTCATTATGCTCCAGGTGCCACTTCACGTTCAGGAGTAACTCATAGCAAGCAGGTTTGTAGAGCTCTGAGTTATCCAGTGGCCACTTTTTAAAGGACCTGACGGATTAGAGTTAACTCGTACAGATTCAAATATGAACTCTAACCAAGGTCCTTTAAGTGAAAAGAGCTGTGGCCATGGGACGAGATGGGCAAAGCAGGATTGATTTTCTGTAAGAGCCTCTCCCCTACCCAGGGTTCAAATGAAGGCAGTATCCCCAGTGCAGTGATCAGTCAGCTCCAAGGGCATGTCAGAATTTAGGCTTTATTAATCTGCTCTTTACTTTTTCTTGACTAATTCACGTGGTCATCTACTTGCAGTGACAGACCTTACCCTCAGGTACTTAATTCTCTTAACATATTCTACAGTAGTCACAGGGCCTTCCCCAAGCTGGGAATTCAGGTGGTCTGGTGGGTGCTGAGGAGGATATTCTAAAGATATACTTAAGATTCTGCATTGGTCTCTCTGTGCTCACTAATTATTTAAGTAAGAAATCAGAGTCTGGGGCAAAGGGATACCTGCAGAGAAATGGGACTAGAACCTGGTGGTTCCAGCCAGTAATAATACGTGAACAGAGAATTTTTTTATAGCACCTCAGAGTTGATGGGCTATTTCAAGACTTGTTATGAAGCATAACTGTAATTTTGCCTCTGTTCCAAATCTGAACAGATCATCAGTAATAATCTAGTGATGAAGACAGCCGCAGAACTGTGGCCTTTGGAGTGCATTAGAAATTAATTTTAATTTAACTTTTCCTCAGGGACAGTTCTGGTTCCCTTAGATCTAATACGGGTTTGAGAGTCAGGACTTGTGGACTGTTTCAGTTTCTGATCGTGAATCAAACATTCTCTGGAAATGTATGAGGCCAAATCATCAATTTTGAACCAAATAAATTATCTAAGGTTTTCAAATTATTAACTGCATTTTGGTTATAAAGGACAAGACAGCTGTATTTCATGCTTGCTTCTTTTCTCCTGGGAGTACTACTCTGGATATTCCTTCACAGGATTTTTTAAAAATTAAAATCTGATTTCTTTCTAGAAAAGATGCTCTGAAAAAAAAATTCACAGAGTTCTTTCATGGATACAGAATGACCTTGTGCACCTTCTTGTCATTACAGGACTTGTTTATACTATTGCTCAGAAGGATCCTTTCATGACTAAAAAATTAAGATATTTAAGTATGAGAACATACGAGTTTCCATTTGAAGGACGAACAACAAATGGAATATACTACTCCATTTTGGCATATTCAGGAACATTCTGTGAAACCTCCTCAGTAGTGCTCAAAAAGAGCAAAACGTAACAAATCTGAGAGCTGACTTTTAGACATCTTCCCTGGTACTGAAAGGACATCAGCTCTGTTCTGGTTTAAGAACAAAATGGCTCTTTAACCCAAGTGCTTTATACTCGTTGACATATCTTTGAAGTGCACTGTACACCCCATCCACAGGTGCATTTCATGGGGAGGTTCTCCCATTTTCACCTCACAACCTTCTTCCCACCTCTTTCCTTAATGGGAACAGACTTCTGTGCAGAACTAAGGAACAAATCCCACCTCTGGAGCTGCACCAGTATCCTCGATAGCTGCAGTCTTTATCCAATTGATGACATCTATTTTCCTTTTGGGAAGGAAAGCTGGAAGGTGTTAGGTTGCTCGGGATAACTGGAATGTCTTTTCTATCGTGGGTCATTTTTGACAGAAACAGGACAGGAGGAGTTCATCCCACGTCTTCTCCATCAGCACTGTGAGGTCACGGTGGGAGGTGAGAATTCAGTTGAGGTGGGGGAAAAGGCAGTAACCTTCTTATCTGATATATCTCCTTACAAGGCACGTTGTCTACAATTGGAGAAGCCAAAAAGCTTCCTCCCATAGTATTTTTCAGATGAACTGCATGGCCTAGCTGAATACACGGTAGCCTGGAAAAGAGATATCAAAGAAGCATCCTGCTACTTCAGACCAGCAGTCCACCCCGGTGGGTTTTTTCCAGAAACAGAAGTAGGAGCTGTGTAGGAGCAAAAATTAAGAGTGCAACACATTTTCCATTCTACTTTCTGCACTCTTCCAACATCCGCAGCTGCTGTATTAGCAGTGTTGGATCTCTCCACTCTGACAGTATTCATCTAAAATACAACTTTCATAAGAATTCCTTCCAAGTTTATCTTTCTATCTCAGTCAAGGCTGATTTTATTATAGGTAAATAAAACACAATCTGAGCGTGAAGACTGGAGGGGTGATCAAACTGAGATTGGAATCCAAAAGTGGCACATCCAAACGTTTGCTGAGAAGAGAAAAAGGTCAACAAAGAGTAGGGGGGACGTTGTAACATCAAGGGAGACAGGTGACCTACAGCAGACACTCATGTCATGCCATGGTCCTGATGAAGAAACAAGGACTTGAGATCCCTGCTGCTACAGGCACAACATGGCTGAATGGTTTGGGCTGCTTAAGCTACAGCATGGCGACTGCATGGCAGGCTGCACATTTTTTGTGGCCTCCAAGTTTCTCCTGAAACAGGAATAAGATGCAAACAGGCTATGGTGGTGGAGGTGGCTCTCTGGCTCTGGAGACAGGCCAAGCTTTTGCACATGTTTCAAGTCAGTCTAAATGTCATCAAATGAAGCTGTCAAGCATTCGGGGGGTTGGCAGCCACGGTTTCAGAGACTGTCTATGATGTTGTACGGAAGTTAAAATAGGAAAACTGAATAGTTGCACAGTGTTCAAGTGTGGTCACAGCACAGCTCTCCAGTGTCGTGACAGCACTGACACACAGAAATGGAACTGGCAGTGAGGAGGAGCCCATGAAAGTCACTCAGCACTATTTATCTGGCCACAGCAGTAACCCAGCTGTTATCAGAGTTGCAAGTATGAAAAAGATCACTCTTTCTTTGAAATAATAATCCCAAAACAAAATACAAGCATCAGGGCAGGAGTAATTCTCGGACTAAACACAGATGTAGACATCTATGTGCTCAATCCACAGGTAGTTGATGTGCCGACATTTCCCCTCACCATGAGCGGAGATCGAGGGCTTGATTTATTTGCGCAGACATGGTGCTACCATGAGGGATTTTCTCTGTGTCCTTACCATCCAAAACCGATTCTTTGGGTCATCTTGAATTTCACTAGATGCTTATATACAGACAATAAACTGAGTTCAGAATGGTAACTCTTTCCCCACCTCCCCACCCCCGGTCCTGTGTCCCTCTGCCTTGCCACAGTCCTCCCCAAATGAAAGAAAAAAACAAAACAAAAGGCCCTGGAGCAATGCCTTTCCTCATTCACAGAATGAAGGCCGTATGTTGACACTTTGCACCCATTTTTTATGTCAAGTTCAGGCAAACTCAGCCTCCTGAAAGATGGAAAATCATGGGTTTAGTAGTTGCTCACACAACCTTAAGTGAATCAAGCCTTGATAGTATAGATGTTCTCATTCTGCCTAAGATCTGCACAAACAGGAGATGTAATTACATGTGTTTGTGTACATTTGTGCGTGCATGTGTGCGTGCTGTTAATGAAGTTTTGGAGTTGAAATGCTCCCATTCTTGCTTTGTCATTGAGTGTTTGACCTCTAAATTCTGTTTGTAAAGGTTGCTCCAGACTCGAATTTCTTTTCAAGAAAGTTTAAAAATATCATCTACCCAGAAGCACCAGACTTCTTTTTGTAAACAATAATTTAATTACATTATTTCTTGAGCTAGTCATAGCATGCCATTCTGCAAACCCCCTCATGTTATTGTCCTGATATAAATACATCCGCAGCTCATTTGCTCAAATCTGACTGTTTGCAATCACAGCAGGAGTTGGAAAATAATGAATTTGATCACACAGTAAGGTAAGGAGGCTAGCCTAGCTTACAGAGCTTACAGAGAGGCTTTCTAAGTACAATGCCTGCATTAACCCCCTAATGACATTCTCAATTAAATGTTTTAAAGCCAGAGCATAAAAATAACAGCAGCATGCCTGGGCTTACTGGAAATAGGGTTTGTTTACAATACTCAGTCAACTTCCCATGTGACACAAGCTAGGGTGCTGTTTTCTGCCTCTGGGGCCCCAAGACCTGCAAAGAGAAGAATTAACACTCGGATCAGAGGCAGTGAAATGCCTAAGCTAGTTAGCTGAGCTGGCTTTGGAGAGAAACAGGTGCCTTCAGAGGAAGAGTCAGCGGATCTGAGATATTCCTCACAGGGTGAAATGAATTGCTGTATTGCAGCAATTTTAATTTGGAAGCCTGAAATTAATTCAAACTCACAATAGCCCCCTGGTGTGCAGCCGAGAAGTGGTTTCTTTGAAAACAGAAACAGAAGAAAAAGAAAGTTAAGCTGCTTGTCTTGGACATCTCGTGAATCAGCAGCAGCTGGCAATGATTTGACAAGTCTTGGCTCCCTACTGCAGTGATATGAGCACTTTTTGGACATAAATCCTTCCCCCTTGGAAACACAGAGGCCCTGGAAGGCAATTAAATGAGTGTCTGCAGATCGATGAGGCTCCCCATGTTGGCAGTAGGGACCCACAGGGACCTCTGTGGCTGGTCACTGGGGATCTGGGTGGGGAGGGTGGACTAAGTCTCCAGTTCTGCAGCTGGAAACAGCGCTGGAAATGCGTGGAAAGAGGCTGATTCTCCATTACATGAAGGGTTTTTCAGCTGCTCTGACAGAATAAAAGATCATTAACACAGAGTGGAAGTGGTCCTGTGAAATGTCCCCTGGCGCGGGGCATCGGAGTGTTAGAGGTTTGGCTTCAATACACCCCACTGCAACTGCTCCCCAGTTCCAAATTTAGGCTCTGCCTAGCACGGATATTGAAGGTACAGAAAGGCGCCAAAGGTGTTGATCACTCTGCAAAACTACTGAAAATGTGCTTCAGAAAACACAGTACTTATTTCCTTGCTCACATTTCAACTGCTGCAGGCAACTGCGCATGCAGGGCCCCTGGGAGCTGTGAAACCCAACTCACGCTGGGGAGAACCCCTGCAAAGAAATTCAGTGACTGCTGGAGAGAGCTGAGTGAGGCTGCATGCAGGGGCAAAGGGAAGAAAATCCCACCTTGAGGTTGTCTCAAAATAATAATCATGGAGCTATTCTTTCGGATGCTCAGTCAAGGCACAATTTATTCCAAATAATCTAAGCTGCACCTTGTAGATCTCAATTGCTCGGGGCATCAATTCTTCTGGCAAATTGCAACAGTATAACATAATCAGCATTTTCCTAAAGCCCCAGCTCCTTGAGTTATATGATTACACAAGAATCTCTGCTTTTGGCAAAATAAAGGGGAAAAAAATTATCTGTTGATGTGACAGCTATACAGAAATGTCTGAGAGTATCAGAGAAGAAGGCTCCAATTTCAGAAAGCTGTTAACTTTGCTTGGGTTTAGATTTTAAGATTTTATTTTTTTATTATTGTGGGGATCATATGCATTTCATTTACACCACTTGGGGTAGTGAACAAATAATGGCAGGAATATAACCAGAGAATAGTTCTGCAGTGCCCATGAAAAAACTTATCTTCTTATATATCAGTGTTGTTCAGGAGAAACGGTAAGTAACAGGAATAAAGCTGATCTCCATGCTGTGTCCCAGAAACCAGAATCTCTGGGCCACAAAATGTGCTTGCCTAAACAAGAGAACCAAGGCATCTTTACCTCTCTGACAGAGAGCACTGAGCCATGCCTGCAAGCCTGGGGCACCTCCATGCCTGGCATTTCGCTCATGAGGACGATGCACTCCAAAAGCTGTGGCTTCTGTCATGGATAAGTAACTCACAAGCACTGCACAAGCCACAAAATCTGTCCTGGGAGTGCTGAGGGCTCTAGCAGGGCAGAAAGTGTAGTACACATGAGTGCATGGAGGAATGCAACTGTGCTCTTTGTCTGTACAATCATCATTCCCATATGCTCCCAAATCCACCTCCCTTGCAGAGGAGCCAACTCCTGCAGCTCCTAGGCACTAGGAAAGCATTACTCAGCTCCACATCATCTTCCTACCACCCTTTGCCAGGATTTAACTCCAATTATTAAGAGTTCCAGAGATATAACTGCTAGAAACTCATCTCTGAGACCAAAAGCTTGTCAAAGACTTTTCTGTCTTAACTAGGGTTAAAATTGTCCATAAGTTTTGTCACCGTGCCCTTCATTTTACAGAGAGCAGGTTCCATCACAATGAGAAGCAGCAACACTGTTCAGTGGGGAGGGGAACAAGGTTAGACAACACAAAATATGTGATGGCTCTCAACGGAGGTGAGTGCACAGAAAGGGCTGTGTTAATGAAAACCAATTCAGCCGACGGAATGACACCAAAGAGCATTCCCAGGTAAGATTTCCTCACTACGAACCTCAGTGAGGAGTTGACTTTTGATATGTTCTAAATTGTTAGATTTAGAATTTATAAAATTTAGTATTTAGAATCTGTAGCCCTAAAGCTACCTCGCCAGAACCCACTCCTAAGGGTAAGGACACAAAGGAAGTGAGCAAGGATTCTGCCATCACATGATATAACAAAAATTTGCAGTGAAATGATTCGAAAGTTTGTTTTGGGGTGGGTTTTAATTTTTTGGGGGGGTGGTGGTCCTTTCAACCTGTCTATGCAAAGAATCTGAGACCTTTTCCCAAGAGCAGATGCTCTTAAATTGTAGTGCCTTAGACAAACAGTTGGAACATTCCTGGCTTGATCCAAGAAGTGCTGGACAGTTTAGTATGCACAGGCATATGAAGATCCCCCTGACTCCAACCTGTGTGCTTTAATTACATAACACTTCAGTGTTTGAATTGCAAATAATTTTTATTCTGCATCTTTGTGCCTTTACCTGATGAAGAATTCATCACTTCCAAACCTGGCATAGTGTTTTGTAAATAAATCACTTGTTTGTAAAGCTCTTAAAAAAATTCTTCCTCAATGTTTTGCTAAGTTATTTATGGCTGTGCCAGACACAGCTATATGAAATGTGGCTTCTGATGCCACCTGTGCCCTGTGAAATGCAGGTCTATAAATCATTTGGAGATCCACTAGAATGAAAGTTCCTACATAAGTAAAACCATGGTGTTTCAGAGCTTTAATATTCGAGTTCAAATTCATTAATGAACTTCTGTCAATTCACTGCAGGGAAGGACTGAGGATATTTTTTTAATGGCTATATAAAGTGACAGGAAAGTCTTAGAGAGATTCAAAAGTTTAATTTCACTGTCTACAGCTCAGGTGCTGTTATGCCTTTGATCTAAAATTGTATTAACACTGAGCAGATTGCCTCTGAAGTCTACCTCCCCTATATATTTGACCATAATGACCTTCCAAACCTCCTGATGTTTTTTCTTGTTATAATTCCTTCTTTCTTGGTAGCTTCCAACTATTTTACTTTGTGAAGGTCTAATTTTATTTTCAGAGGCATAGCTATCATGCAGGGATTTAGTACCTCGATTTGCTTTCCCTAGTTCCTTTTCATACGTTTCCCTTCTTACAAGTAGCCCTGAGGGTCTGCAAACCCCAGATTGGAAACTGCAGATCTATGCTCAAAATAAAACAAATTTCTCTGCTGCACAGGCTGCTGAGGGACACCAAGGGAGGGAAGAACAGGGGGAAGGAGAAAGGGGAGGAAAGGGAGGAAGAGAAGGGAAGGAGAGGAAGCAACGAAGGAAGGAAGGCATTGAGGCTCAAGAAATCCCAGCCTAATTTATTTTATAAGGTAGTGGGACACTATACTTACAAATAATGTTCTTTTAATTAGACCTTTAATGATTAAGCCTGAAGAAATTTTGTAGTAATTTAATTTAATGGTATTTCTGAGGTTCATTTACTTCTTTTGAGGTAGACCCTGAAATTAATTTGCTATCTTTCACTGTGGGTAAATTCTTACTGTGCCTTTCTAGGCACTCCACCCCTATGAGTTTGGTTCTGCTTTGAATCAATTTGGAATAACGTCTACTCAAAGAGCAAACAAACACAACCCACAGGACTCAGAAAAGAATCTATCTACATGGATCAAAAAGAGGGGGCACATTCTGAAATTGCACTTCTTACCTGAAAACCAGACTTAAAAAATTTTCTGCTCATGCCAGGTAACCAGGATCTATTTCAAATTCACTCACTCGTGCTACACGGATCTCAGGAGCAGTGGAGTGGCGCCTTTTTTTTTCTAAGCAGATTGCCTCATTTTTTTATACATAGCATTAAATTATTTTGGAAACATCCCAGGCCTTAAAACCCTGTTAATAAAATAATTCACCTTGGAAGGTGAACTAAATCTGTGAAAACTAGCATTATGTAGTGACTACAAATACTCCAAGGATTAGGTAGTGCTCATTTTCCTGTCCAGGTCAAAGGGCTGTACTCCTTAAAAATCTATGAGGAATTCCCTCGCAAACACATCATGAAGGGCAACAACAGCAACGCTGCATAGTTCTTTATATAAAACTGGATGCAAGAATGACATTGCCAGTCAGAAATGAAAGTTGAGGCTGCACTGGCAGAGTTTAAGCAAATAGATTCAGAGGAGCTTCTGGAAACCACTCTGTGCTTCTTGGCTTGTAGGGATGTGTATGCAAGTACATTGGGAACAGGATGGATGAGACCAGCTGGGTCTGTACTCAGTCTTTCCAACTGCAGGTAATTATGGAGACATTTCCTTGGGAAGTACCCACAAAACCTCAGCTCCACAATCAGCTTTACAGATCACAACAATGTAAAGTACAAAAGATCAAAAGTAACCAGAACTACACAATATAGCAGAAGAGAACAGGAGAGATCAAGGACTTCATTCCTTCAATCACAAAAGCACTCAAGTGAAAATACCCTGTTCTTCCAAGGTAGTGGATTATGCCACAAACTATAGAAACAGGAAAAAAAAAAAGGGGGTGGGGGGGAAACCCCAAACAAAACCGACAAACCAAAAAAACCCAAAACACCCCAGCTTTTAATCATCCAAAATGGAAGGCGTGTCCTCTAAACCATATAGCCGATACTCATTTTACCCCATGTTGAATGAATAAAATTGTGAAACAGGGCATCTAGTACCTGCAGGAGCATCAGTGTGGTTGTGGTCATTATCCCATCTCTTGTCTCAGCCATTCTCTGCTGTTTCACATAAAGGCGACAATTATTTTTCCTATGAAACCAAATGAAGTGCCAGGTTTGGGAGGCCAAGGGTGGAGGATATCCACAGTACTTGTCACGGGCAACCAGCCAGTGCATGGGTTTGGAACAAAATAAAAGTCAACAATAAAATAAAAGCTGATTGAGACTCAGCTGTCTGAGGACTATTCATAGCACTAGGCTGGATCCTGCCCCAGGATATGCATATCTAGATACTGGTGATTGCAGGACCTTTGCCATTTGCACACTGTGCCCCCATGCTGGGCCATGTGAAGGGCAAAAGAAGAACGAATAAATGTCCCAGTTTCCTGCAAATTCTCAGTAAAGACCAAAACTAGCAGGAGTGCAGGATAACCCCAGTCCTTACTCCCTTATCAAATCATACAGCCTTGTTTTCACTCCCAAATCTGCTTAGTGGCAATTATTTTGATTTGACCTTGGTATCAAGGCTGTTCATTGCCACAAAACTCATGTATTCAAGTAGCCAAAATAGATTTTAAAAACCTCTTCAGCTGAAGTGTTTTGCTGTACCAAGAGACATGGAGCAAGGATACTGCCATCCATTAGAACACCAGAGGATATTGAACAATTTTCACTATTAACACTTTGTGTTCTCTCCTGCAGAAAAGTCAGGCAAGCTGAGGGGGAAAAAAGCCAGTGCTAGTGACCTGCCCACCCTTGAAAAGTAAACTCTTAAAGCCAGGGAAAAAGAGAGTCAGCCATTCTCAGACTGAAACGTAAGGCAGTCTAGTTCAATGAAGTTCAGTGAATAGAAACAGATTCTAAAACACATTTCAAGCTTTTATATTTCAAAACATCCTTTAGCACAAAACACTCGGTAATACGCAGAGAACAATGCTGCACTACCAGGAACCTGGAGAAAACTCACACCCATACATTAGAAGAGTAAAGGGGGTGAAGTTTATATATTTAAGAAAGGCAATTTTTTTATTATAGACCAAAGAAGAAATTCCGTAGGTTCCCAGAAATATGGTGTGTCTGAGGGCAAGTTCCACGGCCTATATTGAAACACTCACTTAACTTACTCACTTTCCACCAGGCATACTCAACAGTTCGGGTATGCACCTGAGTTAACTTTGAGGATATGCTTAGGATTGCACATTTAACATCTCCGCTAATTAGGCTGAGTTCATTAAGAGCTTTGCTGAATCATCCTTAACATGTTCAAATCACCTTGCTGGAAAAGAACTTTAACAAAATTTTTCTCTCTCATAAGGAAAAGGCACATATAATGGATAAGGATTTGAGGTGCAACAGGGCTGGGTCATACTCGTAAACTGGCCCCAATTTGCCAGGTTGCCTCCAAAATGACTAATTTTCCTAAGAGTGAATAAAGAGACAAGACGTGCCTTGTGGGGTATATTCTACCCAATTACTGAGAAATCACTTTTCACCCACTCTTGCAAACTCTAGAAGTGTCTTTACCTCTCCCCTGACCAATATAAGGAGCTTAAAGCAAAACAGTTCTTGCCATACCCACCTTATATTCTTTAATTTAGACAAGCTGAACAGACAAGGAAATAAACAAGGTTATTCACTATCTCACATTTTTGTCAGATATGATCCGCATGTCATTAGCAGTCTTTCTATTGCTTCTCTCGTTTAACTACTCTGGTGTAATCAACAGTCAGTTTAAATTCCTTATGTCTCAGTGGCACTTGATTACTCCCTAATTTTCCCACTCTCCCACCCACCAAATCACTCCCTTTCTTCAGGCTTTCCATAAGTAGGTGTATTTTCATAGCTTTTTCCTCATTTACCCATAATTTCACAACTGAGTAAAATAGGAGCTCTGTTTCTGCAATAAGCCTGTACTTTCCACAGCAATCCCAGTGCAAGTAGTTTACTCCAAAGACCCAACCTTGCTAAACTAACTTAGGAAAGAATGCATCTGTAGGATGAGCATGGAATCTGGTACAGAAACACCCAGTGTACCTTTGGGGAGAGTTGTGGCTGGGGTAGGGAGAAGAAACCAAGAAGAGAAAACTTCCACTTGAGAAAAACTTTTGTAAGGTCTATGGGGAACATTTTAAAAGAAAGAGAGTTGGCAGAAGGAATAACTCTCACCTGTAAGCCATGAGCAAAGAAACTGCTGTCACATCTGGTGATCCAGGGGCCAACTGCAAGAGCAGTTCTCCATTAGACTTATCTGGTATGTATCCAACAATACAGTATGTCCCAAAGGTACATCCCTTTGATGTTTCATAGAATCACAGAATGGGTCAGGTTGGAAGGAACCACAGCGGGTCATCTGGTCCAATCTCCCTGCTCCAGCAGGATCATCCCAGAGCAGATGGCACAGGGCTGTGTCCAGACAGTTCCTGAACGTCTCAAGTGATGGAGACTCCACATCTATCTGAGCAACCTGTTCCTGTGCATGGTCACTCACACCGCAAAGAAGTTCCTCTTCATATTCAGGTGGAACTTCCTGTGCATCAGTTTCTGCCTGTTGCCTCTTGTCCTATTGCTCGGCACCGCCAAGAACAGCGAGTGCTAAAAAGCTGCTACTGATAAATTAAGGCTACTGCTGGCCTCGCTGAAACTAATCAATGTTATACCCAGTGGTTAAAGCATATGGACCATTGGCCTAATTGCCAAAAGTGTAACTTCTTGCCTGCATAACACAAAAAAATTAGTTTCATAAAGCTTTGTGGATGATGTTAAGACAGAGAATGGCAGCAAACAACTTCTGCACATCAGCAGAGATATCCAATACC
Organism: Grallaria varia; assembly: GCA_013396735.1. Taxonomy (NCBI): domain Eukaryota; kingdom Metazoa; phylum Chordata; class Aves; order Passeriformes; family Formicariidae; genus Grallaria; species Grallaria varia. The sequence goes on along the minus strand of VWZG01010408.1, from coordinate 1,457,333 downwards.
AGGAATATTCTAGTACTGGCCTGTTTCACAGCCAGTGACCATCTCCTTCACTTGGAGAAGCCTGTTAGGGACCAGTCAAAAATAGTTTATGTGTTGCTAAGCTTTTCTTCAGGCAAAACACTGTCAAGGCAACATCCCCATGTCCCCTCTGGGCTGATCTTATACCTGTTTTTGGGACAGGAGGATGCAAACTGGAGCTCTGCCAGCCAGATCTTTTCACAAACCTAAAAAAAGCTCAGTAAAATAACTCTAATGGGTTCTGTAGAAGAAACGTTTTGAAGCTGAAGTAGACAATGCCCAGATGCAAAAAGCCTACATTAATCTGTTAAAAGCACCTGTACTGATTTTGTGAATCCTCATTTCACTTCCTTTTACAAAGGTGCTTGATCTCACTGTCTCTGCACTTTGAATTGAATTAACTTTTGTAGCAATCACAGAGAAAGGACAAAACTGCAGACTCATGGCTGGATGTACAGAGGAAGCATCTCTGCTTTGTTGCATCTTCTTGGCTATCACCAAAGATCACGATAACTCACTAGGGAAAGGAAAGCCCTTCTGAAAAACTTGGGAGTGTTGAGAAGTGATGGAGCAACCAGCAGAACATCAACTACATTTAGAAATGGAACAGAGGAAACTCTGTAAAATAAGACTTCCTAGAAAGGGACTATAAAGAACTGATTGGATAAATAATGATTTGACGATGTGAAATATTTCTTCTGGAATGAAATTTGATAACTGAACAGTCCCTTAGAAAATATCACTGTACTAAATTAGAAAAAATATATGATATCCTTTTCTCTGTCTCACAGCTCTCCAAACATCTGAACAGTCCATATTCAGTAGTGTTTTTTGCGTCCTCTGCTAAGATATAAGGTAAGTAATAAGGTATTAGCCTTATTTTGCTGAGAAGGAACCAAACCATAAAGTGGATTAAGAGAGTTACCTGAGAGTGCACAGAACTGTTGCCTGATAGGCTCATTTGATAGATGTCCAGCAAAAGCTGAACTGAATATTAATCCCAGATCTTTTGAATCCTATTTACCCAATTAAATTTTACCAAAACTTCTACTGGGACTCCGGGACTTAGAGATATGCACATTCCATTTGTCTCTCTCTAAGGCAGATGCAAATTTGAGGTGATGCGTTGACCATAGACAAGTGAGTACTATCATCAGTGGTTGAACACAGGTCTGACCAACCTGACCCTGCTCCAAGTTCTCTGCAGAAAACACTGTTAATCACTAAAGGAATATGAACTACTATCTGTGGCATAAAAGACTTCTGCCTATTTCAGGGGAAAACTACTTCGGGTATGACTAGAACAATTAGATAAATCACAAAGCAACAAAATCAGCCATAACTCCCAGGAAAACCCAGGCAGAACAATCCCTCCTTCTTGTGCAGACCCAGTGTTTGCACTCCTGTTCCTGTGCTGACTCGTGACAGCTGCTCTCAGAGGGAGAAATCCCAGTCTCTATCCTGAGGCCTTAAATCCACAAGGAAAATCTCTCCCGGTGGCCCAAGGAGTGGCTCTCACCCAAGCTGCCACCTGAGGTGTAAGAGCTATGCTGGCCTTCCCTGGGGCACAGCTGCCAGGTATCATTATGCATATCCACGAGATGTAGCCAGGGCTCAATACTCAGGCTGGGGAAAATAATCCATCCCTAAATCCCACAGTTTAGAGCAGTAAACAGGTAGATCATCTAGCTTGGAGCAAAAACAGACTTAGCAACTGCCTAGCAACACCACTGCAGAGAAAGGCAGGAGCTGCCGGTTATCCGGATGCGGCAACTCCCAAGGATGAGCCAGCGCCAGCCAGAGCTCAGCAGCTCCAAGTATACAAACCGAGCCTCAGCCTGGTCTCTCTCCACCCTAAAAAGGCAGGAACTTTCTGTCAATAAAGCAATGAAGACTCAAAATGTGTTAAAACCTTTCCCTAAAAAGCCGTTTACCTTGGTGTTCTGCGTCACTACGTTGATAAACTTGCCAGGTAGAATAATTACCAGTAATTCAAAGGTTACCACTCACTCCCAAGACTGGCAGGGTCTTTTTAATCTTCAGTACATATCATCATGATTTTCTTTTTTTTTTTTTTCCTGCTTATAGAAATGACTGATGGGCTGTGGAACTATTATGGTCATCTCACATTCCACCCTGGAATATTGCACAGTTGTAACTTTCCCCCTCGCAGTTTACAGCTTCTGTAGTTGCTTTATTAACACTGCTGCCAGAGACAAATATGGCTTGGGCAGTATATTGGTGCCCATTAGTATTGCAGACTCAGTGTTATGCGTCACATTGTGACGTCTCTGATACCGCAGCCAAAATGGTTACAGGATGAATGAGGCCATTAACTCCAGAGGCTGTGAGCAATTTAAATTCAAATGCTGCTCCACCTTAAAAAAGTCCTTGCTATGGGCTTGGGAGCTTGCAGACCTTAAGTTAGCACTTTCCAATTGGAAAGGCATTCATATGAAAAACAGCCGAAAGCAGAAGCAAACTCAGAAATTTAAGTCAAGTGCTCACTTTGGCTGTCCAGTTGTGAGGTCTTTTTGTGTAACAGCTATTATTTGTGACGGACTAGACTAGACTAGACTAGACTAGACTAGACTAGACTAGACTAGACTAGACTAGACTAGACTAGAATAGAATAGAATAGAATAGAATAGAATAGAATAGAATAGAATAGAATAGAATAGAATAGAATAGAATAGAATAGAATAGAATAATTCCGTTAGAAGGGGCCTACAACAACCATCTAGTTCAACTGCCTGACCAATTCAGGGCTGACCAAAAGTTAAAACATGTTGTTAAGGGGATTGTCCAAATGGCTCATAAGCACTGACAGTCTTGGAGTGTTGACCTCTTCTCTAGAAAGTTTGTTCCACTGTTTGACCACCCTCTCAGTAAAGAAAAGCTTTCTAAAGCCCATTCTGAGCCTCCCCTGATGCAGCTTTGAACCATTCCCACTCGTCCTATCACTCAGCACCAGGGATTAAGTTCTCCGCGCCTCCCTCTCCCTGTATGGAGCAATGAGGTCATCCCTCAACTTCCTCTTCTCCAAACTAGACAAGCCCAGAGCCCTCAGGTGCTCCTCAGAGGATGTGTCTTTCAGCCTTGTCACCAGCTTTTTTAGCCTCCTTGGGGTACATTCAAGGACCTTCACATCCTTCTTAAGAGCTGCGTCCCAGCACTGCACGCAGGGCCCCAGGTGATGCTGCACCAACACTAAACACAGTGGGATAATCCCCTCTGTGGCCTGACTGGTTGTGCTGTGTTTGATGCATCCCAGGATGGGGTTTGCCCACTTGCCTGCCACGGTTTTGGAAAACCGAATGAAGTTATAAATAAATCCGTGAGGTAATGACTAACAATTCAGCTTCATATATTTAACATTAGCTTTGAAATTTTAATTTTAGAACTAAATTGGCAGGATGCCAATGTGACAGTAGGGTCATTTAAATTATAGATAAAAGACTGTAATATTTCACCTTTAGTTCACTACCTATTGAAATACGTTTATACAATTGCATACAATCTCTGCCATGCATTCTTTCCCTATTTTTTTTTATTTTCCATAATAATTATGTTTTAAAAGAACATGCTTCTACTACTAAGTAGGCTCATGCTAATAGGTTTTTAATGCACAAATCTGTTGTCCTTCAAATTATGAACTCCAGAAACACTTGTTAAGAAATCAGAACTGTAACATCTGTCTAAGTAAGCCCTTTACATTAGTAGCTGGGATGTTACATCATATCATGGTAAAGGACTCCACTGGTTTCTTTAAGTGCCTCGATTTCCACTTGGATGATGGTTGGAGCAGGGATAGATTTTTGCAGCTATCACTGTGGGGTTTATTTGTGTGTGTTTGTTTCTGTGTTTATTTCCAGCATAAATCCCCCCTCAAAGCTCCATAAAATGGCAAATTAAAACTGGCACTTCGCTTTAATTGCTCAGTGCTGCATACTGAGCAGTGAAAAACAGTCTGAGCAGATCCTGTATCCCTGGTACAATACACTGTAATTGATTGCCAATCGTTTTCTCAATAGATGTCATATTTGAGCACCCACTGGTCTGGATGGAAGGCAGGTTGTCCATCAGGATACTTAGTCCAGTTCCCACAGAGACATGCAACCATGTAATAGAAGTGACGTACAGGAAAGCTGCCCTTGTTGTCATCCTGAAATATAACTCTCACAGCCTGCAAATTACTTGATTTTGGATGACAGTATTCAGACCTTATTTCATTTGCCAGTTTAATGCAGATATTTCCAGTTTCAATTGCTTTCTGTATAGATTATTTCTTCCAAACTCTACCTTATGCAAAGGCACAAGTGACCTTTCATTGTACAGCCAAGTACTGGAATGAACCTGTCAAACGTTTCTGTTTTAATCTAAACTACATTACAATGGAACATAAGCTGTCAAAACCTGAAAGTGGTGTAACCTACATAATAGAGTTGAATGCAAAATGTTTCAGAATGTTTTTTCCTGCTTCATGGAAGACAAAGAATAGAACATTCACATTTGCAATTTTTAGATCATCCCTTACTCCTCTCACCCTTGGACCTGAAATGCTTTTCACCTTCTTAAAGCTGCGCAGATGATAATATTCAGTATATCTGATCCCCAAGACCTGTCTGTAGTGCTTTGTCTCAGCAACCCCACTGAGATGAAAAGGATGAGACAATACCCAGCTACTCATATATAGAATAATTCCTTTTCTCAGTGTGTCTTGAATAGAGGAAAGCAATGAAAGATTTGATAATGCTGGGTGCAGAGTTTTCAATTCCTATGATCACCAAGCTTGCCTTGTAAAATCCCTTCTTACAAAACATAACTAATGCAGATATTTGCTATAGGTTCAGTTCTTGGATTTTTATTCCTAAATACCAAAATGCCAAGTATTTTTCACTAGAGTCTCACTTGGAAGCAATGTTAAGGATTAACAAAACTTATCCAGTATTATGGGTGTGAAAATGGCAGCGGATCCAGAGATGTGTGAGGAGGAAGACAGGGTGTTTATCTGAAAATCACAACTATAAATGCTGTAATCTCAGTCTTTCATTAACTGCTAAACCAAGTTGTTATTTCAGAATCACAGGGAGTTTCATGATGCTATTTCCCTTTAACATCCAAATCAGAAATTAGAGTAATTCTTCGCACTATTTGTGAACTCTGCTCTCTGCACTCTTGTATTTTTTTACACTTTCTTTTAGAAAGAAGGCAAGTTATAGCACAGCCTAAGACCTCCAGATGTTAGCCCCAGATTGAACCAGGGCTTAAATCAAAGAAATTACTAAAATAGCTGAAAAGAAAACAAACATGACCACCTACAGAGATGCAGGAACAGGACTGTGGAAGTCCCATGAGTTTGTAGGGATGAAAGAGGCTGCCCCTGTCATTTGACTTGGGAAATCAGAGTCTGTAGTTGTCGGATAAGCACAGACTGATACAGGAGGAGGATTAGAACTCACTGTTTAAAAGCACTTGTTTACTGTCTTACTCCAGTAGGGCAAGTACTCAGAGGGAAAAAGTGTTAAATCCTTGTGTAGGTCAGACTCTCAGTCCTGCTCCTCACTTGTACTGGCAAAATCCAGTGTAAATCCAGGCAGGATTTAACTCTAAAGCTGCCCCTTATAAAAGTGCATTTGTCTTCTTGTTACCAGTGAAAACAAACAACAGGGTGAGAGAAGGAAAAGCCAAAGAAAACAGTATCTAAGAGATAAAAAATACAGAATGAAAAACAGGAAACAAAGATCTGCTGGGCTGTGAATCAGATTCACATTTAACCAGTGCACTCAAAACAGGTGAATTTAGACTAGACCAGACGAAATATGGCCAGGAATAAATCTGCAAAGAGCATAGAAATGGCTAAAGAACAGAACATTTTGACTACAACAAGCTGTTGATTTATATCCCTATCTTAGAAACATTCCATTTTAAGTTGCTCTTACTAAAAGTAAAAAAAATGCCTCCAAACTTCCCCCAGAACTTTTGCTTCCAGTCTATTTTTTAACATGAATACATTTTTCAGGGCATAGTAACTTATATGCTGATGTATTGGCTTTGCAGGCAAACCCAGAATTTTTCTGTCTTTCATTATAACTCCAGAATATATAGCAAAAAATGGTATATAATTTAAATTCTCCCACCAGGATTTCTGCATCTGTTGATAACAGATTCTTCAATGTTAATAAACTAATATTTTTAAATATTGTCCTATTTAGAAATGTATATTGCAGCATTCAGGGGGAAAGTTGGATTCATAATGATATAAACTATAGCAAAAAAAATCCTTAATAGTAAACCTGCCAGTTTCTTTAATATATAAATACCTGCATATGGGCTCAAAAGACCAGATCTAATTCCTTGTTCCACCAGCAGCCTCCCAGTATATAAAGAAGTATATTCAACGAACAGACCAGGCATAAGTTACCCAATTGCCCTGTCTTTGGATCTGTAGTGGTGAGACTATAAATTTCCATCACACAGTTTTACCTCCTTGTGTTTATATGCACATACCTGACCTCTGTTCACTATGGATGTTCCATACCTATCTGATTCCCATCCGCTTCACTTTGAAAACAAAGTATCCAGATCAATTGTTTCTGTTGGTTACAGTTTGAACAGTTATGGACAATGGGAAAAGCACACACTATTTATATTGGCCATAAAAAGCTTCTCTTAATAAATTCCAGAAGTTAGGTTGAGTATCAAAATAACAACATGTGTCAGCAACAGCTGAAGACTCAACTCCTCTTGTCAGGGACAAAGAAGCATCCTGTAAATATCAGTATTCCAGTTCTCCAGGCCCTTTTTATCAATGAACCTCCAGAAACCTCCGAATGGAGATTTCCAAGTGCCCTGGGACAAATTATCTCCCTTTGCCTCAATGTAAAACCCACTTAAATGTGCAGTAAGAATCCCATTGGTTCCAGGGAGGTTTGAGTCTGACCCCATGTCCATTTAAATATTGGCTTTTCTGCAGAGTGCTTCAAACATCCTGACACTCTGAGCCAAGCACAGCCCTAGGTGGTAGTGAGGCATGTTGCCAATGCAAAGAGGTTGTCCTGATTTTTTCACTGGGCTGATAAAGTACAGGGAAATATTGTTCCTGCTGTGATGGCTGGAAAGGATTTCCCTGTGGTCTGCTTTCCAGGCTGTGAAATGCTGGAGCCATGTTTTTGTTCTTTCACCACTTGTGTCATTTTCATATGGTTTGTCCTCACTGCAAGACCAAGACAGAAATGAAGTCATGTCATGCGTTATTTCAGGCTCAGGCCATGTACTGACATGAATAATGATCATCTGTTTGGAAATTCTAAGTGATCTATAGAGATTGGCACTAAATCAAGGTTTATATTTTATTCCCAGAACTTCTGTGCTCAGTAGAAAATAGCCAGTAAAAACTCAGCATCCTACAGCTTAAAGCACAATGTCACCAAGGGAAATAACATCCTTCCCCAGAGAACAAAGGGGTGCGAAAGCTTTTAACTTCACCCACAGTTACAACAATCTCAAAGATCATTTTTGTGACCTATCCTGTTACTTCTGCCTTGACATTTCAAAACCAGACTCCTGCCAGTGGTCAGCCTGCTGCTGTTCACTGTCATTAGCAAATATGGCACTTATTTTCCCCAGAAACCCAATCCATCTTCCAGCTGGATGGTACAATGTGCATACAATGTACAATACAGGCGGTGCAGTGCTGCAGCTCCTCAGCTCCTTCCTTGTTAAAAGACCTCCACACCACTGCTGGCCCTCTCACTCCACTTTCTAAGCAAGTCTTTCACACAGCCACATAGCTCACTTTCAATGCTCTGACCTCACGCCACTTTTCTTCTCTTTTGTGTAGCATTTGGTTTGATCAATACTTTCACCCTTCCCTGTCTGCTGTGGAGGTTCCCGAAAAGCATCAAGGAAGTTTGGCTTTTTTGCATGCTTGTTTTGCCTGACCTGCTTTTGTTACTCATATTGGCTGCCTTCCATCACTCCATCTTACCCAATTTAGTAATAACAATAAAAGCCAGCAATAGTTACTCATTTCTGGTGCTCCTGTTCCTTGGCATTTAAACTAAAAAACCTCCTATATAAAATCTCCTATGCTGCAGAGGAATGCCTCCAGGTACAGATGAGCATAGACATGTCTACAAATAATCACAGAACCATTAAGATTAGAAAAGATCTCAAGGATCGTTGAGTCTCACCTTCAACCAATACCATCATGCCCACTAAACCACAGTGTGAACTGCTACATCTATCCATTCTTTGAACACTTCCAGGGATGCTGACCCCACCACTTCCCTGAGCACCCTGTTCCAATGCTTATCCACTCTTTCAGTGAAAAAGATTTTCCTGACATCCAACCCGAACCGTCCCGGGTGCAATTTGAGGCCGTTTGCCTTTGTCTTGTTTCCAGTTGCCTGGAAGAAGAGGATGACTCCCACCTTGCCACAATCTCCTTGGGAAAAGAGAGGCAAAGCTTGCATAGCTCAGCCCAAGTGCCTCTGTACCATACAGGGCTGCTGGTTGTAGAACAGAAATTATTTTAAAGCAGAAAAAAATCATAGTTTTTTGTCCTTTCCTACATGGACTTGAAATCAGCAGGTGGAATGGGTATGTGATGGAAAGTTCCCCAGCAGAGGAAAGGAAATAAAGAGGAATATTGAAACTGTAAAATTTATTTCGGCCATGAAGGTGAACAGTTACTGAAGTGATAACATTGAAGAAGCAAAGATTCCCTCTCCTGTAACTTGCCAGTCTGCTCACCTTTGCAACAGCATTTCTAGTGCCCTGCATATAAAAGATGATTTAGGCCTATTCAAGAATTAATGTTCAGTTCTCCTTAACAGGATAATTCTGGCCATTTCAATGACAAGACTTTAAATTTTTTTGCAGTGATTTGATCTGGAACATCCAGGTAATGTTTATCTACCTCAAATGGATTTTGCTGAAAGAATAAGAAATTTTTAAATAGGCATATAAGTGAGAGGTCAGTCAGATTAAGTAGGTATTTCTCTCTGTGTATTCAAATGTGCCTGTTCTTTTCTTGTCTGCTCTCTCCTCATGGTGACAGAAAACTTTCTAGCTGAAGAAGGAACATCTCTGTGGAAAAAGCAATCTGTGATGTTTGGAAAATCCTTGGGCAGCGAATGCGTGGAGGCCTCAAGGAGGTCAGGTTTGGATGCATTTATAAAGATAAAGTTGGCTGAAATCAGCTGCATTGGCTTCACTTCAAGCTCTCCAGGCAAATTTCTTGCAGCATGGATGCCCTTAGAGAGCCCTGGAATTTCACTTAGTGGTTTTTGTGATGTCTCTATTTTCAGAACCTAAATGTTGGTCCTGGTCTACTTGGGTAGGGCTGCTCCAGCAGGCAATCACTGCAGGGCTCTGTAGTGATTGTTGTTGTGTTTAAAAGTTGCTACTTCATCTGGAAAACAGCTTGTCTTCCCTCAGCCTGTTAAGAAGCAGGGTGCTGATATGCCAGGTAGCTAATTACAGAATCACAGAGCAGGCTGAGTTGGAAGGAACCCACGAGTCCAGCCCTTAGCACTGCACAGGACCATCCCCAGGAGTCACACCACGTGCCTTCAAAGGCAGCTCAGGTATTTCCTGTCCTATACTGTGGCCTTTTCTATCACTTAGCGTGGACTTTCCCTCAGTGTTCCTGTATTTAATATAATCTGTGTCAGGGACCACGAAAAAATAAGCAATCATGTCTCTAGAGATACTGGCACTATGAAAACTCATTTCTGATGCTGGAATTCCTAGAGAGCTTTCAAAGGCTTGAAGAATGTTTCATTTTTAGGGACTCTGCTTCTAAATCACGTCTGCCACTATAAAAGTGATCCACATTTAAGCTCTATACTGTTCATGCATTTTTTAATATTTCTATTTAATTATTTGCTTGCTTGCCTGGACCATTTTCTTTTCTCTTAATAAGAGCAAAATGAAGTTAAACTGTATGCATTATTAAATTTAATAGGAAGTTACAATTGAATTACAAAATAGTAGCTATTTCTCTTATTTATTATGATGTACTGGTCTCTCTCTTTCACTCGCAATGGATCTTCTTCTTCTTCTGCTTGTAAGATATGGGGGAAATGGCCTAATAAGCTGTCTTTTACAGCTGAGATTTTCAGAGCAACTTCAGATGTCTGAATACCCTCATTCCATTTAATTTAATGAGGCCTGAGAATCAAATCCCTTAAGCGACTACAAAAACTCTGGCGGGGAGGGAGGATATTCCAGCAGCCAGGGCCTTTGTGTGCCGAGGCTGCCTGGTCCATGGGGACCTCCCTCTGGGACTCAAGGCTTCACCTTGACTTCCCATTGCAAAACGTGGACGATGCACTTTGTCACCCATAGTGTGGACATGAGGGTTGTGTGGGGATGAACACATTTACAAATGGTGAATTTTTGGACTGCACAGAGGCAGGGCTGCCCACCTAATGCAGAAAACCACCATATTTCAGAACTATTTCCTTGCATTGACACTGCAGTCCTGGCATTTCATATGTGCCAACATGATGGAACCTGCATTATTTGATATAAGAAACCATCAAACCCCCTGAGCAAAAGATACGAAAATAATGATTTAGGACAAAAACATGAATCATGATTATGACTTGGAGTCCATAAAGTGACTTGATATAAAAAACAAGGTCTCTTTCAATCCTATTGTACAGAAAACTGTAAGATTCCTTCTCTCAGAACGCAGGACTTTTTATAACCATAGTTACCTCTCTTATGTAATTTCAACAAGACCGTGATTGAGAGAATGAAGGGGAGTAAATGTGCATTGGTTTCTAAGGAATACTGGAACTAACTGAGGGCCACAAGAACGAAAAGAAGAAGAAACGGGAAATGTTAATCTATTAGAAAAATGCAAAAGATGTTCTAAATCTGGTCAGAACATTTCAACTGGAAATAATACACAAACATCTTAACAAGAAGGAGTGGCACACATCACTAAGGTGGGTGGGCTGGATACCCCACTGCACAAAGATCAATCTCTCTCCCTCTGTAGGAAGTTTCAGAGGATCCTTTCAGATCCTGAAGTTCACACCTGTGCAGATGAGGAAAAATACAGCAATCAGTCAGTCTGATTTAAAATTTTTCTCTTGTCTTCTCCAAGGAATACGGAGAGCCTAAATGATGCAAGATTAATGGTGGTAGCATTAATTTAATAGTGCCTCATAAATTAGAAAATAAAAAAAAGAGAAGATATTCCAAATGTAACTGTTGTGATTCTGGAATGAAATTGTTTTGCCACTGAACTAGAGAAAAAGAGAAGATAAAAAAGGGGAGAGGAGGGGACAGAAGGAGAAGGAAGGGGAGGGGACAGGAAGAGGTCATGGCTCAGTCACCTGCTCCATAAGAGCAGATGGAGAGAGTAGATGTGACTAGAAACCAAAATTAACTTGTGAACTAGGACAGGTTCAATCTTTCGTTAAGATATAAATGACAAAGATTAAACTTTGATACAGCAGTGCATTGTCCTGACTTAGTGTGCCTGAAAACCCCAAGATCTGGATCATACAGTGTTCTGAACATTCTGAATTTACTTGACACACGTATGCTATTCTTCCTGAAAGCCCTGACCGTGGTCTTTGCTCCTTCTCATAGAAACCTAACAAACTTCAACAAGTACCAGCCTAATCACAGAACTCTACTTTTCTGAATTTATTTTCAGGATTAAAGGCTGTAAACCCACTGCACTAGGGAATGTTTGGCTCAGATGCTCAGCAACAGATATAGATATTTTCCCATGTAGGTCACTGAGCTGGATCTGCTCCAGGTCAGCAGTGGTCAAAGGTAAATGTTATTTTGTTACAAAAATCTAAAGTGGATCCCATTAAAAACTTTACATGAGCAATCACTGTTTCAAGTAATTTCTTATGTTAAGTCTGAAAATGTCTTGAAAATGTCATGACATAGAGGTTATTAACTGAAAGACCAGCTCTCAATTATCCAAGATAATGGTGGGCTCGGATAATTGAGTTCACGAAAGGAACTAGTGATACAGATGCAAGTTGGAAAGACATCCAGTCTGGGTCCCTCAGGACTCATCAGCTTTTGGCTGCTGCCCTGCTATATTTGGATTAGTCCTTGTAAAGCCACTGGTCACTCCAGTCCCCAAGAATGGTGAAGGGGGTTATGTCCCACTGTACAAGCATACAGAGCCTGTTCCCTTGTGGTGCTGTACTACTTTCCCAGAGAAAACACTGGGACTGCAGTGCAGAAGAAGCACCACTGCTCAGCACTTGCCAGGGCTTTCATTGCAGCAGCTCCACACAGAAAATCCCTTGAACTGCCTCTGTACATACCCAGCTTGGACCGAGGACCAGAGATCATCCTGAACTTCATCACATATGCAGGTGCCTCCAGTAGACCCTGCAAGGAGCGTGGCTGTGCGTGGACAGGCTGACTAATGGACCTGGCATGCAGGGACTGTCATTGGCAACCCCACTAGGGAACCCCATTAGGGATGTGACCAAGGAAGGGGGACTTGGCCATATGACAGCAATGGAATGATTTAGTGATCACAGTTAAACTCATTTGCCATGGACAAACCATCACCACACTTAGCAACAGTTTTCTCCCTGGCTGGCCCACAGAAGTTGTTATGTCAAAAAGACCTCCAGTTTTCACCAAAACTGGATTATCATATTTCTGAAAACGGACAAGTCTCCAGCTTAAAAAGAGGTGAAGAGCTCAGGACAGGAAGGGAGTGTATGTGGTTCAGTGCTCTCCCACTTGAATCCGCAGCGCCTGGCTGCTGACAAGATGGACTATTACAGCTCCTTTAGAGCTCTTCAGTGTGGTTGTGCCAGTTCCTAATCCACGGATCACTGATATGATGGGACATAATGGCAGCTTCAGAGCCCCTTATATTTTCAGTTGTCAGATTGAAGACAGGGAGATGCTCATCAGCAGCAACTGACTCACTGTAGTGGTACTTTTATACATGTTCATGGAGCCTTTATAATCTTTCATACCAGAAAGATACAAAACACACTACTCCAGATTTTTCTAATTGCAAAGCCCAAATTACCAAGTATAATGAAGCAAAATGATTTCATTTTTATCTCATTTCTGAGCTAAAATGCTACCATTACAAGACCATCAGAGATTCAGAGTATTGCTCCTGTTCCTTTCCTTAATATCTCACTAGAAAATACATTTTTTAAGCCTGCTTAACATTGTTATGCACCATTACAACTTTTCTGACAAATCTCACTTATAAGCACATTATTGTTTAGAGTTGAAGAGTCACAAAGTAGAATCCAGAAGGGCATCTGAACAACATTCTGTCCAAGATGCAGCTTAAAAGGGCAGTAGCCAGAGCAATTAATTAAATCATGTCTACCTTCCCCTTAAAAATTTCAGCACTAAATTTAAGATCTCTAAACTACCCTTCGCATGTGTAACAGTGGAGTGGGTAAAAGTTGTCAGCTCTGTAATGAAATGAGTGACAAGCTGAAATTTGATCTACGACCCAGCAGGTAACAACAATAAATGTTAAGTGTGGGTTTATTGCCAAAACACTGATGGACTTCTCTTGCTTCTGGCTAAAGGAGAAAAGAGTCTTTCCTACTTTTCCTCCACTTTAAAAAAGTTCAAAAGGGGAAGACTATAGCTTTTTCCTCAGAAGACAGAAATTGAAATGGAGAACTTTTATGGAGGTCGGGATGACTGTACCAGCTCAATGAAATGATCTCAGCCAACGCCATTGTCTGATTCACTTTAGCTTCTTTCTCTTGTGTCTGAGCTTGTCCCTTAAGACGACAGCCTTGATGACAACATATTGAGAGGCACTCCGAAGTAATTTTAAGCAATATCTAATTACTGTGGGGCTGCAAGGTCCCAGTTTACAGAGCAATAGCAGCTGTATGAGATGTTGCCCATCTGCCAGGATGGCAGCACAGCAAGCTTCTCCAGCCTCCTTTGCAAGCAAATCACTTACTCACTTGATCACAAACAATTCCCTGGGGCTCCATAGGATCCAGGGCCCAGCTGTGTCTCTGCCTTGTTCTCCTGGAGGTACCACAGGATTTCTCCAAGGACAAGAAGTTTGCAGTTACTGCTACCAAAGCAAACAGCAGTGAAAGACACAGGATGGACTCTGTAGGGCATGTAGGGAGCAATAGAAGCCTCCTCACACTAAGCCCAATATTAGAAAGATCAGCTCTAATGGAGAGGTTGCTTAATCCTTCAATTATTTGCTGAGGGGATTGTCAGAGAGCTGTTCCAGACGTTCACAATGGTTAAAGCAAAGATCCAGATCAAAAAATCCCTCCTTACTTGCATCTGGATTTATGGTTCACCAACACTGCCAACTATGTCTCGTGCTTAATCTCAGCATTTTGGATCCAGTTCAGCATGTACCACATAATTCATGAGAAAACATCACTGTCCTTAACCAGGCTCCAGTTCCCAGGTGAAATTTGGAGTTCCTCCTTGAATTCTTTTCTTTGTGGTAAAGGGAGAAGCATCAGTTCTGGAGTTGTGTTTTGAAATGATGTTGGTAAATAGCAATGACTTTTGTGATCCCCTTCCTAAATCACCTTGAAATTATTTTGTTACTACTTGAATTTATCTATACCCTCAAAATTCTCATTCAATACACACTTGACAAACCTCCCTCCATGCATATACATTACTCAAGTGTTTTAACAAGTATTCAATATTGATAACTTAAGAGGTCACTGTTGATTAATAAGTAAACAAATGGCTTTTCTCCAGAAGTTATATCCATTAATACACAACGTAGGAACAGAAGTAGCTTTAGTGATCAAGTAAATTATTAGACCTGCAAAATGAACCACTGCAAAAGCCCACTCAGTTGTTTAACATTTCAGAAAGCTCAACATGAAGTCTTGTTCCTGTATCCTGTTTTTGTACTCTGACTAAGCTGATTTCTATGTTCATCTCTGATATTTTTGAGCTATGAAGCAGAACTCCTCCAAGCTCAGGAAGCCCTACATGCTGCACTTGTTAAATCTGATTCCCTGCCCAGTCACTGGCCAACACAACGGGGATCCAACCGCTGCCTTCAGCAGGAACAAAGCCATCCTGGTTGGATTTGTCTTACATGAAAAGCAAACCCAAACTTCGTAGACCAGAACAGGTCCCAGCCCGTAAGTACAGTTACATGTCTCAGATCTTTAAAAATCAGAAGATAAAAAGAGTAAGAACATTTTTTTTTTCATCTGTTAGATTATTTTGACACACAGAGATGCTGGCCAAGGAGGCAGGTGCCTCACACCCACAGGGCTCAGTGTGGTATGTCTGGGCTGGGCCTGCATGGAGGGAAGGGATTCTGCACAATGATCCTATGCAAAAATGTCTACGCCAATGGCACAGTTTCCCAGCACTGACAGAACAACACAGTCCCTAACCGTGCTCTGTGATTCAAGGGAGAAGCCCCTTATTATGCTGATGAGACCACACACTGACAGAGAAAATATCAGGGTAAAATAACAGCAAAGCTCTTTGATGCTCTTGAATGAGCTATAATTACTGCATTGTCTAGAAAAGTAGCTCAATTAACAGAGATACATACATGGGGGATTACTGTGGTAAAGAACACTCTCCTTCTAATGACTTTCTACTGAAATTTTTACTCAGAGGGGATTTTAAACATATTAAATGCTGGGCAAAGAGAGCACTGCAGGTAAAGCTCAGCTGCATTATTCAGTTTTGAAAGAACAATTTGTATTACTGGAACATTTAGAAACAATTCAGGCAGAGATAATAAATGCTTAATGACTGTCAATAAATGGTTGGTCAGTGGTTATGACAGTTAAGAATCTAAGAGGTCCAGAGGTTTGCTAATGTGATGGAATTGTACCACACAAAAAGTACATGCTAGTCCTGTTAGCAATATACTTTTAACACCTCTTTATTTTTCTTCAACCTTTTCCAACTATTTATAAAGATGAACTGAATATTAATGAAAACAAACAAACAAACAAACAAACTGAATCCTGTTGGTGTGATATTTTTGAATTCCTGCCATTCACTTTTAGCCGCAGACAAAGTCCAGAGGCCAGAGTCACACCAGTGGTGTACTGACCTGGTGTGTCAGGAAGAAGGGCAGATGAAGCAGGCACTTGTTATTTATTCTCTGGAGATTTTTTCAGTTTGCATTTGCCAGTTTGCATCTGTGATACCCCAGGTGAGTCCAAGAGAGATTTCTACCTGCCTCTGCGTCATTATGGTCCTCTCTATAGTCCACTTTCTTCTCCCTGCACCTTCTACGTTCCTTGCTTGCACTGCAGTCGTGCTGCCCTCCACTACTGCAAGGATGGATTCAGAATCAATCCCCACCAAAGCAATACATCCAGGGCCACCCCACTCCTTCATGGCTGGGAAGCACCATGCCATGGTCATTGTCAGCCTTTATTTAGCTATAAAAGTGATTCACTCGCCCTGCTATGCTGCTGACCTTTCCACAATTACACCCACAGCTCACCCTGAAGCCCATTAACTCTTGGTGTGAAGGGATTGCAGGACTTTCTAATTATATCTGAAATGTCTTTGCTCTTACAGCAGATCTGGGGGGGTCACTGTGCAAGGGAACTGATACATGCAAAAGCTCCTTCTCACATCAGTGAGACCTACAGACTGTTCTAGAATAGGCTGACAGGGTCAGGTTTATTTCTGAGGACAGGTAGATGCAGATGCCATCTCTCTGCATTATACTTCCAAAATTCCTATTACCCTGCTGCTGGAAAATACAGTCAGAGCTGACACAGCTGAGGTGTCCCAGCTTTGTTACACATGAGCTATTGCCCAGATCTCCAGCACCAAATCAAAACCCAAACCAGCAGAGTCAACAGGGACCTAAGGCAGGAGAAGGCTTAGGATAAGGCAAATTGTATCCTAAACTCTACTAATGTCACTGAGCAGCTCTTACCCTGGATGTAATGGGGAGGCAGGGACATTTGCTCAGATATGGGTATTCATGTTGTAGATAACCACATTACCCAAGTGAATTTCACCCTTGTTTATTAACTATGGATGGAAGAGAAAGGAGATACTTTGCACTGCAATTTCAGCCTGTTTAGAACTTCTGAGGTTTAATCTCCCACTGCTGTATAAAATGCTGTCATTTCATGAGCTCTGCACTGGGCAATGGTTTCGTAAGTGTCTTATACCTGCATAGCCCTGTAAATTCTGAAGCAAAATTTTTTAACACTATTATTTTTTCTGCAACCAGGCTGCCTGCTGTAGCAAAAACTGTTTGAAAAAAGACAAGATATTGTAAGGAAGATTCATTTTTTAACACAGCGGCAAACGTATGGACTGACAGAAGTCAGTCAACAAATTATGCAGTTGCTAAACCTTTTCCTTAGATGCCTGACTAGTAGGTGTATATTCTCTCCCCTCTAGTCACTAATGCAGCTGCAGAAGCTTCATGAGATGACTCCAAATTTACCTGTTAAATACACTGACAGTCCTGCAAGACAGGGACAGGAGTAAATTGTCTTTAGCTCCTGGCTGAATAACCAACTACAACAATTTTAAAACACATCTTCTCTTTCTTTTACTCTTGCAGGTCACAGACAAGCCCTGACAGTTTCCAAAACATTTTCTGACAAATTGAGGCAACTGACCTGTCTCGCTTTGTTGAAGACCCTGTGCTATTTTGTTGGAGTGAAAATTGCACAAATGACTGACGATAAGTCAGGAAATGTAATAATTTCATGTTCTAGTGCATGATTCCCCATACATGGTGCCCAAGAAATGTATTGCCTGCAAGAAGCTCTGGTGTTATCTGCTCTGTACAGGAAAGCCAAAAGTGAAAGCTGAGGCTGAGAGAAGAACACGTGTGTAGTCAGGTCTGCACTGCCTGCCATGCTCATGGGCAGCAGAGCAAGGCTCAGTCCTACTGCAGTCCAGGCTTCAATAACCCTCTCTGCATGCACAGGGGAGGCAGCTTTTCTACCCATAGAAGAGAAGTGTCCCTTTGAAGTGAAAAGTTTCCCTTCTCCTGGGATATCGTTGAGAAGGTCTGGGTAGACATTCGACGCTTCTGACTCCATCTCCCTACCATGGAGAAAATCTCTGAACTCAGGACTGTCTGATGTCCTCAGTTCCTCCTCAAGGACTTGATTTCCCTGAGGATCCCACCTGGGATGACTTGGGATTCCACTTGGTCTGTCCTGAGATCCAAAATGCCTGAGTGGCATTCCCAGCAGTGTCAGACATCCTGGGCATAGGCGGCCACTGTAGGACACAGTCACTCTGGAGAAGGAAAGGTTCATACCAGTGCCTTAGGAGGTGAACAGATCTGGGCCCAGACTCAAGCCAGGAAGCTTTAAGTACCTGTCTATATAGTGTAAAATAAGCATATTGTCACTTTAGGCTCTCCTATAAGCCTGTCCCATCAATTTGGTTTGGTTTTAGTTCCAAGAGCACCCTACATGCTCTGGTGATGACCACAAAGAAAACATAGATGGGCTCACAAATGGCTCTATAGTGCTTCAGTTGGGGTGATTTAGGCTTGAGACACATGGCAGGAGCTCATGAAAACCTGTTCAAGTTCAGTTCTTGACCTTTGAGAACCTTACTGACCCTGTGCTTTTTAAAAAAGAGACAAATGTGGCCCAGGCAAGGTTACTGCCAACACCTGCTGAAAATGAATTCACCCAAGCTGTATTACTAAAAACCTCCATTGAGCCTGAGCCTGCGTCTTGAGCCTGAGCTCAAGATTATGGGTGTATTATCCTTGCCAGTCAGAGACTGTCTGTTCAACACAGTTAAAACTGAGGATAGAGGTGATCTGGGGAAATTATTCATGTTTTTTCAGATTCAGGTACTTATTCGATTTTTCAGCCTTTCTGTCTCTTCTCATTAGGAAAGTGAATCCAAGGCAGATCCATGTACACAGCTTCTAAACTGCTGGAGTGAAAAGAGATAGCAAGATAATTAAATTGCATGCTGTACTTGAGCCAGAACAGAAACTTATTGTGTTTCTCAGGTTGATAAATTGGCAAATACTCAAACTTTTGTTAGTTTTAGGTAAATTATAGAGGCCCCTCAAAGCATGCATAAGTTATTCCTCAAAATTCCTTATCCTATCTTTAAATGCAGAGAGCATATAACTCTCTAGGATTAGCTCCACTGCATGCAGTCCCTCTATAAGACCCTACTGAGCTAATAGTGTTGTACCTAAAATGCCAAGTCTTGCTTCTTGTCGAGTCCTTTGTTTTGTTCTCCCTTCATGCTGTTGGCCTGTATACTTCATCTGCCCAATTATTTTTTTTAAAAAACTAATTCTGGATTCAGTAATAACTACATCTCTCAAAATTCAACCATGAGCGAGATGTGAGCAACAGAAAATGCCTAGCAATTAAAAGATGCAGTTTCCTCTAAAGAATAATCCAAATTTAGACCAAGGTGCTCTGTTTCCCATAGCATCCACATCTACATTTTTTGCCCTTTCCTGTGTTTCAGCTCTTTCCTGTTTTAGTTACTTAGCCTTAATTCTGTCTTGAAATGTTAAATGGTCAAACTGACACCTGGCTGTCCTGGAGTTACACTAGTTAAAAATGTATCTGAATTAAAAATGGCATATATTGGGAGAAAATAGTAGCTACAGCTACAGATTTTTTTTTCTTTTTTTACTGTGATGGAGATAATATTCTCTATAGTAGCTCGTCTGGGGCTCTGTTTCGAATTTGTGATGAAAACAGCATTTATAACACAGGGATGTTTTTGTTTCTGCTGAGCAGAGCTTACACAGGGTCAAGGGCTTTTCTGCTTCTCACCCCGCTGCACCAGAGAAGAGTCTGGGAGTGCACCAGGAGCTGGAGGGGGACACAGCCTGGACAGGACTCCAACTGACCAAAGGGATGTTCCATACCATATGTCATCGTGCTCAGCATATAAATTTGAGGGGGAAGGAAGGGAAGGTGGTGTAACAACTAATCATTGGTCCTTTGGAAAGCATACTTCCCTTGTTCAAAAACATGAACGTAGTCACAGATTTGTAAGCCAACCAAGTAAACAAAAGGAAGGGGGAAAAAAAAAAAAAAGAAACCAAGAAAACTTTGTTTTTACATTCTACATTTTCAAATCTGCACATCTAAACTTGGGTGTTTCAGGGTAATTTAATCAAAATAAAAGATACTTTATTCTCTTACATGTTGAATGGATGCTTTATAATTTGCTGCCTAACTCAGCACAGCCATTACGAGGTAGATTAAGTTCCTCATTTGGTACACACATGCTTAAAAGGTCTATCACTTTGCTAAGTATGAATTTAGACACTGAACTTTAGGTAGGTTCCACTGTCATTTGACTTTGTTTTATTCAGCATTGAGAACCCATAGGTATTTTTGACGACACAGAGTACACAGATATAAAAGACACTGGAACCTCAGGGAACAAAGCTGTGTCTGCCTACACTGCTGGTCCAGCTCAGGCACTACTCTGTATTTGCTTACATTACTTTCTAGCTATGCTCTTTCAAGGGCAATTTTTTCTGAATGAAACAGGATGTATTTGGCCCCAGACTCTGTTGGGACAGGCTGTAAGGTTGCTATCTGGCATCAAACATAAAGGCAATCTTGACTTTGGAGAGCTGTACATCAGGAAATGCCACAAAGGAGGAGATGTCCTTTGCTGTTTCCTATTTTGAAGTAAAATAAGCAAGCACATGCAAAGATGGCACCCAGCTACTGGGGTACTGGAAACATCTATCCCCAGAGGTCAAGAAATTAAAGGTGGGAAGTGAAAATGATGTCAGCACAGATAGACTTGTTAAACACTGAACATCACAGTAGCAACAGAACAAAATACCATCCTGCATCTTTTAAGAAAAGAGACCAACACTGCATGACAGGAAGGAAAACCAGCCCAGATCGAAGTCAAGCATTTCAAATTTCCCCTCTCCAGAGAGGAGCTGGACCATCTAGCTTGTCACAGTTATCAGCCTTGTGAGAGAAACAGGTAACAAACCCAACAGTCACAGCTATTACAGAGCCACAA
The DNA here is from genome assembly GCA_013396735.1 of Grallaria varia. Lineage (NCBI taxonomy): Eukaryota > Metazoa > Chordata > Aves > Passeriformes > Formicariidae > Grallaria > Grallaria varia. The sequence continues at coordinate 1,436,324 of VWZG01010408.1, read as the reverse complement.
AGAAGACTATAATGCCCTATGGACACAACAGAACTGGACAGAAGAGCATCTTGCTTACAAATAAACCAATACAGGCCTTCATTCATAATAAACCATTTTTGCATGTTTTTCAGGCATTCAAGCAGTTTTACTCAATCCAAGTATCTCTAGATCTTGCATTATTTTATTGTACCACTAACCTTGAGTGAGGTGCCTTGCCATGTCTTCTAAATCAAAACTTTACCATTTCTTTCCCTCTGGGTTCATCTAAGGCTCTGTTTTTTATCCATTCCCTGCCTAGATGCTTCTTGAAACACTACCTCTAAATTTCCCTTTTTGTCAGACAGCCTATCCAATACCATCTTTCCTTCCTTTCTGTTGTCTTTGATGTGGGCTGCTAAGCTTTTTTTTTTTCTTTTT
>VWZG01010408.1:1424781-1435912 GCA_013396735.1 Grallaria varia | reverse complement strand
TTTTGTGTGGGGTTCTAAGCTTTTTTTTTTTTTTTTTTTTTTTTTTTTTGGTGTTACTGTCTCACCTAGTCTACCAGGAAGTCCTTCCTCCTTGAATTAATACTTCCAAAATAGGACCTGCATACCCAAATAAAGTATTTGCCGTAAATTCAAATGGGAACCTGGTACAAAACTGTGTTGTTTAGGGGAACTTTTGTTCCTTTTTTATATTATAGGTGGGATACTGCAGTATAAAGATGTGTCCTGCAAAGAAAACCAAGTTCTTAGCATGGATTTGTTTTCACCACAGTTGAAAGTTTGCCTGTGCTTTGAAGTCAACCATTTACCCTGGGAAAAGCCAATGTTGTCTTGTGTGGAGATCAGTTCAAGAATAAAGAAACATCTCTATCCACAGGTGCCTGCCTGAATGCTGGGTATCTTTAGCTTGCTGAGGAGGGATTCAGTCGTGCAGACACCAGCTGCCCACTCCCAGGTAAGCTGAATTGCTCTCTGGGATGCATGGACTTCACTGACTACATATCCAGGGACAGCAGTGGGAACCTTAGGCACAATGGGCTCATTTCCGTTGTCCACCTGGGCCTTTACCCAGTGTCATTTGAGATGATCCAGGGTATCATTCATTTGCCCCTCCTTGAGGTGCCCCATACAGCAGTAAGGTAATGCATCACTTCTCCACATGCCGTCCTGCAAAGGTAAAAGTTCTCCACTCTTCCTTTAGTCTGAAGGACCTAAGCTGGAATAGCTGAACCTGGAAGAGAAAACTCTATTTATGGTGCTCCTTCTCTAGCATATATGTCACATTTCTGCTCTGACTTAGGGATAGAAAGCCAGAAAGAGCTGATGCAGTGATGGACATGAGGTCTCTATTGTGTTTGTACTTCTCCCTGTTAAAACGGCTATAATTAGGCTGCAGAAAAACCCTAGTTTATGGCCAGGTCCCAGACTCCTTGCCCAGCAGTTTACTCAGAAGTCTGCTTCCTTCTGGGATGCATCCATTGGGATATTACCCTGCTGGGTACTGGTCTTGCTTTACTACACAGAGGGGACAACTGCACAGAGAAACCTTCTGTAGGTGTTATGCATCAGTAAAAATGATCAAATTTAATAGAAATGTGTGTCTGAGAAATATGTCAACCAAGGAGACCCTTCTCTCCCACTGTACGGCAAACTGTGCACATTGGAAGTCATCATCTTAGTAGAATGAGGGTAACTAATGATGCTGTGTAGGAATTAACTTTGAGGAGCCCTGGGTTTCAGCCTCACCCTGTTGATCAGTTCACCTAAATGACTTATCAGAGACTCAAAAAGAGAAAGGAAAACCCTTAAAAAACAGCTTCCAGAAGCAGATGTGTTGTTGGGGTTTGTTGAGTAAGTCTTCTTCTAGGATGATTCTTCCCTTGTTGCCTTGCCTTGCTTTGCCCTTCTGTTTCTGAGGTTTGATCTGTATTTTATGCCAAAAGCCAAGTTCTGTGCTTTTAACAGAAGAGTCACTGATGGTAGTCAAATACCCTTTTGGATGATATCAGCAGGAAGGTATGTGCCCATTAATCCGTTTATTTGTGGATTAGCAGTGTGAAAGAATGACTGGCTTTTACAAACAAACAGGATGATCCCCAGTCTCTGAGGATACTGTGTGCTACAAAAGCTTCCTTTAATTTTCAGATTTTTGGAATGAAGGCCTAGATTCATAAAGGTATTTTACTGCCAGAATCTCACTGAAATTCATGGAAGATCAGAGCAATGGTGCTATTGTGAATCTTGGCCAGTGTGCCTGAACTCCAGCCCACCTGCCAAGGACTAGAGGCAATGGCAAACTTCCCACAAAGATGAGCGGAACAGGATTCAGGAGATGGTTATTGCTAAAATCCAACGTTAAGGCAGCTCCTCAGCTGAGGGACTGTAGGCTTGTAGAAGTCAGTGGATCTCATACAACTGAAACCAGCAGGGATTCATCTCATTTCTTTCACTGTTTTGTGAGTTGACTCTCATGTTTTTTTAACAGGAGTCTGTCAGCAGAAATCACAGTAGTGGGCTGTTGGATTGCTCCTGGGAATAGTGAGACAGGTGGAGCAACCTTTGTGCATTTTCCTTATCAGAACACATTCCCATGGAAGTGGAAACTCCATGGAAATGGAAATCCCATTAGAAGATCTTTCAGGTCCCTTCCAACAGAAGCAGCAGAACAGGGCAGCAGAGAGATGGACAGGTCTGAGAAGCCTCCAAGCTATTAGAATATTCCCATAGACACTTCGTAAAAGTGGATCAGTAAGTAAGAAGCTACAAATCCAGCTGGAATGTGGTGCCAGGTTGTAGCACGCCTCCCCATGAGTTTCCCTGCAGAACATCAGGTAATCAGCTTTTAAATATTTTATTTGCAGTGAATCTCAAGCATTTCCCCAGCGTGCTGAAACGTGCCAAGGAGTGTGGCTTTTGATATTTAAGCCAAAACCCAATAATCTGTTGACCTGTCAAATATGATATTCCGAGTGTTTAATAATAATTTTTAAAATCCTGTAAAATTCCTTTCAGAAAATATTCCTCTTAGACACTGGTGGCTGCTTTAAACCCTCACTTAAGGCCTGTGTGGAAGAGAGTTAAGAGATAAGACCAAGGCCAACATATCCTTTGAGCCTTGCAATCAAAGTACACAAAAGATACTTCAGCAGTAGTATTTTGCTGTCAAAATACTGCAGCTGCCCTAAAGCTCTCACAGTACTGAAGCACTTTTCCCTTTAAAACAGCAGCCTCTCATGATGAAGCACACTGGTGAGACCTAAACCCCACAAACACCAGTGGAAGTCTGGCCAGTTGATAACAGGGGGCTGTGGATCAGGTTACTTATGGCCTGATTGGGCCATTCATTTAAAACTTTTGTAAGTAAGGAATGCATCACTAGTCCCATCGACAGGAACAGATTATTCCTGGCATGTTGATGTGCCTATACACAATGCCAGAGCATCCCAAACATGTCAGCAATGGTGTCAAGTTGTAACAGCACTCCCAGGGAATAACTGCATTTTTCAGACCTAAATTGCAGGACAGGTGAACTTCAAAAGGCTCCTGAATTGCTGTTCCCACTACTGAATGTAGGCACAAGCGATGTGATGGTGTCAGTCCTCCTTGTCTCTACAAGTAAACCCTTATTTTAGAGATTTAATTTTTTTATTTAAGATCTAAGCACATTGGAGCGGAACTGAGGACTGAAGAGACTGGGGTTTTTTAAAGGCCTACACTAATAGGCAGCAGAATAATAATTTCAGTTTGCTGAGTCCCTTAGAAAGGAGGATGGGCCTTAGGTAACAGTCCCCATCACTGCTGAAATCACTAACATGACCATATCATCCTATTGAAAAGGCAATCAGGAAGGGAACTTGATAATATACAATATGAGCTTGAGTAATAGAAAGAGAATGATCAAAATTTCTATTTCCAACTCAGTTATCTAACAAATTTAAATGACCTTCCTAGTCAGAAGCAAATGGTGTCTTAAATTACTTCCACTTTAATTAATCAAGGTGGCAATTAGTAAAATTGGTGTTTTGTGGAATTAGCAGGGATTTAGCAGGACATTTGTACTGCGAAAGTGCTTGTGATTTGTGTTTTCTGAATAAATAGGGAAAGAAGACGTTCCTGAGGGATCCAATGATGTCTAAAAATTAATGCCTGTGTACTAGAAATGCAAATCAAATCCTAAGCCAAGAGCATGGACCAGTGTGCTACTGTCTTCTGCCAAATGCAATAATGCCTGGTCAGAAAAAATCCTAAAAGTGCTTGCATTTGAAACGGGGTTATTTCTGAGATCTCTAATGCCCACATGTGTTCCCAGAATAGCCTGAGTCAGGGAAGGCAAGCTAGGACAGAAGATATTTGAAGTGTATTCTTCATCATGTTTGGTTTCCTTATCTTTCTTCTGTGCTGTTCAGTACTCGCTGGACATTGTTTCTCTCTATATTGTTTCAGTGTCTCTGCCCACATGGTGTGCCATGTCACCTCCACGCAGAGGAGCATTGCCCTCAGCTCAGAAATGAAACCACATTGTCCCCAACAAGAAAACTGGCTCAGAGTACACAGCTGATGTGCACATAGCATCTTTCCCCAAAATAAGGTCCCTAAAGCATACCCATTTGCTTTCCTTGAGTGTATCAGACCTGCTAGAACAAGACAGAAAACAAGGAGACAATATACAGAAACAGTAAGAAGACTCATGCTCCTCATGATGTCTAGCAGAGGGAAGAGTAAGGCTGGTTATCAGCATACCAACATGGAAACAGCCCCGTGGGCAGTGCACCAAGCCATGCTTCAGAGCAGCACCCTGTGAGCAGTGACCCCCATCTGGGCCCTGTAGAAAAGCTTGCTTGCACTGCAAGCAGATGGAAACCTTGAGGTTTTAAACTTCTTTAACAATTGCCTTCTCTTGCGCTGTTTCAAGTCCCCTGAGAGGGAAGAGTAGGGCAAAAGTAATTAAGACATTCTGATTTCTCTTCTTTTTGGCTACGGGTGCTCCTTCACACCTTGTCTTGTCTTTCAGGTGCTTTCAGGTCCCTGACTCCATTCGCCACCTCTTCAAGGGATCTAAGCATAGTCCAGCCAACCAACCACCAATCACTGCAACATTTGAAACACCTCTCACATCCACCCTGCCCACTGGTAGAGCAAAACTCTTGAAGCGCTCTGACAAGTTACCAGTGCAGGGTACCAGGACTTCTAACTCTTACCCTCAGACAGCCCTTTTTGTGTCATTGGCATAAGTCTGAGTCTCTTGGCTACTCAGCCTTGGGCACTGAGCTCAAAGTCATCTCACCTCCTCTTAACTCTAGCAGGACGTTGTAAAGCTGCTCTAAAATAAGACATGGCCCCTAAAAATAGATGACAAGACAATCATTCCTTGCTGCTCAAGGGAATAAAGCAGTAATGTTGTGAGGTTTGGAAGTCCTTTTCTGTCTGCCAGTCACCGAGCAAAGTCCCTCTATGACCAAAGAGGGATTAATTGGTGTCTCCCACTCTGCAGGAGCCACTTAGCAACTCATTTCTGTGCTCTGTGCTTTGGTTGCTCTCTCCAGTTTATCCTTTTGATGCTGTCTCAGGGTTTTCATCAGTAGAAGTTCAGAGATGCTGCTGCCATTAGACTTCTATTTTCTCCAGACGGTTCCTGAGGATCTGCTAGCTACAGCTACACTAGTATATAAAAGGACGGGGACTCATTAGTTGTCCCTCGTGTAAGGACTTAAAGAGCATGGTTGACTCTCTCCAACACAGTCAAGGCCACAGAAGGAGCCTGCCTTATGATAAACCACCACAGTGGGAACTTGAGATAAGCACAGAAGGGAGGAGTTTGCAACAGGAAGGCACTAATTCCAGGGAGGTGGAGGCAACATCTGGTCACTGCACCCTGGCTAATGCATCCAGACAAAAATTCCCACTGTGGCAAACTGTGGGAAAAGAATCAACTGCTCATACACATAGCACCTCAAGTTATGGGAACAGCATCTGTGACCACTCTACAGACACCAAGAACCTGTACTGCAAAAAGGTCATACCCCCAAAAGAATGACTCTGGGACTCCCACCACCAGGATGAGGAAGGACTAACAGGATGCCTCTGCATCCATGGGTGCTGACTACCTTCTGCTTGATACTCCTCTCTCTCTCTTTTCTATTTCTTTCTATCTCTTTGCCTCACATTTACTGTTAAATAAAATCCATATTATGGATTTTGGCATACAGTCTCACTTGCACCTTGATTTGGGCAGACGCATCTTCATAATAGGACTTTAACACCTTGGCATAGCATTGCATATTTATAGCATGGCATCGCATGTTGTCCAGGGAGGCTGTGGAGTCTCCCTCACTGCAGATACTCAAGAACCATCTGGATAAAATCCTATGCCATGTGCTCTGGGATAACCCTGCTTGAGCAGGAAGGCTGGACCAGATGACCCACTATGGCCACTGGACCAGATGACCCACTATGGCCCCTTCCAACCTTGCCCATTCAGTAGTTTTGTGATTCTATGCCCCGTATTGCCACCTCTCTCTCCCCCTGCCCCAGGCTGGCCTCATCCCTGCTGCTCACTGGGAGTCATCTCTGCATGGACTGCTCCTGAAGGTGTGATCTTTGGTGAGCCTGCCCTGTTTGCAGCCACACCAAGGAGAAAGGACAACATTGCACAGTCTGGACGCTTCTTGCACCCATGTCTTAACCTTGTTAAGTTTATTAGTTCAGGTTCCAGCTTAAACCATTAAGGGCAGGTTTCTTCAGACTTATTGTCTAGGACAAGATTTAAACACATTTCTACTTAAAAAACAGTCCACTGAAAGCAGAGAAATGGGTACATACCATAAGCTTTAAATATGTCTACATATTCTTGGATTTCCTGCATAATAGATGATTCTGAAAGAGGATCACAAAAAATAATGATGGGACATGCAAGTGAATACAGCAGACATATTGTGAAATGCTCTCACATATTTTTATTTCAAAAGAAATGTTTTGCAAGATTCTTTTTTTTTAATTTAAGTTTTTCAAATGCTGACACATCAGTATTTGAAAACTTCATTCTGTGTGTTTGTAAAATAGAAAAAGTTATTTCTTCCTTGCTCTGTGATAAAATTTGCCAGAACAGTTGAATATTTTTCTGTACACACAGGATTCATTGGATTTCCGTGATTGCAATACTGTTAGTGAAAATATGAGCATGAGCACTAAGTAGTTGGGGTGAGACGTTTGTGTGCCAGAGAAAGAGACCTTCCACCCTCTGAAGAGACATTTGTGAGATCTACAGCTTCTTCCTGAAAATCCCCCATGCTGTAAATGGTGCTGACGCACTGAGCGCATCCAAAATAACAGTAATTTCCATGGAGGTCAACTGTCAAGCACACAAACACAGACACCTTCTGTCAGGCTGATGTTGCCAAGCAAGTTCTTCATTTAATAGGTAATAAGAGACCAGCCATACTGGCTCAGAGCATGTGTGCAAATAGTGAACGAGAGTTTTATATTGTACTTGGATGTGGTAAGGACAGAGGGAACATCATATGGCCATATGCAGCTAATGGGATGAGGGACTACATTCAAAACTTCAAAACAATAGTGAGAATGACAGAGTCAATATGATGGGTTTAAGTCAATTTATCAAGGGCTTATTCATGTCAGAGGATCAGGTTCCCAGCCCACACTTGCAAAAAATGCTCAGGGCAACCAGCATATACAATGTGTCATAAAAAGATGAGAGAAAGCAATAGAAAAGTGGTTCCCTCGAGCTTAACCAGGGGAAATGCCTCAGCTCTGATGTCAGACCAGGTTTTTATTCCTGTGTTGAGTCAGACATTTACAGGCAGACAGGTGTACCTGGCCCACACCGCTCCTCAAGAACCGCTGTGATTCACCATTCAGGAACAGCACATCACATTGTGCCCCACATTTATGCATCAGGTAAAGCTACAAGGTAAAAACAACCCCATGAAATCCCTTCACTCCTAGACATATCTGTGCCCCTTCCTGAGTTCGTGTTTTATGGCTGTTCGTTTTGATCTTCCCCAGAAGACATCAGCCAGATGGAGGCTGCAGGTGTATGTAATGTCACAAACCATTGACATCTGACCCACACAGACCCTGACACAAAGTGCAGTGAAATCAGTGGCAGACCTTTCTTTTCTGTGGCACTGGGGCAGGTTTGTGAAACTCAAACTTGCAATGAGAGAGAAGAGCCTGGACAGGTGGTTACCCCAGAATGGAAAACACATTGCTTTTACCTTCCTGTTTTTAGAGGTAATTGAACATGTCTCTTCAATCTAAAATGATGTTTTCACCCCAGACACGAGGAGACAGAGACATCCTTGTATACAGCCTAACCAGGACATGCAAGTGTTGGGCAGCGATGCATCAGTCACAAACATTAATGTCCCCATTGGTGCAAAAAGCAGGGGGATAGCTCAGGAGGTCCGAAATCTTGTTATTTCTAAGGCAGCAGCAGCCTTTCACATTGCAAATCACTCTTGTTTATTCGTGTGGTTAGCTTCTGTTGCAGCCTGTTTTCCCTTGAGATCTGGTAATTGAAGCAGGAAAAATGTCAGGTTTGGGAAGATCTGTTTTAATGGGTCTGAGAGACAAGAGCAGTAGCAGAAGAATTAAGTGAAGAATTAATTAATAAGCAAGAGCTTAGATGGTGAGAAGTCAACACAGCCCACAGATGAATATTTTTGGGACATTCTTTACTCCTATGTCACCACTCCTGTAGTTCAAACAGAAGAGAGCAGGAGAGAGGCAATTGCTAACCCTACCGACTACCAAAACGCTGGTGAGCCAGAGCAGTGATCAGCTGATTTCCTGGAGGTGCTGCCCTGGAGGGATGGAAGGCAGAAGAGAAGTTTCACATTGGCTGGAGCCGCAGTGCCCCGGGGGATGCAATAGGAAAGGGAGTTTCACAGAAACGTCCATTTCTCTCCATGGCCATGGCCACCAGACAAGGTCCACGGCTTGACTTGCAGACGTGCCCTGCCACAGGACTGATAGTTTGGATCAGAGCTACATATTGGCCCTCAGGAGAATGAGGAAGAGGAGAATGAAGCGGAGGGGGAAAGCAGCGCAAACATTTTCTAGTAATGTACTGCCAGATTTTGAAATGTCTTTGGAAAACAGCATCCCTCATTTTCTCTTCTGCAGGTAATTGCTACAAAGAGCCTTTGACATCAAATATAACTGCCTTTAGGGAAGAAAAAGATAAGATGGAAATGATCCCTTTTGCTCTTATTTGGGTCATAAGCAGTTTCTTTGGACAGAATAAAAACAGGATACACATAGGGGAGTAAAAAGAACAGCAAAGATAAAACCTGCCATTTCTGATTGTGGTGCTAACTCTTGTAAACATACTCACTGTAGGAGACAGACAGACACAACATACTTTCAGGCCACCTGGAGACCTGGCAAACTTATGTCATTGTGGTGCTCTTTAGAACATTGCTGCTTAGCTGCCTTTTTGGTGACGAGTTCACAGCCAAATGTTCTCTGAGCATCATCCATTTTTTAAGCACATGGCAAGAAAAGATGAGAAAGAGAAAAACTAAGCATAGAAAGGGAAAGAAAACATAAGATAAAGAGATATAACCGCTATTCCTTGAGTCGTTCAAGCCAATTGACAAAGGAGGAAGAAAAGCTGAACACATTTCTTCACATCCAACTTGCCCAGTCATATCTCCGAGTGAATATATGGAAGTCCAGCAACATCAATGATTTTTGGAGTGCAGCAGATGGAGGAAATAATGACTCTGATCCTTTCTACATCTTCACCAGTTACCACTCCCATAACTCCAAACAAATAAGGCCAAAGAAAACTTATTAGGTGGGGCACAGGAACAGGTTTCCCAGCAAAGTTGTGGATGCTCCATCCCTGGAAATGTTCAAACCTAGATTGGATGGGGCCCTGGTCAACCTGATCTAGAGCGTGGAATCCCTGCCCATGGTGGAGGGGTTGGAACTAAGTGATCTTTAAGGTTCCTTCCAACCCAAAGCATTCCATGATTCTAGGATTCTGTGAAAAATATTATTTGTCCCACTAGCTCATTTTCTTCTTTGTCAGTTAGTCCTACACCAGTTTTAGTCTGTTGATTTCTAGCTCAACACTTCTCTTGTTTAGAAAACAAGATTTCAGCACTGTCCTTCACTGGCATCCACAGACCCTCTGTTTGGATAAACCTAATCTATCTTTAGCTCTTGCTGACATATTTGAACATTCCTCGGTATCAGTCTGAATCAATCTTTAGTTAGTCTGGATGATGGAAAGTGTAGACCTCTACAGAAGCACTATGTTTTTCGCTCTCGCTTCCCCCATGGTCTAGGAAACCACCTGAACCCGCTGGTATAATTTTCTAGGTGAAAAATTTGGGATATATACAAAGGTCCCACATGTTCTAGGTATTATGTTAGTGAGCAGAGAAGTGATACCAAGAACATTCTGAAATCTCTTCACAAGTATCGGTTCTTATCAGGGAACAGACAGTTTACAACCTGGGCGTAGTCTTGGGGATTGATTTAGATTAGTTTGGTATCTAATTTAGGACACCATCCTGCTGTCCTTGAAAAAACCCACTGGCAAAACCTGTTTGACCCAGTGCACTCCACATTCCTTCTTGTTTCTTGTGGCTTTGAGATGGTCATTGTAGGGAACTGTTTGCATTCCATAACAGTGAGGACTCAGACCCAGAAAATACCTCAAACCCAAGCTGGGGCCAGGGGTTGACTTTTAAACAACTTTTTGTTTAATTATTCTAAGAGGATCTCGCCCTTCCCAAGGATCGTCAGATCCAAGATTGGTGAGATGAGCTGGATCTTTTGAAACGAGAAATACAAAGGTTTTTTTAGTCTGGAAACTGCCCCTAAGCCCCTGACAGAATTTAGCCACCGACAGACCCCAGCCATCAGGAAGTAAGAGCTCCATTCCCTGGCACGTCTGGTCTCTGCTGTCAGCTGATCAATAAAATCCTCGACCAGGATGAAGATGATGGAGGGACTGGACTCACAGTCAGGCACAGAACAGCTGAAATTCCTGCCTGTCTTAAGGTGCAGTGGTAGCGAGTCAAAAGGTGCACTGGGATCAAGTGCAGGTTTCCAATATAGTGGAGTCAAACTCTCATCTTCAATATTGCTTCAATATCAATGCATTTCACCAATGTTAAGGAGAAATACTATGTTTCTTATGAAAAAAAATTCTCGCAACGTCTTAGGTTTTTCTTTTTTTCTTTTTTGTTTTAATAATGTTTTAAGAAAATAATTAAAAATTCAGGGAAGAGGCTCACCATTCTTATTTTGAAATATAATTTTTAGCATAGTACTTTCTTTTATGTTCTGTCACTACCCATTTTACTGAAATATTTCTATTTTAAATAGCCTAATTATAAGAATTTCTCATCTATGTTATAATTAGGGTGCCTCTGTTAAGAAGTCATCTTTATTTACTTTTCAAGTATGCAATGAAGAACAATTAGATAATGATAGCAAAGGTTATTGAAGGTGGAAGTGCCAAGGCACATCAATATTACTGCTTAATTCTAGTCATGCATTGGTAACAGACTATATCCCCCAGAGTACTAAAATTCTACTGAGTCTCAAAAAAAAAAAAAAAGGTTTCTCTCTGTTT
>VWZG01010408.1:1342015-1424747 GCA_013396735.1 Grallaria varia | reverse complement strand
ATATTATGTACCAGCTCTCAAATATTTTTCTGGTTGAAAACTGGTGTGCAAGTGGCATGGTTGCCTCTGTAATGCTGTGTCTAAGTGGGGTCACTGATGTTCAAGACAAAGCAGTTCATGTTAAAGCGAGTCAAAGACCAATGACATGCAGAAGAGAAGAGAATACCAGGTAATAATCTGGCCAGTTTAGCTAAATTAAAGTTTTTTTCATTCATCAGGAGAGTAAGTAGTAGGGAACTAGATGAGTCAAACCATGAACCAACACTGACAAAAGCTAGGGGGAATAAAAGAGTATATAGACAAAGGTTATGAAGTATCAGATAGTGAAGCTCTGTAGGTGACATTCATTTTGGAGTTGTGAGAGTGAAATGTTTAAAATCTTTTCAGATTGAGCTTGATATCCTCAGGTAAGGGGCTCTATGAAATAATAGCACTGGAATTGGTCTTTGGTAACTCTCTCAGTCCCCTCCTGTCCATAAACATAGTCCTTATTCTGAGAATGTCTGAATGAGATGAACAAGAAGATGTATGAAAGAGGCAGACATAAGGAGAACCTGTCAGTAAATATGCTCAATTTGCAAGTGAAATGATCCCCACATGCACGCACCAAATGCCAGCCTTGCAGATGTAATTGGAGATCTGAAAGTCAAATTGTGGCCTTTCTGCCTCCTTCCCCATCACCAGGAATAAAGATATTTGTGATCAGAATCTAGCTGATTTGAGGGGTTTTTTGGTAGCAATGCACGAGGCCAAATACCATCGCCTCCTTTAGCTAGAGACATGTTCACTCTGTGAAAGTCAGATTTAGAGTGTGGCAGACAAGAAGAGTGCCTGAATCACACAGAAAATCTAATGACTCACAAAATACTATTTTTACCCAGATCTCTGGGCTCTTCTTTTATTTTACAGCCACTTATTGTATGATTCGTGTTCAAATCCACTACAAGGCAGCTCAGAAAGGCAATATGGGTCAGATTAGAGGCTCAGATGAATTTCCACTGTGTGACTGATTCAAGGCAGAGGCACCAAGCAAAGTACAGAAGTCGGACAACTTCTGATTAACCTTGGTCTGATATGTGAGTTCACTGCTGAACACTCCGACATACCCTCGCTACAGAAATGCCTACAGTGATGCCTCCGTGTACTACCTACAGAGCAGCTTTAGTAATGACAAAAGTTGTCCTGGATGACCTAACACGTATTTTTCAAATGCAGACTCTATGAATCTAAGATGAAACTACTAATCAGAGACAGAGAAAAAAATTTACTGAAATAAAAGCAGGGCAAAATAGGTCACAAGAAGTAAATTAGAAGTATGATGTCAGTGCTGCCTATAATGTGTTCTAATAATAAATTAATCAACTGCACGATAAAAATCTATAGGGAATTCTGTTAGCATAAACTGGGCAAAATCTGACTTTGAACATCTTTCACAGAGCAATTCCCAGGTTAGTATGTAGGTCAAATGACACGGAAGCTCAGCATTCACAAGAATGGCAAAATGAATCATACAGCAACTCCAGACTCTTTTAGTCAATAATCCATTAATGTAGAGAAGCTGTGCTTGATTCACAGCTGCAGACATCTGGGGGCATGATGCTCCTGTCCCTGGAAGCCTGGAACATAAGTCACAGAAAGTTAAAGGAAAAGGCAGCAATTGACCCCTCTGTGAGACAACGTCTGCAAGGAAGGGGGAAAGCTGTAGCTCTTCCTGCAATTGTTAATCACAAATACACACACAAAAAAAGGATGTTTCTAGCACTTATTCATAGGCCACAGCATCCTAAAGACAGAATTTTGAGAGCTGTCAAGTATCTGGCCTCTCAGTAGGGTTTGACAATAACTTCACTTCCAGAACAAAACACGGACCATTTCTCAAAACTAATAAACCACAAGCAGAGTTTGGATGGAAGATAGATAAGGATGGACAGGTTGGTTGTCATAGCCAGGAGTATAAAATAAAATGTACAAAGCAATTTCACCTATTTCAACTAAAGGAAAAAAAAGTCACAAAAAAAAACCCCAACCAAATAAACCCAACCACAAAAAATAAACTAACCCAGAAGTTTATTCCTGCACTGAATATTATGAAATAATGGCATCATTATTGCTTTTTGCTCCTCAGGGAATTGCAGGAAATTCTTTTCTCAAGTTTGAGGTGGGTAATATAGGGCACATATTTGATGACTTTTACAGTTGTGGAAAACAGGCACTGGAATTTAGATAGCTAAACTGGTCTATATCCATTCTATCTCACTCCCATATTCAGAGTAATCTGGTTTTTCATATGGTCCAAGTTTATATGTCTATGGACACAGTCAAGAAAATGACCTTCAGAAAGCTGGGGGTTTATGAGTGTCTTCAGCCAAATACTTGCATACATACTTTACTTACATACTTTCCAATTTGTGCTACAGGAAGAATCATAAAAAATAGGACTGCAGAGGTCTTTGAGGGGCCATCGAGTGTACACTCATGCACCAAAATCCACTCTTATCCAAACTTCTTCCAATTACAGCATTCAGTAAAATATATGATTTAGATGTGTCAACTGTTCATGGTAGAGTATTTTATTTTTCTAATGTAATCCTCCCAAGGTCCTCGCCTTCAGTTGAACTTTAAAATATAAAATCAACACATTTGCTGAATTTAAAATATCTTACTGAAATGTTTTTATATGTTCAATTCTCCTCATTTCAGAACAGAGGACATGAACCTGATGTACTTTTAGACAGACCGTAAACATTCTCGACAACAGCAAACTTGGAGAGGACCTGGGAGAAACTGAAGCAGCATTATTGGCACTACTGAGCATGAGAGCTTGAGCAGAATGGGAAATAGTGCAGCAAGGGTTTGTATATTAATCCTTTCATCACTATCTTTACTTTCCCACTGAGGAGGGACAGATATTTCTGGAAGAATTCTCATTATGACCTTGCAGATGAGACAAAAAAAAACTATCCAGGCAATGAGCACGCCTACATTGGGTCTGCAACTAAATGGTGTTTTCAGCCTGAAATGGGCACCAATACACACAAAACACAAAGCTTAAAGATATCTTCTTCAAAGACAAACAGATAAAAAAGAAGGAAGGAAGAAAGAAAAAAACCCCAAAACCAAAATCATCTTTAAAATAAACCTCCTTCTTTTCAATGCAGATTTCCATAGTCTCCCTTGCCTGTATAACCATTTGGATCAACATCAGTGACCGTATTTCCCTTCAAACAGAATGGCTGTTGGTCAACCACACGGCTCCCCACAGTACGAGTGCCCTATTTTCTCACTACAAAATCGGCTGCTGTTCACCTGTCCTAGGGCAGCCAAAAGTCTACTGCTCCATAGTCCTGGCTCCTACTGTGTCTGCCCTGCTTTGTGATAACAGGGTATGCTGCTATCAGTCTAATCGACCATGATACAAAGGATTAACATTATTAGCATCTTGTATTTCTAACCACAACACCTGTAGCATCTCTGGAGTCTGACTGAGAATCCCTTAACAGTTCTTGGGCCATACTTGAAGTCTTACTATAATAAAGGTTTTCTTTCAGTATCAGATCCTGATCCCTTGTGATTGAAAGGGATTATTTTTTCCTTCTGCATTTCCAGACCCCTGCATGAAATTAACCTTCCTGGGCAGATTTAGATGACCAGCAGCCTTACTAGCAAGTGTAATGAACACTGTATTTGTAATCTAAAAATGAAAAATCATGGGTTTGCATCCTCAAGTCTTGATGTTTGCACACACATTGACAACCATTCTGCATCTCAATGGGAAAATGGTAATCTAACCCCTTTCCCTACAGGGTGATCAACAGTTTGCTTGATAAGAAGGTTCGATCAATTGTGAGGTAGCATTTCTCTTATTCCAGAGAAGATCTATACTTCTAGATGTCTGCATCTGAGCAAGTTCCCAAAGGCTTCCCTGTAGTCAACAGAGATCTAACCAGAGTGTTCAATGGAATTTAGACTGAGATTCAACTTAAATGAGTCTCATTATTCATAAAACCTATGAATTACAGGAATAATCTTCATACATGATGAGACGATCTTAAGAAGAGATCAGATGATTGACACACCTTACCTGCATTGACTATAACAAAACCCTTGATTAAATCTTAGGAGCAGAAAGCCACATCATAGATACCTAAAGATTTTGTCAGGCAAATTTACCCTGAATATCTAAAAGTCTCCTTATGCACCATTAATTGTAGCTTATGGAGGAAGGCATCTCCATAAGATGATATATTCAACTGTGTTAGACACCTGCAGTGAGATCACAGCCCTCCAAAAGCACTGGCCTCTCTCCATGGTTATTCCATGAGCCTGGATGAGCAGTGCAGATTGGGGACCTACCTATCAAAGAGCTAAAGACAGGTGAGATGAGGTCTGCAATTATGTTCTGTGACTTTAATGGACACAGACACCAAATCAGTTAAAAAATATGGTTTTAACAAATGATTATGCACAATGAATCAGACATAGTGTGGTTCCAGTCCAGGAAATGTTGGTTCCTCAATAAATAAGCTGTGCCATTTGTTTTTATCATATACTACCTCTTTTCTTCTCTGAAAGTCTGGTGGTCACCCTATTTTCAAATGATCGTTGAACTGAACAGCTTCGAGTGTCAGCACTGTGATTCAATGCCTGACTTCTTAACAGAAAGAGAGTGGCATGGACAGCTCAAAAATCTGGAAATAGATTCCCTTGGCTCATGTCTTTTCAGAAAAACACCTCACACTCCTCTCTCCTTGCCCAGCACACATCCAAGTCTCTCTGCAGGCCTCTTAATATTGCTGCCTGCTCTGGCAGTTCTGTCTGTCTGCCATTCTGCTCTGAATTTAAAACACGAGACAACCATGACAAGTCATAACAACCCCAGTCCACCAAAGGCGAAAGAATTAGCACAGAGCTAAGACTGCATTTCTAAGAGCTGTGGTTTCACAGTGTGAGAACTAAAAAGCCTACGCAATGGCATCCTGTTATTTTGTGTGAAGGATTAAAATAAGAATGTGAGTCTTTGTGTTAGCCTTGGTCATGTTTAATTCCAAAATCCATACTCTGCTATTGCTACTTTTCTTACCTGAATGACGATAAGTGTCTGTATAATTTCACAGTTTGCAGGTGCACAATACTTCTAATTATTCTTTACAGTGTGCACAAGAAACGTCACATAATCACATAATGGTTTGGGTTTGAAGGGACCTTAAAGATCATCTAGTTCCAACCTCTCTGCCATGGGCAGGGCAACCTTTCTCTAGACCAGGTTGCTCAAAACCCCATCCAGCCTGGCCTTGAACACTTTCAGGGATGAGGCAATAAGTTTCTGTTTACAAAAACTGAGGATTTCAAACAACATGGAAGAAATAAGGGCCCTGCTTAGCACGGTGTCGGTAGGTGCTGGATGTGGTTCCTTGATGCTCTGTTCCAAGCTTGGATGAGAGCAGCCAGCAGCCTGCACACCCACTGAGCAGTCAGGGAGTGCAGCAGCACTGTGGCAGCTTCTCCCTGCCACAGCCTGCCAGCAGAGCAACAGGAGCACTAGCTAGCCTGGCACATCAGCTGCTGGGCCATTTGGCATGGTGCTCTGGAGAGCAGAACGCGTGGGATCATCTGTCCCTGAAAGCAGGAGAGAAGAAATGAGAATGGGGATAACACAGACACGTTCTTGGACAGAGCAGAGAATCCTACTGATGCAAGCACAGGCATGAACAAAGGGTCATTCTGCTCCATCCCCTGTAATCCAATCAGCTAATATCCCTTTTTAATTAGCTACAATCAAGTTAGCATAATGAGTGCCTTGTCTGTTTACAAGCTTCATCTGTCCTCTTCCATTCTTGCATCCAAATCTGCAGTGCAGTTACGGCTGGGTTTGGGTGATATTTGCTAAACGGTTCTGCTGAGGGTTGTCCCAACCTTCCCATTAACCTCAGGGGCACTGAAATGCACCATTCTTAGCTAGCAGGCACTGATAGAGAATATTCCACTACCCTTGTTCCTAGTCAATGTTTTGTCCTCCAGAGAGAATGCCCCACCCCTCTGGAAGAATATTCATGTATGGTCAATAATCTGAACTAATGCATCAGGGCTAAGAGAGTCTCGCACAGCCCTTGGACCTGTGCACAAGCAGAAATATGAAGGACATTCAAGGAGCATTCAAGGGACAGACAAGAAGAAAAGTTGTCCTTGAAACCTAAAGTGTCACCTATGGTTATTTGTACATAAAAGGCACTAAAATATACCAGGCATTTCTAACACTTAAAGGACATTTGCAGCAATAGTCCAGGGCAAAGGCTGCTTTGTAAGAATTTGCTATGGATCCTCACATTAATGCAACAAAATAATTCTTTCATTTCACAGCTCATGATTCTTTGTCAGATTATTGCACAGACTTCTTTTTTTATTGCTCAGTTGCATTTAATTGGTGTACATTGTAGGAAAGGAAATATCAATTCAACAATGACTTAGAAATGCAAAATAACTAGGTTATTATCCTATTTTACAGTAAGCCTTCTTTTAATAGCCACTCATTTCTGCTGTTCAAGCAGCCCCTGTGAAAAGGGATTTTGTCCTTCAGCCAGAATAAAAGACATCTTGATGCTAAAAATAAAAGAAACGGGAATCACTTTCTGGAGCTGGAATCCTCCCCTGCAAGAAGGCTCTGACAGCTCTGAGGCTGGCAGACGAGTGTCACAATGGAACAAAGGCAACAACAGCCCTAAGACATCTCCCCTGCACAGCAGGAGGAAAAATTGATAAGGGTCTGTATTTCTTAGAAAACACCCAGTGATGCTGTGTCTACTTTCAGACTCCCTATAACAAGGCAATCTTTTCCATCAGCTTCACTAAGCTTAGCCGAGATTTTCTCATGCCAGCCTGTAAGCTAGCACAGCCCAGCTACAGCAGTGTAAACGGGGCCAAAATAACGTTCTGTGGGTTAAAAAGTGAAGTTCATTAAAGAAACAAACTGCCATAGTTTGGCCTTTATTTTGCACTTTCCCTGCTGTCTCTTTTCTTTTTTTGCCTCCCTGTTTTCCTGAGCCAGTATGTTTTTGCTGCTGAGATAAACCAGAAAAACTCCTGGCTTCAACAGAGCAGTGTTGGTGTGCAGTATCTCAAGATCTCGCAAATACAAAATCTGACATTCCTGTTTTAACACGTATTTACCTACAGACAGTCTGCACCCGCACTCAAACAAAGAAAATTACTAAAATGGGAAATTCCTCCCCGCAAACTATCATCTTTTTAAAATCCAGCTAAGAAAGCCGCTTTACGTCACTGCTCAGCCACCAAGTGCACAGCAGCTAATTAAAATGCACAGCTCAGCTTGGAAGCTTGTTCTGACTTCTGGCTATAACTGGCAGGTTTCAGCCTGCTTAGATGAAGGGTGATGGGGACATGCAATGTCAGACAGCTCGCCCTCCTCGGCTTTGTTGCTTTTCTTGCACTCATCAGGAGCCAACACGCAAGGAAGGGTCAAAAGTCTGTAGCTGCCCAGTCTTTCTCTTTTCAGATAGCTTATAGCCTTCCTGCTCCTCATCAATCATCCTAAAAGGGAAACCTACTTCAGATAAGTGAAAATCAGTTTATTTCTGGGGATGCAAGAAAGCCAGAGGGACCATTTACAAGGGCATGTAGTGATAGGACAAAGGGAAATGGGTTCAAATTGAAAGTGTAGGTTTAGGTTAGATGTTAGGAAGAAATTCTTTACTGTGAGGGTAGTGAGGCACCGGAACAGGCTGCCCAGAGAAGTTGCAGATGCCCCATACCTGGAAGTGCTCAAGACCAAGCTGGATGGGGCTTTGAACAACGTGCTCTGGTGGAAGGTGTCCCTGCCAATGACAGGAGGGGTTCAAACGAGGTGGTCTTTAAAGATCCCTTCCAACCCAAACCATTCTATGATTCTATGATTTGTGTTCACAGAGGACAGTAAAAAAGACCAGGGTAACCTGACTGAAGGCCAGGTCCTTATCTGTGTTTCCTGGCATTTCAACATCAGTCTTGTATACATCACTCAAAAAACTACCTCCATCAAGCCAATAAATGAAGCTTTAAGAGGTGAACCTACCTCCAGGATTCTCTGGAAGCCAGTATGACCACACATGCAATGCACCCAGCTTCTGGGTCTAAACTCAGCAGTGGAGTCAAAGGTGGTGCCCAACAAGGTCTCATTCCCATTACGTGCCTGATGTTGGGAAAGAGCATCAACAGTCTCACAGATAGGCTGTACATGGACACATCGCTTATAACATGTCTGACCTTCTTTAATTTCTCTGTAGCCTCCTTTTCTGGGGTAAACAAAGAACAAACCAGAGTCAGAAACAGCCTGAAACAAAGAGGTATCTTTCTTGGAGATGTTCTTCACTTCTGCTATGGCTATGTTGCACATGCAGGAATGCACGTTCCTGCTGGTCCCTCGATCTGTACTTGAAAAGCAGGTTCACTGCTGTGTTTCACCCAGCACCTGCTGCACGACAAGCATTGCTCAGCTGCCATTGTACAGAATTTAATGAAAGAACCTCCATAACATAATTACACAGCAAGGACAACACATCTCTTCCTGTCTTTCAGGATTAATTGTGAAACACAGCCGAGCTGCAACTCATCACTAATACAGTGGTACCTACAAGCATCTCATTGTTAATCCTGAACTCTGCAATTCCAAGATGCTCATTAATAAAGTGGGCTGTTTCCACCTTTTCTCACAGTAACAGTAACTTACAGACTATGGACTGATTCTTCCCTCCTCAAGATGGGTATTTCTGCTTGAGTCTTAAATCAAACTTGATATTAGCACCACTTTCTGTGTTGGGTTTTTGTTGTGTTTTGGTTTTGTTTTTTTTTTTTCTTTTTTGTTTGGAGCATTCTTTTTTGTGGTTTGGGTTTTCTTTGTTGGTTTTTTGGTTTGTTTTTTCCTCAGCTATTGCAGATGAAATTCTAAGTAATTCTAAAAGCATGGAGTGGCCCAGACAGAAATACAGAAATACGTCAAAACATTCAGAGTCACACTGAATAAAGGAAGCTAGAAATTACTTCAGAGAAAGGAATGATATAGACCTGCAAGAAAACACAATCACCATTTCAGTGAGGTCTGCCTGCCTGGGTTCCTCTCTAAGGAATTCTGAAGTTCCATAATCCCTTTCTTGGCAATTCTTCCATATGCTGGTATGCTATTAGCGCACAGCAGGGACACAGATTTCCATGATGCAATTTGCTTATTTTTCTTTAGTCCCTTACTTTGTTTGTTTAACTTTGCCTATATGCTTCCCATGGCAATCTCAACTTCGATGACAGAATTATTAACAGTGGTGAGGGTTGATGGGGAGTCTTGAGCAGAGTAAACACAAACACATACTGGTGTAGCACAGTATTTGTTATTGCATGTGTCATGGTAAAGCTTTATGAAAAGAAATGTTCCACTTCTTATAAAGCCAGTCTCATGGGACACAAACTATTTCATCAAGAAGCTCTAAGGGGATATTGTAAATGAGCTTTTTGGCCCTAATGAACTGGTATTTTTTACCACTTAGGTCCAGAAATGTATGTGACACAATAGCAGGATTTCAGGTCAAAGCATTCAGCAGTCAAGAAAATACTAAAAATGGAACAGCCATTTAACCTTCCATTCTTTCTATTCATACTGCATGGGTACTATGGAAGTCTTTAACAACACAATCACAGACTAGTTTTCTCACTGCGCCCCGACCTCATTCACTGCACACAAACACGATGTGCACTGACCAGGTAGCTATTCAAAACTCCAATTTAATGCCACTGCTTAGTGGTAACTTGTACCATTTTTTGTCATGGCTCATTCAAACTCTGTACAGTCGGAATTCATTAATCACTTTTTTTCCTGAGTGCATCATGATTGTCCTTAAGTCCCCAAAGAGGGACGTATTTTCATAAGACTTCAAGAACATTAATATCCCCATTTTAAATATGAGGCACTGAAGTTGAGGGCAATGTTGTTAGACACACTGTCAACTTTGAGAGCCCAGTTTGTTATGCCCATGATTGATCTTGCTGAATACTTGACATTTTTGTGGCACTTCTGTCCACAGTTTGTTACACAGACACTCATGGACAAAGTGTTTGTCAAAGAGGAGAACTAGTTTATTTGGACCTTGGCACAGGATAGCACTCCTGTAAGGAGTCAAATCTCTCACACAGGGGTAGTTCCTTGTTGCCACTGATGATGGGAATCTGTTGTGAATATCCTTGCAACGACATCTTCATCTGAATTGGGTAAGGCTCTTCTGCTCAGTTCCTGTATTCCAGCTGGCCCGTGGCTGTCTGTGAACACTCGAGCAAATATAATTTATCTGTACTTATATATCATAAAAAAATCCCTCCAAAACAAATACACTAAAAAGGCTGTCCTATATAATCAATTCTGATCCTGCAAAAAAAATTTCTATTTACTATTTACAAGCATCTTATCTAAGCACAATTTGATCACTTCTGGGAATCTCCTGCCTGGTCATTCTGATCCAGGACCACAGAGTCATTTCCAATTATAACTAAAAAAACTTGATTTTCATACATTTTAACTCAGTGTTAACTTCAGCTCCATAAATCTCATCACCAGTTCCCACAGATTTCAGCTGAAGGTCCCACCACGTGACCTTCCTTCTGCTGAATCCCAAGCCCCAAGTGTTACACAACTCACGAAAGAAGACTTTGGCCAAGGTACAATTTACCACTCTTAAATGAAGGTAAGATTCAAGGTTCAGACAGAATCAGGTATGGGCATGGGCGGCCATGTGGTTAACCAGGCAGCCTTGTTGTGACACCAATTATTTGTTATATAACCAGGATTCACAGCCCTGGTATCCAACCCTTCCAGTGGTAAGACAAAGCTCCTTCCCCTCCTTCCTCTACACTGTATTGGTAAGAAAATAAGAGGCTATGAGAACACTAACAATTTTCTTTCTGCTTTTGAGTGCTTGCAAACAAATAGCAGTGTCAAGGATCAGGAACCAAGGGGACAAATCTTCCTGAGCTTTGGCACTTGTTCAGTAGCATGGGGGACAGGCTGAATGCCAATCACTATAACACAGCAGGAGAAGAGGAAGGACAACCTTTAACATAGTTACAACTGTGGGAGAATTCATCTCCTCCGTCTCCAGGAGGATCACAGAAATTAAGACCTCAGATATTTGACAGTTTCAGGCAATTTCTCAGAGATTTCAGAAACACCCCAACGGGAGGTAAAAACCACAGCTGACACCTGCCTTTCAAGGCAGGAAAGCCTCTTTCTATAATCTGCTTCTTAGGAAACCTCTCAGGGTGACACATAACAAAGTGCCACCTCTTTCTGTGGGCTTAATTTTCACATTTGCAGCTCAGAAGGGCAAAGCTCCTCATAAACTCACTCAGGAGAGAAGAATATTTAGCTACTTACCTTTCCCTGTGCATAACTGCATACAGAGAAATCTGGGATCATTATGAACTGTATGACTAAGCATACAGAACCTTGGGCTGAGGTCCCTGCTCTTCCACAGCCTTCCTTGCATGACTTCGGGAAGTCCCATAAGGCCAGAACTTCTAATTTAGTTAAGAACCTCACAGTTTAAATGCCTGCTTTCCTCTGGATCCCATTTCACCTACACATGGAGCCTACAGGACATGTAAAAGAGGGAAGAATATGTCATTACATAGTCTCATGCATTAAGATGGAGGTTACTTGACTGACTGGGATTTATGGGAATTTATTAGGGCGTTCATGGTTTGCATTAGCCAAATATACACACAGCTGTGTGCTCCTTTCCTTATTATTCAGTTTGCCATGGGTGAAAAGGAAATGATTTGTTTTGAAGAGGCTGTCACAGGAAGAAAAGGACTTTTGGTCACCAAGTGAAGACAGACTATGGCTGAAAAGTGCAGCCCTACAGAGGGTCTCTGAGAAGGAGGGACACTGTGATGGAACACAAACCTCATGAACCCAGACCTGATACCTGCAAGAGTCGCAGTGTAAGGTGAGCCACCTTCACAGACAAGGGCAATGTGGTTGCACTACTACTCTTTTTCCTTATTAAATCCTTTCTCCTATAGGTCTAGGTTGCTGTCAGTTTTTCATGAGAGGAGCTGCTTTGAGTTGTAGGAATGTGTCTCATGGCATGTGTCCTGCTCTCTAGCATGGAGTCAGGTATTACTTAAATTAACAGCAATAGTCGCTGTGACTGCCAAAAGGAGAGAAGGCCAGCTCAGAGCACCATTTAACACAAAAATACATTAAACCTCAGGAAATGGGACCACAGGTACATAATACTTTATGGACACATGCTGCTAAGCAGACAGCTCCCCTGACCTGCAGAGATTAATTTAATGCATGTATGACACTCGCCTTTTAAAGCATCACTCATATGAGCACAGTGTTCTTCTCTATTCTTTTGACTTTGAGCCAGAGGGAGAGGACAGTCAAGTTGCCCAGCTTTAAGAAAAATAGGCCTTCAAACACACTATCACCAGATTTCTGCACTAACGTATTTTGCAGCAGGGCTGGTAAACCCTAAACCCATGGACCAGTTTGTGTTTTAATTCGTACAGCAAATTGACTTGTGACAAACTCAGTATTAACTCATTTATCATGTCTTTGTTCTGCTCAGCTCACCAACTACAGCTTTATTTGCCGCCTAAATGCTGAACTATAGATAGCTTGAGAGGCAGAATTTGAAATGAAAAATGAATGCACCTTACAAACTTAAGAGCTTGAGCGGTGATCTTGTCAGCTTTACAAACTAAGCAGAATTGGGTTAGGCCTGCACTGAAAGGAGAGCAATAAGGAGGGAGAGGCAAGAGAAAGCAGAAGGTGACATTCAGCTTTACTTTCACCAGGACAGCAGAGAGAAGGTTCCCTTGTGTAGCCCTGGGTAGATGTTGAAGAAAAGCCATCAAGTGGAGCACGTTACTGTTGTTAATTTTGGTTTCCAAGGAATTAGAGTTTTGCATTGATTCATTTGATGACTGCAGGGTGCATTGTTGTGTTTTTTCCCATGAGATCATGAATTCACATTGCATCCTCCTTTTTCAGTATTTGCAAGTCAGACTTACAGCTTCTGAACAGGAGGCAGCAGTGCTCATGTCTATGGCAAAATCCAGTGCTGTCCATCTCAAGTAACTTTGAATTACAGAACGGTTTGAGTTGGAAAGAACATTTAAAGGTCATCTAGTCCAACACCCCTGTCATGGGCAGGGATACATTTCACTGGACCAGACTACTCAGAACTCCAGCCAACCTGACCTTGAACATGTCGAGGGACGGGGCATTCACCACCTCTCTGGGCAACCTGTTGCAGGATTTTACCACCCTCATTTTAAAAACTGTCTTCTTTGTATCTGAGTTAAGTCTGTCCTCCTTCAGTTTGAAATCCCTTTGCCTATTGTAACAGGCCCTTCTAAAAATTTTGTTCCCATCTCTGCACTTGTGTGCCTGTTTTCTAATAAATAAAGGAATAAAGCAACTGCAGCAAATCTGAGACACCAGGAACTGGCTCAGCTTAAAAAGCAAATGGACTAGAGGCAAGGAACAATGCAAAAAGAAAGAAAAATAAATATGAAATGCTGTGATGATTGCAAACATACATGTGACTGAAAAGAAAAATACCATTGCTTAGACAATTTTTTAATCTATGTCTACTTTTAACCATATTTAGGTTTTGTACAATGAGATCAGCCTCTTTGTTGTCATTATCACATCCCCACATCTCAGTCTGACTCCCTCCACCCTTTTCTCCTAATGCATTTCAACCCTTTTCCAGCAGCTTTAGAGATGGGATAGACCATCACACCTATTAATGCCTCATTGTGGGGATGAACCTTCATTCCTATTAATGCTATTCCATAAAAGGCAGGGTTTCCCATAATTTCATGCTATTCCTTATGATTAACTTCCACTGCTAATCAGCAGAAGAACAACAAAACCTCAACAAGAAGAAGAGAGCTCTGAATGGCTAAAACCTCTGAAGTCCCCACTGTTCACTTGAAGCTATCCCCGAGGTCTGGTTTCCATTTCCATAAAATTCCAGAAGACTTTAAGCCCCCTATTATAGTCCATACCAGGCGAACCTCCTTGATATGCACACTTTTAAAGAACAGGCTAACAACAAAATGCTACTGCCACACAAAATTAAAGGGGATGGATGGCCTCGGTACAAGACGAGACTCCAGTTCTTACCGGCTTCCTCAGCAAATCAGGTTATGCCACTGAGGTAACTTTTCAGCATTTGCCACTAACAGGAACAGCAAAGCCCCCAGAGAGTTGATCTGGCGTAACAGCTGACACGAAACTCAGGGGACAATTCATCACAATAAGAACTGCACAGAGGTAAACTGCTTTTTCAAATGCCTTGGGACAGTCCTCAGAATGGCACAGAACTCAACATAGGAAAAAAAATGCCGAAATACAGACTTTGAATTATTACCTCTCCCAACTCAGAAAATTATAATGGGGCTAACGAGGGAATCCTTCAGTGCACCTCCTCCCAGTGAACACATCTACAAAAGTTTGCAAACACTGAGCTGTCTGCATGAAAAGTGAACCTCAGCAAAATGAATTAAATCCATTTTTGCAGGCACAGAGAGTTGAATGGGACAGACAGAGGTGTGACAATGCTGTGGGAAGCAGCAAGAGCAGATATCTGGGTGTCAAAGGCAGGAGGGAGCCTGAGGCAGGGGAATGGGATCTCAGCAAAGAGGCAATCCCAGCCCGATGCTTGAGTAGTTATCCCTGCAGCAGCAAATTCATCCATCACGCTCCACAGCTGCTGCTGAAGCAGTGCATGGCAGGGAGAGTCCAAGACAGCGCTATGAACCTCTTCAGAACACAATGGTGCTGCCAAAAGACCATATATTTTACCTTGACTGAACTGCTCCCCCACGTAAGAGATGCTGACACCACCATGGGACGTATAGAAAGGTATCTGATGGCATAAGTAGCCCAGAGAGAGAGACAGAAGTTATCACTTTGTAAGCTGTTTAATACAGCCTCTGCAGATTATAGGGTTTTTCTGGATGAATGTATGTAATTTTTCAGGCTTTACCTTCCAGACACTGGAAAAAATTAGATGTATAAAAAAGTTTTAATCATTTTGATTCGACAAAACGTGGCTTTCAAGTAACCCAAGTTTTCCTCAGGTATGCCTTGTCTCTATTCTTTGACTTAGCAGATAACTACAATTTTAAGGACTTCAGAAAGCCCTCTTGCCTACGTATTTGCATCTTAACAGTGAATGTCTGAAGACCATTCTGCTGTATTTGTGTTCAGAGAGTCATTCTCCATGCTCACCTTAGACCCAAAGCCCAAAGAGAGTTGCCAAGGGGCAAGCGTTGTAGTTTAAGGCAAAGCCGGTCACCAAGGGATCACATTTTGTAGCCATATTATTGGCTACAAAAGGATCACTCTTCTGTTGTGGTCTCTTCCTTGGTAATGATTTATAACTGTGTTCTCCTGTCCTTACATACTCATCAAGTATTTCAACACCATGCAGCACCTGAGACACGAATCTCTCTGAAAGAGCACCTGCTGCATAAACAAGTAACATGTGTAGCATAAATTTGAAGGATTAGATGTCCGAAGCAATCACAAAGATTCAGATACATGTCTACTGAATATAGCAAATATCTAAAATTTGACTCCACTTTGGAGATCTCAGCCATTTTTATTTATATTTCTTTATTTTATTGTTTTGGGACAGGAGTGTGGTATTTCACAGTTACAAGTCTGTAATCTTCTTCTGGACAAATATCAGATTTTTTTTTTAGACTGTGGTTATCTGCTTAGTACACAGCATATGCTGAAATATTAGATATTTATCTTTTTTAATAAAAAAAATAATTCATTTTGTACAAGGAACAATTTGGTCTAAGTTTACTTATGGAAATATCTTTCAAAAATACTATGAGGAGTGGCAAATTTGACTAATCAGATACAGCCTGAGGTATGGAAAAAGAGAGGGGAAATTTGTGACATATTCAGTCCAGGTAATATCCAAATTCATAGAACTGTAGAATCACTAAGGTTGGAAAAGACCTCAAATCATTGAGTCCATTAACCCAGCACTGCCATGGTGCCACAGCCCACCCTGTCTCCAAGCACCACACGTACATGTTTTTGAACACTTCCAAGGACTGTAATACCACCCCTTCCCTCAACAGCTTGTTCCAAGGTGTGACCACCTTTTCAGTGAAGAAATTTTTCCTAATAACAAGTTAAACCTCCCCTCGTGCAACTTGAGGACATTTCCTCTCATCCTGTCAATTGCTATCTGGGTGAAGAGACCGAACCCCACCTGGCTACAACCTCCTTTCAGGGAGTTGTAGAGAGTGATGAGGTCTCCCCTCAGCCTCTCATTCACATAATTAAAAAAAGAAAAAAATTCCGGAAAACTCTTTGAAAAGCTCTGTTTGGGACCATCCCTTTGTTTGGGTATTGTTTGCATGTCCACCTGTATCTTGGCAGAGGCGCTTTCCCAACAATATCTCCTGGCTGAGTGTTGAGGGACAGCAGCAAACTCGACATGTTTGCTGTGAACAGCTTTGTTCAAAACTCCCGTCCATCACTGCTAATGAAACAAAACAGAACAACACAAAAAGCCCAACAAATTCAGAAAGGCACGAGGCATCTCATTCAAAGCAATTGCTGTACGTGGTATGGAAAAAAAATCCCTGAGAAAGCATGGCCTGAGCCAAGCACGGAGTCAAAGCAGGTCACTTCTGCTGTCGGTGAGTAGAGGCCAGGAGTGAAAGCTGTTGCCAGCGAGAGGACAGATCTTTACTAAGCAACAGTATGTCCTGCAAATACCAGGAATTTAGGACATCGCAGTGGAAGACTGCAAAGAACTTCGCAAAACACAGACAAAGCCTCACCATATTCAGAAATGCAGTCAGCGCAATTCACAGAGGAAAAAGCTGTTGAGATGCAGAGTTTCTCAGTAGTGGTCATACATGGCCATCAGTTGTTCTCTACTATATCATAACTGATATCCTGAACCCTCGGAAAGCAGGGACTGTCTACAGATTCATGCTTTTACTCTAGAATGTTCCCCCTCTTATGAAGTTTTTCCATACAAACTTTGTGACGCACACATGGCAGCTCTTGCATTCACTGCACATCCATTACAACCCCGAGTCTGCCTTGGCAGATGGATAGGGGGTCCCCAGCATCTCCAGAAAAGGTCATGCAGCCTTCATTCCTTAACTGCTCCCAGAAGAAAATGCTAATCTAACAGAAGCTATTTAATTTAGTCTCTTAATCAATACATCAGGAATATAAAATACCATTTAACTAACCAATACAGGAAGGATTTATAGCAGCACTAAGTTCTAAAGTTGAATATTAAACAACCAGACTCTTCCTTGAATCAGAATTTAGACTCCAGTCCCTCAAAGGATGAAATATGTGGCTTGTCCCCTCTCTTACTAGAACTGAAGAGTACTGTTGAATCATTAATAAATCAGGATGAATTTAACCATATATCTGGCAGTTTTGTTTTAAAACCAGTGGATAATTATTTTTACAATACATTATAATCCGTACTCAGATTATTCACAGCTACTGTTTGCTGTGTCATCACAGATGACTGCTCAGTGGTGACAGTGCACAAAACACGGACTTTGCTTCCACCAGCCACCTCCCGGGGCTGGAGCTGACATATTCATGCTGGAGGCAGCCAAAAGTACAAACATGACCAGCCACCATAGCATGTGTTAAGCTGTGCTAATTCACTCCACACCTCTCCCAAGGCTGTGCTTCGAGCCTGGTTGTGTGGTTAGCCTAAGATCGTGTGAAAATTTTGTGACAGACAAGAGAGTGGGCTGTAGGACTTTCTTGGCTGGTGACAGCATTCTTGTCTTGGGATCATCCTTCATCTGTAATTGTCTCCCAAGAAACCTGGATAGATGCAACACTGGCAACTCCAGTGAATATAAAACACTGGGGAGAAGTCACCCAGGGCTCCATTTTTCATGCTTCTCCCCTAGCTGCTGCTTCTTCCCTATAGAAGTTCAGTTCGGTACCCAAATTCATCCCAGACAGTCTGAATTCAAACTGGGACCAATGCAATAGATAATGGAATACAAATCCCTAAGTATATTTGTTCAAACTAATTCATTCCCTTTCATGTCCTTGACACTAAGATAGGGTGGAAGAAAATGTGTTATTTGATGACACATTACTTTTCCCCATCTCCATCCATCTTCCCAATGCTTATTCAATAGTTACATGGCTTGAATTCATCACGTCAAGTGTACACCAAAATTGAATTAAAACAATTTGAGTCAGAAATCATACAGATGCCTGCATGTTTCCCATAGCTAAGGACATCCTGTTACAGTTGTACAGCTGCAAATTTTGAAACATTTATAAAGAAAATTGCTTTACATGGGGGAAGGAAAGGAGATGAAAGATGCCTCATTTTAAAGGATTCATATTCTGCGTTATGCTGTCTGGTGTATTTTTTAAGTTTTAGAAAGGGGGATGCTGGGGAGAAAGCAGGAAAATTCCATTAGGAGTTTTAAAGATGCTCCATAAAGTGTTTCAGCACTGAAAAGCATTCTTTTAGGCACATTATGCAGGGGTAAATTAGACACATTCTTAGTCCACTGAGACTTTAAAATAGAATTAAAGAACACATGTTTACAGAGGCTTTAAGAAAGATAGTTCTAATCTCCTGTAGGTGACAAAAAAAAAAAAAAAAATTACAAAAACCAATAGTGCTAAGCTCAGATTCTCAGCAAACTGGAGGTGCAACAGAGCTGAGAACCAGACCATGAATTTCTGATCAATTTCAGCTGTCATTTTTACATGTATTTCAATGACAAAGGAGGAGATTACCTTTGATTTATTGTTTATTTAGTGGCATGAAGAGCTGACCAAAGGCAGAACCCAGAAGAATACACTAAACAGAATTATACCAGGGAGCAAGGATCTGACAGCAAACAGCATTTGCAATCAAGTTCTCCTCCATAACTCCATGGCTCTATAACAGAGAGATAGAGCAGGAGTAATCATGACACAGGGTTTGCCTCCATGGGCTTTATTCTGAGCCTCCTCCCCTTATGGGAAATTTTTTTTTTTTTTTTGGCATTTTCAAGTCTTTACCTTGTATTGTGTCTGTGAGCGAGGGTGTCATTTACTTCTATCATTTCCAAAATGCTGACACATTATAATCATCTGCATATAGCTTCTAATTCATTTAGCACTGCATACATATAAATAGCAGAGTATCATAGCATTCTCCTTGCATAATTTCTGAATTGTGCTGTACAGAATCACTGTCAGGAGAATGCAGGTGAAAATCTTGGCTCCGCCAGAAACAATGGCTTTTGTCCTTGTTTTCAGAGGTAGCACAAGAGAAAAAGCAAAAAACTTCACACAGCTCTCTGTAGGAAAACTGCTGTGGAATTATGCTGTCTTTCATGTATTTCCATTTCACAAGGCTGCAAGTGAAAGAAAAGGTTGAGAAACTGAACAGGTTGGGAACCTGTGGGAGTCCCCAGTCCTTTGCCCCTTTTTACACTTTCAACCATCCAAACAGCCGGTTGAATACCCATTAACTTCCAAGAGCAAATGGGTATTCGACCAGCCACGTCTTTTGTCCACATCTTTGTTCTTTCCAGACAAGCTGTAACAGGGAGAGAACTGTTCACAATTTTCACTCGTCCAAGTGTCCAACTCAGTGCTGTAAGCAGCTTCTTGTTCCTACAACCATCACCTGGGGCACAGGGGTCTTCTGTAAGCAAACAACATCATATGTGTGTTTTTAGAAAGAATTTTTCCAAAAAACCCAATTGATGTATGTGATTACTTATTTGCAGGGAGTTGAGTATGGCCCCTGTGAAGTGATGTCTGGAACACAACTAGACTGGATGGTTTTGTGTCCATTTCAGCCAGAAGAGGATTGGCCCCAAAGGATTTGGCCTGGGAAGTGATGAATGAAGGCCTGACTGCCCCACTGACACAGGTGTGACTGTAACTCTGGATGTCACAAGGGCTCTGGAAATGGACTGGACCATCCCAACCAAAACCTCCCCTATTGAAAAATGATTGCAGGGTATTTAGTGAGTGGGTACCTCCAGGATACGGATGTCTGGTACCACAAGACAAGAACAAATGCAAGACTCAGCAGCCTTGTACAGTTGACACATATTAAATCATCAGCCTGACCTGCAAATATACCCAGGATTAATCCTTAATGGTATTTTTATCCAAGTTCTAACTTGGTTTGATTATCAATTAATTCAGGACATATAACAAGATCACAGCAGGAGATGAAATGCCTGTATCTTCGCATGACCCAATTCTTAACTACCGAATTTTCTAATTAAAAAAAATGCATAAATAACGAAGACATCCGAAGAGCTTCTAAGTTCTTGTAATTAGAACATACAAATAAAGCCACACAAGAACATCCATAGAAATGACAGTAATGCTAACCAAATGAGGATTCATTAAACAGTTGCTTACAGCACATTTGGAGCTCCCTTTTTATTCATATAGATTAGGACAAAAGTTACCATTGTCTGTAAATGAAAATCGTGGCCAAAATTTTCTTGAGCTGAAGTATCTGAAAGCAAGCACCTAACTCCTTAGTGTGTAGCTTCATAAAGAAGGGTTAGCCTTCAGTGGTGTAGAGCAGAATCACTAGGTTAAAAGGAGGCCAAAAATGTCACCCTGACATGTCCTGGGTTATCTGATCTAGCACTGAGAAAGTCCAGAGCAGATTCCAAAAGCTGAAGGGGACCCTTCAGATCTCATTTTTGCCACCCTATGTAGTTATCCTGGACACACCAGGGCTTCTCACACTGGACAGCTGTGTTTTGGCAACAGAGTTATTTCCATTGAACAGCACTGCATCTTCAAGCAGTGCTGGTCACTCAAGCATATTACAGAGTCAATAGTGGTTCCTGACCAAAGCAATTGATTACTGCAGAGAAACTTTTCAATGTAAAACCATTACATATACACTCCAATTACTGACAACGAGAATTTATAACATCCCCAACAAGCATGGTTCATTCCAACATAGCATATATATCCTCCCAAAGTACACACTTCATCTTTTATTTGCCTGGAAATTAAACAACTGATATGAAAAATTCTGTGATGTCATAAGTTGGATGGAGACAGTGAAAGGGTGAACAATTTCCAGGTGTCTTTTCAAAAACGATAACGTAAAACCAGCAAGTCCCAGTTAAAAAATGACAAAGGAAAAGTGAGATCGTTCCTTACATGCCATGTTTAGAGGTGGCTGTAGGTAGAATATAACAGGAGAGAAACCAGATGGGCTTTACAAAGAAAAGAATCCAGAAAATATTGAGCCAAAAGTCTTAGAAAACTGGGATAAGATTAGGATATAGTTGCCCTAGTCTTAATCTCTTCCTTTGCATCCAGTTCAGGTAACTACTAGGAAAAGGATCCTGAGTTTGTAAATATTTTCTGATAATGAAGACTGACTCTTACACTAGCAAAGTGCAGGTGTAATAAATGCTGCAAGTGTTC
Organism: Grallaria varia; assembly: GCA_013396735.1. Taxonomy (NCBI): domain Eukaryota; kingdom Metazoa; phylum Chordata; class Aves; order Passeriformes; family Formicariidae; genus Grallaria; species Grallaria varia. The sequence continues at coordinate 1,403,248 of VWZG01010408.1, read as the reverse complement.
ACTGGGAAGAAAGATATACTGGTGAACAAAATTACCTAAATGTGTCCTGACTTCCTTTCTTAATTATTACTTGGGATTAGGCTGGTCCATGGCTCATTTTCATTCAAAACCCTTTCTTTTCCAGGAGGACAAACAAATCCTGTCCCTACAAATGGCTGAGGATTACAAACTGGTTACACTATGGAGACATGTTGCTCGGTATTTCATCACCTTGGGGACACATAGGAAGCCACAGGAAATTCTGACTTCATAAGTTTCCCTTTTTTCTTCTGAGATAAGCAGTTCTAGCAATAATCCAACCTCTTCACCCAGGGATTATGAATAGTTCAATTTATATGCCTTTGCTACCACCCTGCTTGTCCAATGCAACTTCCACTTCTGCCCTTTCTTGTACATCCTCAGCTCTACATGATCCCTCTGCTAGTGCTCAACTGGCCAAACTTTAGACGTACCTATTGCAAAATTAATTCCCACAAGTTAAACTGAAAAGGTCCCTGCTCCAGTGTCACCAGAGCTGGACTCTAATCCCCACAGGAAATGGATACAGAGAGCGGTGTTTAAACCACAGGAGTCAATCACCCAGTTTGTGTTTTTGCACACCCAGAGCAATGGGGATTCCCATTTCATTTCATTCTCATGTGCAGCACTGTAACAGAAATAAATAATAATAATATTGCAGCACTGATTTTGCTGTTCCTTGACACTGCTTAATAAATCCTCATTACTATATGAAGGAAATCCAAGTGTGTGTATATGTGTTCTGTAATTAATCATCTATCTGCTTTATACAATAACTAGTCTTTACACTCTCCTTAATGATACAGATGCTAGCAGGGGGGCTTACAAATGCATTTCCCTTCAAAGACAGAGTCTATATGTTTCGCTTCTTTTAATTATCCTAATTTTTAAATATGTTAAATAACAGCACTTTTTGCATCTGGTTCTCCTATAATTTTGTCTAACAGCTCCCCACACCCTCAGAAGTGAAATGTTTTATTTTAATTGCATATTAGAGTTTATTTTCATAGAGGCAGATATCTATTTATTCATTCAGCTAACTCCTCTCAGAAACAAAGCAGGCCAGCAATCACTGAGTTAAGTGTAGGGTAGCTGTTGCCACTCTCTGTGATACATTTAGAATCTATATTCTTCAAATTCCCCCGTGTAAGTCTAGACCCTCTCTACCAACATTAGCAGGAGAATAGGATTGCTGGTCCAAAAAAGCCATGTTTGGTCTCTGATTTCTACTCTTGTAGCTCCTGCAGCTAAGCTTATCTCTGCCAATGAGAGATAAGCCTATTTATCAGTAAAGAAATAAAGAGAGCCTGACAACGTTGGAAAATCTGGTGTGCTATAAAATACCTGGCAATGCAAAGCATGATTACATATGCAAGCAACTCCTAAAAATACCATAGTCCTTAACAGAGGGTTCATTACCTAGGCAGATGAAATAGGTTTTTCCCAATACAAACAGTATCTATATTAAAGGAAATAAATTAATTCTGTTTATTTATATTATATATATTATATATTATATTATATATATGAAGAGAGGGGAGGGAAGAGGAAAGTGAAGAGCAACCAGGAATAGAGACACTAGATGAAAGGAATGAAACAGCCCCTGGTGAGAAAAATGCCTCATTAGGTGTCATAGGCTTATTGGTGCTATGATGTCTCTATCTAAAACTTCTCCCAGTATGTCTGCAGTAGTCAAAGTTTTGTACATTATTGACTGATTCCCTGACAGACATCAACCATCTCTGTCCCCACGAGGCCAGTCTGTCCAGGTGTGTTTCTCATAACCCTTCTAGAGAAATGGGTGAGTTGGGTGTCAGAAGCTCCTGACTTGGAGGAGAAACAGCAAAAGCCCACAGGTTGATGTGATGGGGCCCACAGTGGCCAAAAATGTTCTTAACAAGAGGAGATATTGCCATGCACACTGCCAAGAGGTCATGAGTCATTTCCCAGGCAAAGTCAGACACTCTTGCAGCCGAAACTCATCTTTATCTTTAAATCTTTTTCTTCTTTCCCAGTGGCTTTCCTAGGCTTTTACATTTGCATTTGGGCAGACTTGGCCCCTACAGTGTATTTCCCTTGAGGAATTAAGACCTGCTCTGCGACCAGAAATGAGCAGCTGGTCTTCCACAAGGAGGGACTGCCAGCAAACAAAAGGATTTTCCAGCATGTCCCACTAAAATGACTTTTGGCAGGAAAACAAGAATCGTTCACAACGGAGCCCTTTTTAAGGGATGCCTGTACCAATTTCAACAGAAACAAAACACTTGATTAAAATGAAAAAGGCAGAAAGAGATACCACGAAGAAATTGGACTATAAGCCCCTTTCAGCAGCCAGGTTCTCCTGGGTCTCTCCAGCTTCCTGTGGGAATTGCTCCACTTTGTACACATAATCATTGCTAACCCAAAGAAGAGAGAGACAGAGACGCTGTGCCTTTGCCACCATGGCTTCTTTTGTTCCCCATCAACCCCAGGTGCTATCACACCACTTGTGACATGGTCCCACAGTTCCCACATGTAGATAAGCATTACTATCACCTACCTTTTATGGTTCTTTAATTTTAGCTGAGAAAGTAAAGCATGGAGGTCAGGTCCATGATTTGAACCAGACAGAACAGACAGCAGAATTTCAGGTCTCCTCTCCTATCATTATTCCATCATCTGAGAAGCTTCCCTCTCTGAAAGGTTTCATTAGTTCTGATGAGAGGCAGGGAAGACTGGCTTCCCACAGAGTTTTCCACGTGGGAAATCACTTCTGTAATAGCTTTAATTTCTTCAGGAATTACATTAGCAATTAGATTCCAGTGTAGTCTGACTTCAGATTCAAGATGTCCTTTCCAATATTTTATAACTTTGCATGAGCATAACCACTTCTTTTACTCCAGTAATAGCCACCATTTCTCTTTATTTAAAAGAACTCAGATGAAATTTAGATGGCTTCTCAATCTCCTTTCCCCTCATAACAGCAAAAAATCTCAAAGAGCAAGAACTTTCTTTACAAATATTCTACTGTTGTCCAATGATGATACAGATTGTTGTCTGGGAAGGGATGCTCATGAAGTTGTGTTGACATGAAAGTCCTCTAAGCTATACTCCTCTAATGAGTGATCTCTGGTGGATGGACAACACAGGAAACATCTTCAAGTAAACCTAAGGTTTCCTAGAAGAGCTGTGTTCAATGTACATTGTCCTGTGCATGCGACAGTTTTGGTTTGACCTCAGGAGCAAAAATGATCAGTTAACCTTGCTCTTCAGAGTATTTTAGAGTCAGGCAGAGTAGCCAGAGAAATAAACTGTTTCAGTGGTGGTTTCCATGTTGCCAGACACAACTATCACATGGCAGGGAAGGGACCGAAAATGAAGGCGGGGTGTATCAGCACAGTACTCTGTTGCTGCACAACTTTTTCTTAATAGAGAATTTCTTGCCCTTTAACGAGGTTCTCTGCTGTCCATTGCAACAGCACTAGTCCAAGCAAACCACAGAACTGCTCCTCAACCCCATCATACCAATGCTCACAGTCCTTCCCCCACAACCTGCCTACATCTTCCCTTCAGTATTTCCAGCCCATTACAGGTAATTATACCACCTTGTACCATCCTCTACAATTCCCATTCCTTCTTGCTGTTTGCACTTCTCAGAAACGCGTGGGTTGCCCACAGCAAGAGCTTCGCTGGCTCATTAACATTTGAAACCTCCAGCAAAATGTTTGCAAGGTTACTTTTCTTTTAAGGCAACCTAATGTGTGAGTTTTTCTGTGCAGTTAGATATTAAGAGAATTCAAAAATACAGATATGGACAGGAAAATAGAAGGCATAATAAAAGGAATAGAAAGAATTTCCAGCATTGCTAAAATGCAGTGTAGGTTTTCTGCATTTTTATCCCTCAATTAGCTGAAGGGATTGATATCTTTAAACTTTGTTTACCCAGCTTTAAATAAGAGGACATCAGTGCATTCTGGTCTGTGCAATAGGTTTGTTGTGGTCAAGCTACACTCAGTATATAGAATCGAGTATAAATTGTGATATACACTGATTCTTTTATAAAAATACACAAGATATTCCATCTGCTCTGTTCATCCTACTGGTCCATGTGTTTCCTAATCTGGTGCAGTCACAAACTCCTGCTGGTTTTAGTTATGCAAACAGTTTGCTAGCAAGGGTGTTCTGGAACAAAGGAAAAGCCCCACTCAACGCTCTACATGAGACACCCAAATTCCCTGATTCAAGCTCTCCCATCAAAAATTAGAGATTTCTGAAACCAGCAGCGTTTTTCCATACAAATATTGTCTTGCCTTCCATAAATCTTTGAATGTCTTATGCCAGACAGGTGTTCAGCTGTAACAGGAGAGAGACGCCTGCATAGAAGTGACCTGTGCCAGCAGCTACAGCTGGGACGTGCCCACGGCTCACCAGATGTTGCTTGCTGGGGCAGTAGTAAAAGGAAGGACAAAGTTTTCACATGTGCCAAGGAAATCAAATTGTGTGAAGCAAGTAAATTGAGTCAGCCAAGGGAAGAAACAAGCACACGAAGGTCAGCCATGGACTACAGGATGCTGAAAATGTCTGTTTTCTGTACAATCTCAAGTCCAGTCAACCACAGGCAAAACCCTTCCTAAACACCACTGGTCTGCAACTGGATTTCACAATCTGCTGACCTCCTTGCCAGTAAGTGGTAAAGAGAAGCCTTACTTTTGAAGACCACAGTTCAGAAGTTCAGCTTCAACACTAATTTCCTGTACTTGCAGCAGGCTCTTGGAAACACAGGTGCTTTCCTAAAATCCAGACAAGACGGATTATTTTCCTACTTCAAATAGGCACAAGGTGTGTGGAGGAGTACAAAAGGTGCCAAGGACTCAATTAATTTACCCACATATGGGTGTCAAGTTCCATTGGAGATGTCCAGGGGACTAAGGATCTGCAGGACTGGCTGATAGGGAGGACAGGACCAAAGCCTTCCAGAGGGGGCAACTGGGGGCAGCCAGGATGCCCTAGAGCATCTCACATGGTCCACGTGGCTGAACCTGATGCTCATGGATGAGATCACCTCGTCTATCTATAAATGTCTGTAGCTGAGTAAATTACTTTGGCTTTTTTTTTGTTTGTTTTAACACACTGTGGAGAGAAGCAGGCGCATGTAGATCACAGCTTTCACAGCTTCTCTGCCCTATTTTAGGGTGAGAGAAATATTCCCAAAAAGACTCATTCCTCTTCATTGATTAGACAGGGAGCTCAGATGTGGGGTGGCCTAACTATAAGTGGAATTTCTCAGTTGCGAGCACATAATGTCATCTGAGCAGTATTTGCCAGGGATGGCCGAAAAAGGTGAAGGCTCCTCTCTACATTACCCTTGTAGCTGAAGAAAGGTTTGTGCAGCCATAAGTTCAGGGTGTCATACACGTCAGAGCAGATCCTTGCCTTTGCTGAGATGAATCACGCCTTTGCTTCACTCAGACAATATTGCCTGAGGTTTGGTCTAAGCCTGGGGCAAGAAAAAAGTACCAAGGGGAATAAAGATTCACAACTCAGGGAAAATGAGAAGTGCTGCTGGAGTGTCTGAGGTCCAGCATTATAAATTAAAGGGGTGAGCATTCACACTCTGTGTCTCTAAGCGGTACATGAGCTCACCCACGCTCTTTAGGGTGGGAAATCCAGGGAAAGGTTATGGGAAGGAAAAAAGGACAAGGAAAAAAAGAGAGGAGACTTCACAGGCAAAGTGAAGTTTTGCTGCTCCTGAATCTCTGTGTTCTCACCCTTCCAAAAGTTTGGGTCAAAGTTCAGAGCAAATCAGCTTCTTTAATGAATCATTTAGTACTTACAAAATAGTAAAACATCCCACAGCATTAAGTTAGCAGTGATTAATGTTCTGTAAAAGAATTCTGCATGTATGGATATCTCATGCAATATTTATCACAGCCCCACAAGTGGCTGGGTCAGCACTTTTATGATGAACCTCTAGAGTCTCCCATCTCAGATGGGTATAAATCAGGAATAGTGCGAAAAGGAGGGTCATAATCTATTCCTCCTCTATGTGGGAGGGTTACAATGTTGTAAAAACATTAAGTGTGTAATATTTCACAGTTGGGAACTTAGAAAATTAGTCTTGAGTCTTCCTCATCAAGAATTTAGTGGAGAGACAAGGTAGTGTCCACTTCATTTCACTCAGTGAGTAAAGGAATACATTTCCTTGCATTAGGGCTCCTGGTCTGAAGTGCTTCTGCACTCCCACTAAGAAGATTTAGTTGGAGAAGTTTAAAATGAAATTCAGTAATTAACTGCACATGCTCTCCTGGTGCATTTTGGGATTTGCTAGAGAAGAGCGTCATAACACACTCCTACTTCAACCTAACTCCTGGGCAGAAGACATGGATTTAAAGATACACAAGTGAGACTCACATCAGCCTCTCCTCTTGTGGGCCTTCATGGGAAACTTGTAATTGTACCTCAGTTTCCTTATCTTTTGTATGAGAAAACACAGAAAATAATTGTGGTCTATGATTGGATTACATGGCTTCTCAAGGTTTTCTGTCACCTGGATTTCCAGGTATTTTTTTTTTCCCCTTGTAAATATAATAACAACTTTCTGAGATACTTAAAGATCAACTTTTCTCTACTTTTCACCAAAAGTGATTCCAGTATCTAGGAAAAGTGGTCCTGAAACTACTGGCCTTAATACAGTTCAGGGAGTCGGGTAAGTATCTCAACAAGTAGAGCCTTGTTCAGTGCAGTCTTCCTCAGAGCAATTCAGAGAATGATGCAGAGTTACCCACTCACCATTCCAAAAACTGGGCTGGGAGCAGGTGTCAAAAATGTGCCCTGACCTCTGAGTTATATACAAGACAAACTGTGTTGTAAAAGGATCTCCTGTGACCTCTTCCTTTATAAATCGATTTTATGAGCGGTTTTCCTGCCAAACTCAGATCAGCAGCAGCAGGGCCGGAAGGGAGTCTGAGCTAGTGGGAGTCACTCAGTCACGGCTGCTACAAGCCATAAGGTTAAAGGGAATAGTGATGCTCCTCCCGCGCAACACGGCGAGCCCATCCTGGGCCGCCCTGGCTCTCCTCCTTGGCAATTTCTCAAGAACGGCTGTCAAAGGAGGGGACGAGACTGTCATTTGACTGAGTTGCCACCTGGACAGTGAGGCCCTGGTTTGCAGTAAGTGCACCACGAGTACTCTCCCCATCCATTCCGGGCTGAGCGTGCGGGGTGTGAGCGCTCGGATGCCCCACGAGGGCTGCCAGCCCCAGGCTGAGCCCTCCATGGCAACACCCGCAGCAGAGACGTCTGTCTGGGGGCGACCTGCACAAACCCAGCCCAGCTGAGGGAGGTTAGGAGGCTGCTCAGCTCGCCCACTCCAGTACCTGCCAGCCCCACAGAGACGCTTCTGACATCCAAGGGCGTTTCATGTTCCATTATATGTTTTTGGGTGGGCAAATTCGGTACGGGAGTGCAGACCCCTAGAGCACACTGGAGACACCTAAAAGTCTACTTTTGAAGATGAATCGTACCCCTGGGGCTCAGTCCCTGTGCCTAAATACAGGCTGCTAGTGCCATCTGAGGTGTCTGAGGAGCCACATCCTTCTGGACAGGCAGCTGGAGGCTGGACAGGACACCCCTAGGTAGCTCTGATGGCACTGAAGGGTGCCCCCAGCACCTTTGGTCAGTGGAGTCAGCACTGAGCCCAGCTGCAGAACTATTCAAAATTTTCCTGTTTGGGAGATTTGAGTCCCTTCATCTTCTAATGTTAGGCACTGAGAATTTATTTATGTGCATTTGCATATTAAGGAGGTAGCTGAGCCTCACTTCATTTATTTTCCACAGAAGAAGTTGAAAGCACTAGTCTGTGCAATACAGTTTGGTAAAAATGAACTATTTCCTTAGGGAGCAAAAAAACCCCCCAAAAAAATCATCATTAGAAATCAAAAAGGTTTCTAACAAAATGTTAAATTAATAACATCTCTTTTTGCTCGTCATGTCTTTTCTCTTTGCCTCACCCTTTCTTTTTCAGTGATGAAAAGGAACCTAAAAGAAGAAACAGACGGCAGGATCACAGGAGAAAACAGAAGCGCCTGACAAAATGAGGCAGGGGAACTGGAAAGCAAATGCTTTTCTAAACTCTTCAGATCAATCACAACAACAAAAGTTTGTTTCCTTGCAGAGCCCACTGAATTCACGGCAGTGATTTCAGCTGTCTGCTTGCTTTGTGAAAACTAAAACCATATTCAGAATGGTTGGTGTGTACTAACCACCTAAATGCGATTTCCAGTGCCAAAGGCAGCTCCACCTTTTGCTACAGAAGTCCTTTCTTTTGCAACCAGTATTTATGGACATTACAACAAACCAGAGAGGGGCTTTCCATTAAACAGGCAGTTCCCAAATCATGAGCTTCGCAGTCATGGCGGCACAGATGCCATTTATGAGTTGTCAGCCACTGGTCCACAAAGCACTCCTGACTTTACAGTGCACTTTTTTTCAGTGTAGTACCAAAATTTCTCTCCCTTCCTTTGGTATCTTCAAGGAAGAAACATGTCCCTGGATACATCCTAAATATATCAGTAAGTGGAGATCATTTAAAAATATTTAATAATAATAATAGAAAAAAAATTTAAAATCATTGTTGAAATTTTCCACCAACTGGCAAGGACTGAAACAGAGTCCATACTACTGTGCCCAATACTACAGGTATCCAAAGACAGTATGTTTACATTTTTATTACAAACTTCATTTTCTTCACCTGTGGTACTTGTAAGATTCCATACTCCCGTGGTTTGATATTGCAAATGTCCATTGCATTGCAAATTGCACAGTGTCTGCCCTCTGATCTGAAGGCACAGGGCTGTGATGGAGGTTAAAGACCTGGAGACACATCCTGGGGTTTCCCAGTGATCTCTGATAACAGAACCTGGAGTCTCACACCTTGGCCTCTGTTTCCAGCCTCCCTACAAAGGTGTGTGACAAGAGGACACATCGCACTTAATTACTTGCTTAAAAGGTGAAGATATCTTATTACAAGGTGCAACATGTAGGAGGACCGTAACGTAAAATGAATGTGGGAGTACCAGCAAAAGGCAAAGCAAATACTGATTCTATATCCCATTAGCAATAAGCATAAACCAAGAAAGAAATATATAAAGGAAATTGCTGATTATTTGTTAGTTCTGAAAAAATGCCACATTCCCTGACATGGATTTCTCGTCAGAGACTTTAGTCTTCCCTTTGCAACAAAATGAATGATGAGGCAGACTGAAAACCATTGTGTTCTATGTAAAAGGAAGCCATTAGGACATGCCTTTAGATTCGGTGAAGTGGCGAAACGAACATCTGCTGGTGGACAGGAGGGCTACTGCTTGGCCAAGGAGCGGAGAAAAAGGCCCAGAGCTGCTTCTTGGGGTCTAGTATGGCCTTGGTCCAGAGAGAGAGCCAAAACCAGGACCACAATTATCAAAATTATTTCATTCCGATCTGGACAGGAAACCAAGTGATTGATTTGCAGAAGCATTTTTTATCTAATATTTGCTGAAGTTTTCAGAACCTGTGTCCATTTTTTTCACTGCACTGGTCCCACGAACAGGACCGGTCTTGTTGGTCTGACTGCATTTAGCATTGACTCCCAAATGTTTAGTTCTTCTGACATGTTTTGAAACACTGGTCTTTAGTCAGGCTTAAAATGTGTTTGGCATCCATTTCTTTCAGGAATGAGTTAATTCACAGGTTATTAGTATTTACTGCTCATTATTTGGGAACTATCTATTCAATGACCACTCCCTGTCTGGTTGTAACATAAAGGGCTTTTATAGCAAATGGTGGAGCTGCCTTTGACACTGGAAATCACATCTGTAACATGTAATTTGTCTCAAAGACACGACTCAGATCTCCTGTTCCTCCTTCTGACTCCTTGATACCACACTACATGGTCAATAAATCTCTTTGAAACATTTTGGTTTTAAAAAAACCAACAAAACAAAACCAAAAGCTAAGATAAAAACAGTACTGGAGAGAAGTTATTTCCATGTTATGAGAAAAACACAAACTTTCTCAAACAAAGGCAGCATCACACAGAGGCAATGAATCTAAAGAAAAACACCGTGTCTGGAGCTCTGCACAATGAATAATGGATTTGTTCTTTGTTCAAAAATCCTCTGTCCTGCAATGACTTGAATTCTCAGTAACAGATATGAGTTTATATTATACTGAATTTAAAAGCTATAAAATTAGATGTTCCCTGACATACTTCTATATGTTATCCCAAATCAGGTTATAGTGGCAATGAATATAGCAATGTGACAAAACCTTTACTGTATTATGGCATATTAATCCCCCTGTGAGAAAATAAATATTCTGCTGCTGTTCAAGTGAATCTTATTCATGGAAATAAAAAAAAACAATAACATATTCTCAGCCATGCACACAACCTAAGGACTCCTTGAATTTACTAATGAAAAAGAGCATAATATGGTAATACAAATCACGCTTCAATTTCATCAGATGTTTTTTAAAAACTATAGGGAGTGCGCTCAGCAGAGCCTGTGAAAGTCTGACACCTCAGAAGTAATTCATCTCTCTGGTCTCAGTGTACAGGAACATGCCTCAGGATATTCATGGTAGCCAGGAGAGGAAGAAGAGCACAGAGTTGGCAGGAATTCCTTCAGGCAGCACAGCACATGAAGTCCTCAGATGATTGTTCATTATTGTTTTCTGCCTCTACATCTGTTCACAGGAACTACCTGCCTCTTCCAATGAGGCTGAGATACAGCTGGTGGAAAGCTTTCTATCAACATCTCATTTTGATGTCAAATTGGGCATTCAAAGCAAGGAAAAGAGATTTGAGAAAAATCTGAACTTGCATTTGAAAATTCAAGTCTACGAAAGAGCTCCTTTTTCTCAATTTCTGGCACTCTGGAACTGAAAAATTTTCAGGTTTGGAGGTTAAAAAATTTCTTTTGGTTGGTAGAAGTCACTATCCTGCTGGCATCCATACAATACAGAGTGCTCTGAGCCACTCCACTTGGGAGGTTTCGGTGATGGTGTCATCTTGTCTGCACCACAACTACTCTCACAAGACTCCACATCCTGACTGGGGCCCAAAGAGGTAAAAAATAAGTTATACCAAATAAATCAATGAAAGACTCAATAACAGAACCAGGTTTTTCAATTCCAGTTCTTTTCCAGATCACTGATGTCCTAATAATCTTCTGGCTGACTCCCTAATAAACATAGCAATGCTATGAATGTATTGATATTTGAAGATCCAGCTGTCTAAATTGTCATAATAATATAATCCCATGGTTGGAACGTTAATACTTTTAATTAGCTTCTAAAAAAATAGCTCTGATCTGTATCAAGCCCATTTGCACAATTTAAGGTCAGGTTCTCTCTAATGAGACAACCATCCACAGTTGCACAGACTGAAAGCTTGCTTTTGATACGATATTTTCTCAAAGTCCATAACCCTAATAATTCTAATAAATATGATTTGTGCCCAGATCATCAATTTATTTTCCCGGAGGATGTTTCTTCTGCTTTTATTCTGGTCTGTTGTTATTTGTTGGAGTTACTTTGGAGCAAAGGTCCAACATAAATAAATAACATGCAATGCAGTGTTCCTCTTTTATTAGATTCCGGGCCTCTGGAACTTAAAAAATAAAATTATGTTATTATTACATTTCTTATCTTTCAAACAATTTATTAAGCCAAGGTTTGAAACAAACTTCACTCAATGTTTTTACATGTCCTGCAACTAAGAAAAACCAATCATCCAGCAATATAACACAAAGACTCTTAAAATTACCTCCATGAAACTGCCTATAAGCTAGGATAGCTGTCAGAGAAAAGTTCTGCTTAACTTAGATTCTCATTTTCTCTTCACCTTTCAGGTACCTGCTTTGACTATTGGTCATGGTTGGTTTGTGAGATTCCCTGGGGCAGACTGTGTTGTCTATTTGACTCTGCTTGCAGTGCCCAGTGGGTAAGATCTTTACCCTTGAGAAAGGTCACTGGGCTCTACTGCCATGAATCCAAGCACCACTGCCAGGCATACTAATGTCATTTTCCTCTTTGCCATAGGCTGATTTCCCTGTCTTTAATTTGAAAAGAGGAACAGAGGGCACAGAGGGTAATGTAATACCATTGCCTGTATGAAACATCTTGTGTGTCTTGGAATGATGACCTGAAACACCCTTTTTCTTTTTTTTTTCTTCTTTTTTTTTCTTTTAGTGTATGTTTTTTATGTGGGCCTTGTTCCCATATTGGGAATGGCAAACTATGGGGCACCAGAATTTATCCATATGATTGCCCCTTCCCACAAGGGGTTTTTCAGGTTACTGTCTCTGTAGGTTTTGAAAAAGAACTTGGAAGGTGGATGCCAGGGACTAAAAGTACTGGGTAAAGTTGCCCATTAGAGATTTCATAGAGTCACAGAATGGTTTGGGTTGGAAGGGACCTGAAAAACCAGCTAGTTCCGACTTCCCAAGCACAGTTAGGGATACATTACACTAGAACTGGTTGCTCAGAAGTCCATCCAACCTTGCCTTAAACACTTCCAGGGCTGGGACGTTTGAGTTGCTGCAGCAGCAAATGGATGTTTTTTGTGAGGTTACAGCATTTGCACTCAATTCACCTACACTGAACCAGAGACTTCAGCACAGTCATTTCCTCTTAGAGCTCAGGAAAGGTCACTGCAGACAAACACAGAACCATTTATGCTGCCATAACCTTGCCCAGGTCTCCCAAATGGTGCAGGAAAACACAAGTGTTTCATACAGATATTGGGAGTACAGTCTGACTTCTCCAATGTCCACTGAGAGCCCAGGAATGCAGTAAGTGATTTAATGGTGTGCTCTGTACAGATGGGCATTATGAAGAGTAAGAGGGAATCAAGTGCCCAGCTCCTTCCCCTGTGTTTGGATCTTTATTACTAATTTTTTCCTTTCAGGCACATCTTAGCCTTGCAGAGGTCTCTGTGCATGAAAAGTGGAAGGCATGCACGACTTTTGCATAACAGCATCAACTTTAGATGCCACAGATAAAAAACATACAGGTGAGGCTAAAAAATATCAGTATGAGCCTTTTCTAGACAATGAAATGCAGCAAACAAAAGCATGTTTACAGCTAAATGCTCTTTCCTACAGTTAAGGCAAAATTCCAATTTCATTGAAAGCTGTGGAGAAAAATTCATTTTATGTGGAGTCAAGCTTTCACTTCTTTTTCTTTTCTCCAGTACTATGTCTTCACATGAAAGTAGAAATTAAATCCAAATGGTCCTTAAGTAATACAAAGACATATCAGCTTCTGAGACTTTGGAAAGGCCTTGCTATCAAATTTTGTACAGATGTCCTAAGAAAAGGTTTGTTAGAAATTAAAAAAAAAAAAAAAAATTAGAAAAGGACATATTTAAGTGTGGCCAAACTTTACAATAAATTATAGTACAGGGCTCTTTAAAGCACATAAGTTCATACATATGCATAAACACAAAGTCACACTGCAATCTGGAGCTCAAAACATTATTTATTATGTTTGATAGGGTAAGACCAAACAGCCACCAAGAATGGTGGCCCTGGTGTCATGTGGTGTAGAAATGCAAAGCAACAGGTAGTCTCTGCCCTGCAGAAAAACACCTAAAAATTATTTTCACATTCCCTTTCCTGAATCCAGAAAATCAAAAAATGAAGTAAATACACTTTGTCTTGGTATGGAAAAGAAAATCTTGTTGCAGGGGTTAAGGATACTGCTGCACCGTACAGTATTACAGATCTTTTCCATGACTCCCTAAATTAGCCTGAACCTCTGCTGCTTTAGCAAGATGCTGTAATTTAGAAAGATATTCAATAATTGCACAGGCAAAAACCTCCATTTGCCTCCTCTGTGCTCATGCATTATGATGAAGCCTTTAATTATACGTGAACGTATATTATTATTTTTACAGGTTTCACAACTCAATGCACAGAGAGAAGGAGGCACGCTGGGCAAACCTCTGAATAGTATTTCCTCATAGCTGCACCCTGTATCTGCACTCTGTATAACCTTGCTGCACACTCCAAAACCCTGCTAGGAAAATAAGGCTGTTGGTTTCCTCACACTCAGTGCCACCATCCCCTGCAAGCTTCACAAAGAGGCACAAATTTCTTTTCATAAATCTGCTGTGACATCAGAGCAATCCTGGATTTAGTTCATTGAGGGAAGAACTGAGGCCGGGAGGACTGGATCAAAAGAACAATTTAATTTTTGACACCCCAGAGTAGGGACATCATATTCCATTTTTCTATTCCCAAAGTTTTTATCAGTCCACAGCACAGCTCTCTCTGACTTTGGCTGCAGCGAGAAGCGATGAGCACTTCTGCAAGTCCGATGTGCTGCCCCATTTTCTCCCACATACAAGCCCACTCCTGCTTCTCCCTGGGGCATCAAGGAGGAAGGTAAGGCAACTTTCCTCTTCCAGCCTCCTGACACTCCCTGGGAAGAAATTGCCTCTAGGCAAGTCCAACCGAGACCCTCCACCTCAAGCAGAATCAGAGCTGACACAATCTGGGAAGGAGTCAGCTGCCAAATTTCAATGAGTTTCTTTTAAGAGACCAGAATTTTCCAAAACTCACAGTCTCTCCCACATGGAAACTTCTACAGGAACAGCAAATGAATTATCCCAGACATAAAGGCAATGCTTCTTACCAGTGCTAAGCCCACAGTCATAAAAATGCTATAAATTTCAATGTAGCATCCCTTTTTAAATATATTTCCTAAAATATTTCCTAATTTCATTTTCTGAAATGGCATCTTTTTGTTGAAAATTTAAAGCGATCTGGTGGCAGATTTTCAGATGGGGACAATGGTCAAAATTTTGCCAGTACTGTCTAATTAGTATTATTAACAGACATCAGTACCAGTCCTGCCCGTATCTGAGAGAGAAGGATCTGCCCACTTACTGTCCCTAGGGGATACAGAAGTGCAGCACTTTTTTAAAACAAATTCCTCTATTCATTGAGTCTCTTGTTTTTCCTAATGCCTGCCAAGAGGCAGAACAGGTAAGATGTGAAGTTTCAAGGCACCAGAGAACTTCAGGAGGATTTTGCACCAAGACTGAGAGTGGGGTGTGAGCTCCGTGTTCCCACCACTGGCTCCTGCCTCGCTGCATCGCAGCTCCCTTTGCACAGTCACTGCTGGCTCCCACCTCTCCTGCTGATGCACTCACCCCAAAATACGAGGTGTGACTTTCTCTTCAGGCAGTCAAGACTCAGCTCATTGACCAACAGCTGTAGCATTGCCTCCAGCTGCCACTGTAGTCAAAAGCAAGTCTCTCCTCAGTTTAGCAGGGAAAGGGGGCTGAGTTCAGGTAGGAGATGTCCTCAACCACCTTAAAACCAGTAGAAAAGAGGACTGCAAAAGAGATAATAGTAACATACATGAAAAATGTTATCTGCCTGTGGGTTTGGAACTGTCAGGTTACTCATGGAAGTTACCTGCTCTGAGAATCATAGAATCATTACGGTTGGAAAAGGCTTCTGAGATCATCAAGTCCAACATTTAACCCAGCAGTGTCAAGTCCACCATTAAAACATGTTCCTAAGTGTCACACCTACACATTTTTTGAACACTTTCAGGGACGGTCATTCCACCCTTTCCCTGCTCCAATGCTTGACAACCCTTCCAGTGAAGAGTTTAGATAAACTTGTATTCGGTTGTTTGCAGGATGGTGTGCATTCATAATATGCTAAGCAAAGGCAACATGCAGAGGGCACTGTGAACCGAGGCACGGGTGGGTTTGTCAGGAGATTGCCCAGCTGGGTACAACACGGCTCTGCTCACCCCAAGGCAAACAGAAGCCAAGTAGGAGCAGAAAGGCACCAAACCTGAGCTGAGCAGCCTGCTGAGGTGGGTGCATCAGCAAGGGCTGCTGCACTGCCAGCTTGGGCTGAGCAAACAACTCCCACCTTCCTGCAGTGGGCCAAGGCTCTCTCTGTGGGCTCTCACAGGGCTCTTTCCATCAGCAAGTCTGAGGCATTCATGAAATGAAAGCTCAGTATCTCACCTACGCTGGGGGAGCCAGCAGCAAATATCTCACCTACGCTGGGCAAAGCAGCAGGGCATGGGCAGAGCTGAACACTGAAAGCTGTTCTTCCAGGCTGAAGTCAAGAGTGATGAACTGGGATGTACAGCTGCAGTGGTTTGCTGCCAATATTTTTTACTATGTTGTTGTTGTTTGGGGGTTTTTTTTGTGTTAATGAACCTGAGGACCTCTGGGTGTGCATTAAAGGCTGCTCTATATGAGTACTTAAACATCAACATTCAGTTGAACAGAGTATCTCAGTAAGAATGAACCTGTGCCAAATTTGTGTAGTGCCCAATCTTCAAAGAATAACCTTCTCACCTCTCATGAATTAAAAGTCATTCCCATGTGCATTCCTTTGGACTATAACTTCCTGAATGTTAATGTTTCAAGGGTATGCCTCTCCACTTGCACATCCATCTTTCTCGTGGGGAGGCAGGTGGCACGCTCTAGGAAAGGATGGGAGAATACCCAGGGAAACAACATTCCCTAGACATTAAGGGATAAATAATACAGTGGAAGGAGACTCATTCAAAATAGAGCTGTTTGATTCTATTTAATTTCAATGTGCCTCCACTGTACTCCAGTTGATATCAGCAAGAACCTTCTGTTTACTCTTATCCTCTCTATTTGTATTTATATTTGGGGATTTTCACAGACAGTAAAGAGAGAAAGGTATTCAAACAGAAGGGGAAAAGGGTGCCTGTGTAACATCTCAGACTTAGTCCTGCATTTTGTAAACCAAGGTTTGTATCTCCATCACCTCATAGCTAACTGGTAGATCTAAGTGGGAAGAAAAGCCTGATCTGCTGATTTATTAAAATATGTTAATGCTTTACAATGTAAACCTTGAACAGGATGTGTGTGTAGGCAGTTGTTTGCATCTGCTGAATGTCCTATTCATGACTGAATGGAGAGCGAATGAAGGCACTAGAGAAGGAGGCTGGGTGTTACTTTCATCCAACTGATATACGAAAAGCAGCTTATACTGCCAAAAAAACTCAATGTTCTTGTTCTGTTGGCCACTTTGAGTGCATTTATATTGTCAGACAGCTTAGTATCACACTTCATGCCCGGTGATCACTTCCTGGAACAGCAGTGAACTTTGATCTCTGAGGAGCTCTCAGGGATTTGCTTCTCCAGGACAGAACTTCTGCTCCTGGAGCAGAACTGGGCTCCTTCTTCACTCAGAAAAACAACATTCAGTACTACTCTCTCAACCGCAGTAAGCTGGAGATGCCAAAAGTAAGATATTAGATGCTGTATAATACAGGTTGACATAAGTAATCGATATGACAGTGTATGTGAGCAAAAAGTCAGATATAAATGCAATTATTCCACCCTACACGTCTCTGTCAGGCCCTCTCAAGGCACATGGAAATAATACAAAATCAGTGGACTGGTTGACACTGGGAAAGTTTCCCTCCTGCCAGCAAAAAAGCACAGCCAAGGTGTTTCAGCTACTTTCTGTGATTTTCTTTTTTCAGCCAAAGATCAGGTTTTAGGGTTTTTGACCACAGCTTGAAACCCAGTAACAGGGTGATGTATCAGTTGGCAACTTTACCTTCAGCTGGGGTTTGCTTATCTTTGGGACATCTCAACTGCGGATTGGTGGGACTCTGCACGATCTGCTTTTAAGGTCTTGAGACGAAATTTAAGACACAATCTTTGCTTTGAGAACACCGACATAAGCAAAATAAGACTGATGTGGTAGCATTTTATGCTTCCCTCAAATGTTCTTCCAAATCAGTATCTAAAATTCTCAATGAGAAGTCATCAACCTTCTTCAGTCTGGTCAAAATACTTGACAGTTTTTGTTTTGATGTTTACTATTCAAAAATGTCACTGGGCACTTCCAAAATTTAAAAAACACCAACCAACCAACCAAACAAACAAACAAACAAAAAAAAACCCAGAACAAACAACAAAAAAAACAAACAAAAAAAACCCCCCAAAAAAATCCAAAAAAAACCCCAAAAGCAACCCCTCCCAAAAAAAATTACACAAAAATGGAAACAATAACAACAAAAACTTAAAACCAAATAAAACACAAGAACAATCAATTTTTTACTTTGAGTTCCAGTTATGGACAAGTACACAAAAACATTAAAAACTGTCATAGAGAACAAGTTCTGGGTTATTTTTTGTCTCAGCTCAGCTGCTGATATCATCTGGCATAAGACTAGCAAGGATTCTGCATTCTTTTTTGCCCAGACAAATGAACTTTTTTAATTGACCAAGGAATAGTTAACAAACCTAGAAAAAGAATTAGCAGTTGACAGAGAAGTAGATGATGGAAACTTTAACAATCTATAACATATAAAAACTAATTTGTACTTTAAAATTCTTTTATTTTTCTCCTAATACCACTGCTGACACTCAGTTGTGTTTGAGGATGAATTAACCCCCTTGCCTAAGAAATTTCACCCAGAAAAGACTCAGCTCTCAGTCTCTGATGAGAAGCTTTCAAACAGTGAATGGGAAGTGGGGCAGATATTACTGTAAGACTATTTCATTCCTACACAAACCACTTCTGTACAACCAGTGTGCAGAAAACTGCAGTTTTCACCTACAGCTGAGAAAGGTTCAGACCAGAGCTGATTCCTAGAATGACCTTCACAATTAAATGCTCCATGAAACATTCCTTCTGCTGCGTGAAAATTGCTCATTTCAGAAATATCTCCACTAGGTCTATCAGTGTCACAAAATTTAACAGAGAGTACTCGGGGTCATGCTGTAAATGCAATACACGTCCAAAATGGAAAAATGCCTCTGTGACTTGAAATTGCAATTAAAGAGCCTAATCCTGCAGCACAGGCAGTTTCTTACCCATGCCAAAGACGTGACTTTAGCACCTTTCATTACACTTTCTAATTTCTGACTGCAAGGAAAGCATATGGGGATGAACCTTCTTCTGAGATTAATCTGCACTGTGTGCTCATGTCACAGCTTCTTGAAAACAGGGAGCCAGAGCAGCCTGATGGCTCAAACACTGGTAAAGAACAGCCACAGATTCTGTTATCTCCTGACTTTTGGAATGACTGTGCACTTAGCACCAGACTCCTCAAAGCCTGAGAGGCACCTTTTGAGCCATTATGATGGTCTTGACACAGTTTGAGGTGGTGGGACCTCATTTCAAGTGGCAGGAATTTTCCTGGCACCCTTTAGATCCAGGTGCTGAAAAGCATCCTCGGAAGAAGAGTCAGTGGGACTATTGGAAAAACAATCTTGTTTGTGATAATCTATTTGAATATTTGCATAATATTCTGTGTTCTCCTGTTGTGGACCCTGAAAAATTTTGGGGCTGGAAGGGAAAAGTCAGAGTACTGAAAGGCCCTTTCCAACTCCAGGCTTTTTGATGATGACCCATAGCTGAATGGGATCCCACAAGTTTCCTGGCTTCATCACTCCCTTCTCCCTTGACCCATCAACTCCAGGACCAAAGTCCCTCCATCGGTTTCCATATGAATAACATGAATCCATGGATCATATAATCACACACAGAAGCTCATCCTGAGGCTGAGCAAACCCACACCCTGCCCTTTCCCAAGGTCTGTGGGGGGTTTCTGCTGGCTGCTGACCTGAGTCATGCTCTGTGTTCACCCCTAATCATTCCATGCCCTTCAAGCTGCCCCAGCATCCCATCTGGCCTCCAGATGCCACTCCAGAGGCTTTGGGTTTCCTGGAGGTGCTGCCCCAATCCCAAAGCCTACCCATGCCCACTCTGTGGGGATGTCTCATATGATGATATGCCCACACAGTCATTGTAATCAAGCCCCACATAACCACTGACAAAAACGGGAGCTGAGACTCGTAGGCATCTCCACTCAGGGGCCTTAAATTTAATCTGAATCCCACCCTTCTGTTTGTGCACCAGACTTGGAAAATAGGAGCTCACACACCCAAAACAGGACAAAACAAGTGTGCTAAGTAGGATGTCCTTTCCCCCACAGAGTGGCGAGGCTGAAGTGGTGGAAGTAGAGACACTGTAGTCCAAAACCTGTGTGATTCATACAAGAAAACACTTAAAGTAGGAAAAGGGAAGTTTCTCTTTCCACAGACGTTCTTTTGGGGGCACCACAACAAAAAATGTTCCCTTGGTCTGTGACAACACACCTTCTGGAAGGAAGAGTAATTTCTCTTATATACCCAGAGTTTTTAAGCCTTGGAGGAGCCTCAAGGTCACGCCGGGTGTTCTGACCTCCTGCACCACACAGACTCCTCCCCACAGAGCTTCTATTTGACATTGTGCATATCGTTGTGGAAGCCAAATACTTTTGAACCAACTTTAAAACCAGTGGACAATCTACCAGTATCATATCCATTAAGTTTTTTCAATACGAAAAAGCTTTTCTGTATCTTTTTTTTTCACAGCAGTTGACTCAGTTTCGAACCACTGGCTCATTTTTGCTTTTTCTGCCACAGCAATCAAGTCTCAGCAATATCTTCCCCCTGTAGTTTTCCACAAGCTACTCTTAAATAAACTTAAGAGCATAATAAAATCTTTCCCTGGGTAAATTCAATATTTCCATCTTCTAAGCTGTCTTTCTCAAATTATTCTGAAAAATCTCAAATGTGTCTTGCTACACTTTGTCAAAACCTCTCTACTTTTTTCTACAGCCTCTTTCAAGGTTGGACACAGTACAGTGTCCACCAAATTAAGCTGCCTCCTTAATGTTCTCCTACTCCTACAGCCAGGATCCTATTCTCCCTGTTATCTATTGATTGACTACGAATTCCCAGCAAATGACTCTGAAAGTAATTCACTGGAGGAAGTATTTCACATGTAATTACCACCATTGTATAACTGAGAGGGAAAGAGTCATTTAATGAATTCAACAGTATTTATCATACTGTATTCACCAAATTAATATTAAATGAGACAATGCTGCATCGAAAACTTCTTTTTCTCCTCTCTTTCCTCTGAGCTTTAAGCCTTCTAAACACAAAATAGAAATAGGTCCAGAAAGCAAACTAGCAGGTATTCAAGGCTGTGTTAATTGGGCTCCCTGCCACAGCCAGACATAACACGATTTACAGCCAGATGCTGAACATTAATTGTATCTGTGGCTGAAAGGAAACCAGCAAGGAGCTTCAAATGCAAATGGGAGAACTGAGACACAGGGGTTATCCCGTTGATACGTCATTTGACAACAACCTGGGAAATCTTCTGCACTTCCCGCAAATAAGCTAATTAAAATGAGGGGAAGAGGGAAAGGCATTTGTCAAAATATGTGCTAGAATTATGTAAATAATTCAGAGAAAACAACCCTCTGTGCTTGCACTTGGGAAAATAACAGAAAGCTGCCTGTTGTTTTACAGCAGCTCCCCTGGCCTCGGACACTCTGTGCAAGGACTGCTGCTGGCCCAGCTCTCCCCACCCAAGCTCTATACCACGAATTGCAATGGTGTCTCTCAGACTGGAGAGGCCAATCCCACCCCTGGAAGTGTTCAAGGACAGGTTGGACAGGGTGTTGAGCAACCCGATCAGAATTTGGGTTGGCCATTGTTGAAATACCGATAGGGAACAGCCAAACAGGTGAAGGCACCTCTAATAGTGAACGGGTGAAATTCTGGTGTAGGACAAGGAGTAGGAGAAATTTGGATAGTCTTGTCCTTCAAAGAGTAGCTGTAAGATGCCCTGTTGTGAATCCAATTTAATTGTGGATGAAATTAGCAACTGTACTTACCTAAACTGAGATACCTAACAAACCAAAGGTCTTTATTTCTGGGAAAAAGCTCATATAACCAAAAAGCTTCATTACCCAAAACCAGCCATAATCTAATTATCTTAGTTAGCTCTTGAATAGCATTTCAAAATCACATGGAAAAAATGAAGCAGCCCGGCTTGCACATTTCTTTGTGTGTTTTCTCCCAGCTCTGACCTATGAAAATATTTTATCACTGTGGCTAAAAATGTACAATTCAAAACAATGTCTGTTTAGATTCTCACACAGTTCTTCTGAAGTATGAGCTGAAATGACATGGTGGTCAAGCACTGGAACAAACTCCCTGGGGAAGGGGGTCACGGCCCCAAGCCTGTCAGTGTTCACAAAGCATTTGGACAACACTCTTAGATAAATGGTTTCATATTTAGACTCTCCTGTGTGGAGTCACGAGTTGGACCTTCATGAATCTCTTTCCACTCAGGATATTCTACAGTGGAAGATGTCCCTGCCCATGGCAGAGGAGTTAGAACTAGGTGATCTCTAAGGTCACTTCCAACCCAAACTATTCTATAATTCTATTAAATTCTCCAAGATTATCAAATATTTCCTCAGGTGTCTGATTCGCAGATGGGAAATGCTCACTATCAAGCAAACAGGATTCACCGGAGTGCTACAGGATGGAGGAGCTTTAACCACTCCCTTCACCATCCTGCTCTTCAGAGATCAAGACAACTTAGCTTTTATACAGTGACAAGGCAAACCCCCTCTCTACGCCTGCCCCAGTTTGCAGAAAAATAGCCCTTTGGTCAAATGAGCAGTCCTGTTATAAAATTGTTGACAGGGAAAACAGAAGAAAGTCAGCTGGCTGAGTGATTGCGTAAAAAAATTATTAATGGCGATATCTGAGCTATTTTCTTGCAAAAGAGGTTATTGGGAAGGACACACTGAAATTAACTTCCTTCACTTACTTAGTCCATCTTCAGGAATTGATTATAGCTCTAGAAAGGAGAAGATAAAAGCCTGTGAAAATTACAGATCTTAAAAGAGTGGCCACAAGCCCAAGCCACATACTATGATGGAAGGTCTCAAGCTGCACGGTAGGGTAAAAAATCAAGGTGAAGGACAGATATTCAAATGGCAAAGCCAGGAAGACTATTGGACTGTTTCTCCTGAGGCAATGTCCTCAGGAGCTTATTTCTCTGGGCTAACAAGGGTTACTGGCAGCAGGAGCTTAAATGAGAGTGGCAGAGGTAGCAACAGCAAGGGGTACACCAATGTGAAACTCAATGAAGAGCTGCATTGCTCAAACTGAGCCCCGAAGGGACCGTAAGGGTTCTCTGCACCATCAGGACATTGCCATGCTGGGACAGGTCTCATTTATGCCACAAGTCTGAGGGGTCGAGCAGAAAATGAAACACTTTTGTGCCACAGCAACCCCAGACCCATTACGGGTCACACACAGCACAGGGCTCACACAACTGTTTCCTTCTCTCCAGCTAATGCCTGCACCTTAAACCTTTGCAGTGCATGGTTATGACCTCTCTTGTGTCCCCAGATACCACAGAATAAGCAGAAGTGCCTTGCCATATGCATGACATCTGTGCCCAGCAAGCAAGGGAAAAGGCCTCAAGAGAAGTGGTGTTTGTGGCAGGAGAGAAGCTTGGCACATGCAAGACCTGATGTTCAGGAGATGCCTCCAAGGTGGACCATCTCCCCACTTCAACATCACCACCAGTGACAGCTTAGGGCTGCTGACACTCCCTCACCATGTGGCTAGGCATGGGTCCCACACAGGGACCACTGCAGGACCATCCCCTGAAGAAGATCAGAACCCAAAGTGCAGAGGGAGAGGAAAATTCAGACACACTGCGTAGTGCCTGAAAGGGAAGCGGGAGAACACCAGTAGGAGACAGATCCAGGGGCTCCAGTGATGGCCATCAATGAGCACAGATATTATCAATGCACGGCAGGACTGAGCCTATTTGCGAATGCAGGAATGACTCAGCCAGTCCCACAGCAGACTGTGCAGCTGATACACCCTTTGCATACAAGATAAAAGCTTAGAAAATAAGCCTACAGACCTAACAACAAAGGCAAAATCCAACGCAGACTCTGACTGTAAGAGCAGAAAGCATCCAAAGGAAATTTTGTCATTTGATGGATGCAAAAAACATTAATCCACCTTTTTTTAAGCCATGTTCTGAGAGGTTTAAAAGCTCTGGATGAGGGAAGTAGACAGAATGCATATCTAGGATTGAAAAAGTGAAAATATCGGTAAACCTGACCTACACTTTGTGTGCTTGGAGAAGAGAGTGCAAAAGATTATTTTATTCTGAAAAGGGGACAATCTACCTGTATCAATAGTGATTTTGAAGTCATGGTCAGTCAAACCTCAAGGTATGAAACTGCATCCTTTGATGGACAAAAGAGTAACAGGAAGTGTTAGATCAGTATAAAAACATTACTGAGATGGACAGTTGTCAGTTTTATTGGCAGATGAGCCTGGAAAATAAGAGGTCCTAGAAGAAGCACTCACAAGGTCACTATCTGAAACTGCATCAGAACTTGAAATCTTCCATCAACATGCACCTAATCCCCGCCCAAGTGTCTTTGACCCAGTCCAGTCCCAGCTCAAGTGTGTGTTTAATCACAGGCTACATATTAAAGTTCAAATGTCCAAAAGCATCTCTTTAACTAATGATTTCATGTTTGACTATTTGTGCTATTTGGATGGCTCCACACAAGGTCAGCAGGACTTAGAGACATCCCCATTTCCTTTGTGGGCCGGGTCCAGCCACATGTAACATGCATTTATGAGTTCTGCTGGCCTAAAGCTCTAATCTCTTTGTAATTCACTCCCCACCTCAAGACTGGAAACAATAATGTTTCCACCATTTGTCTGTCTTGTTAATTGCAGTTTCTTTGGCTATAAAGTCTTTTTTTGCAAGGACTGAAAATTCCCTAGAGCAAGAATTGTAACTCATTATCTGTTTTAATTAAGCATTAAAAAAATTAGGAAATAACCTAATACAAAAAACAAGATCAAACAAACAAAGATGTAGCAAAATGAAACCTTTCTCGAATATACATTCCTTGTTCCTCAAAAGATCAAAACAAAATGGTTTTGAAAATAACATATTCCATCTTCCCAGAAACTATTTTATCTTTGGTTCTGAAGAGCAAGAGCTGCCATAAGTGTTTTGCTATTAAATAGGAAAGAAGCTCTAAGATGCTGGCCATAAACTGTTTGTCTTCCCAATAAATTAGAATGTTCAAACCTACTCCTTTTCCTCTGTGAATAGCCAGGAAATGTATTTTCCCTGAATGTGCTACTCGAGGACGAAGCAACAGCTCTTAAAAAACTTGAGAGCTCCCCGTGAACTCTGCAACATATCTATGGGTAATGCTGACTCACGATGTATTTACGAGCCGTGTACCTGGCATTTAATATGCAATGTTCAAAGTACCAATATGAGCAGTGAATAAAAGTGAAAAGCAGAAAACATGACTGAAAGTTGGATTCAGATGTTCTTCTCAAAATGTATCTAGAATAATGTCCCCTAGAAGAATTTCTATCGCAATCCCACCATGGAGAGTTCAGTCCTGTTCTTTTTCAGCATTACATTTCTCCAGGAGATTAACCTCCTGTTTAACTTTGATCCAGAAGGTCCTGGTTGTCCTCCAGACAGTCATCAGCTCAGGTAACCCTCCTTTGGGCCAGACCACACGCTGTTGTAACAGTCCCAGTGAGGTACAGGCCACCAGCTTGGGTCCAAGCATTCCCCTTGTCCTTGTCCATATGTGCTCCCTCTTCCCTTGACTACAAGGAAACCTCTTTTCCAGTAAACCACACCAGTAATATAACTCTGTTGGGCCACGATAAATGAAAAACTACCATGTGCCCAAATAAGGCTGATGATTTCTCTTTTAAAATTAAAATAAAATGGGGTGCATTTTGGAAGCTCATAGTTGAGCATCCAAGCCCTTGGGAGGGGACATCTCTAGATACGACATAGGGAATTTTGCCACCACACTCATAGTTGTAGCTTCAAGGTTCCCAACGGTTTTGGGAAAAGTCCCTTTTGCAAACATTGAGGAATGGAGCTATTTCCCTCAGGGTCTCTGCTTTGAAGGTATTTTGTGATAAAGCTTTTATCCCTGGAATGAGGATTAAGCCTTATCTTTCCTCT
Source organism: Grallaria varia (assembly GCA_013396735.1). Lineage (NCBI taxonomy): Eukaryota > Metazoa > Chordata > Aves > Passeriformes > Formicariidae > Grallaria > Grallaria varia. The sequence goes on along the minus strand of VWZG01010408.1, from coordinate 1,377,341 downwards.
GATATTTTGCTAGTCTGCAAATATTCCTGAAATCTACTGGCCCTTTCATTCCAGGAGCACTGGCAGGGCTAAATCCTGGGTCCTTACACTGGTGGGGATCTGTTCTCATAGTTAATCCTACTTAAGACTTTGACTAAGAATTCCTTATTTCCCAAAGAAAATACATCATTTCCAGACACTCAATGTCAAACTGAGTCCAGCATTATTGTTCTACTTAATGCCTCCCACCCAGGATGCTAATTACTCAAGCTATGGAAACACTGGTGTGATAAGGAAACTGGGGCACAGAGACTGAGATGTGCAGAGACATAAAAAAGGTCGCTGTTCTTTTCCCCAAAGCCACAGTCCTGTAGATGAGGCATCAATAATCATTTTCCCCAGTTTCAAACTGTAGCCTATACAAACCACCCAAACCCACTGCACAAGCAATTCAGGCATCTTTAAATTTCTAGGGAAGGTGGAGCCCTGAGACCTGGTGCCTGCAAAGATACAAAGCCTGAAAAATCCACTTCCACTCCTACCTGCATCACATGAGCTTCAAAGCACCCGAGGAAAATAATTTTCTCTTTCTGTTAGCACATTATTCTCCTTGGAAAAGCACTTTGGGAAACCTTGCAAAGGAGGGTTATATAAGAGCTAGAAATTATCATTATCATTATTATTTCTAGTACTACTAGAAGTCCTCCAGACAGGCTTCATAGCACTGCACAATACAGCACTGAGCAGTAAAAAAGAGGGTTTGCACCAAGAAATATCTTTAAAAACAAGCTTAGTGATGAACCACCTAACCATCACATTTTGCTTTACCACTGCATGATTGCACGTAGCATAAAAATATTAATTAATTCCCACACCAGCAGGAGGGGAGGAACTGCCAGTTCAGCTCAGCCTTAGGTCTCCGTAGTTACAGCATCTCATCTCCCACAGGAGAGCTCAGAGCAAGGTATAAGAAATCTCACAGCTACCCAGAACAGAGGAATCCAACCACAAAGAAATTCTCTTACTAACCTCATGTTATTTGGAAGTTAAAGCTAAAGTGACAAGGCATTGTTCCTCATCCAAGGCAGGCAGCACCTTGTCAATCTGACAGCTAAAGGAGAAAGGGATGCTAAATGATCTGCCTAAGGCATTGGGTGTTTGCAGTGAGGAAACCCCCTACAACGTGACCACATTAGTGAAAAATCCATAATGCAGTCATCTGCATTGGCTTGGGGCAGGGCTTAAACTGCTGCAATCCCACTATAGCCTATTTTCAGATTAAAAGACATCATCTGTATTTGCAAACTGCCTTAGGGGTGGCACAAGTGACAGCTCCCAGTACCAACCACACCAGACCAGTCCTGCATTTGACCAGCCAGGATCTCAGCAAAACCCAGGTCTGGTTGTGCAACATATTGATTCAGCTGAAGCTCATGTTGTGCTATAGCCTATCGTAAAAGCAAACCCCTCCTCTGGGGACAGCATTCCCTTTCTTCCCATTCCTGCTCTTTCCACTGCGCAGCACTGCAGCAGCGAGCAACAGGCTGGGCTATGTCACAGGGAAACCCCTCTGCTCTCGTCACAAATTCATGGCTGCCCATGACGAGCAGATGCATCTTTAGCTTTGGCTTAAAGATATTTGTGAGGCTGTCTAAATAATTCATCTTCAAGAGCTCATGTCAGCCTTTCCAAGGGCACGCTCCATGGGGAGCTGCCTCCTGCAGCTGACAGCCAGAAGTCCCCATGGTGCATCAAGCTCGTAAGGAAAACGTGCACCGCGAGCAAGGAGGCAGCTCGTCATACTGCATCCCAAACACCAGGCAGAAGGAATAAATCCAAACGCCCGAGACAGACCGTTGTCTCATTTTGCTCCTGCTGTCTGCAGTGCTGCTGCTGGGTTGTTATTTGCACAACAAACCCAGCCCTGATCCGCTCGATGCGCAGGAATCGATACTGCGCTTTGGCAGGCTGCACAGTAATGAAAGCTGAAAGAAGATAACTGGGGCTTCCCTGGAAACTGAAGGCTATTCTGTCACCATTAGGAACCCACTGGTAAAGGATTGTTAACAACATGATAATAATTTCTTCACCAAGTCCATAAATGCAATACAACACGAGGAGACACTAATCTGTGTGTGAAGATCTCAAAATACAGAGACTCTTCCACGCTCTTACTAACCCCCAGAAAGTTCCTCAAAGCTTTCCACGGTATGCCACAAAGCCATTACCAGCAGATCACAGAAAGCAAAACAGTTTATTGGACAGTATTTTTTTTTCTAAGTAAAAAAAAATAAGTGAAAATGTTGAATGAATTGACAAAGACATTGCCTCTGAGCTGACCAAAACCTGGACTAGGTTACAGGAGAACAAAGCCCCACCAGTAAACTCAGGGGGTTGATTTTTGAAAAATTTAGCTGCAGCTCCATTCTCCTTTGTGGAGGTTTTTCCTGCCTCATTCCAGACAGTCCATTTTCATGCACACACTGCCTGCACGGCTACGTGGCAGGGAAACCCCCATCTGCTCCCCTTGGATTTACACTCAGCCGTGACAAATGACTTTAGCTTCAACTTTCTGCTAGGAGATGCATATAGAAAATGAGGTCAAAAAGGCTCATTTTAAATTATTCATCGTGAAAAATTCTCCCTGTCTTTTCCAAGCCTGTGCAGCCAAGGAGGAACCACCAGCTCCCTGGAGCCAGAAGAGCTGATCCATGCGTTTGCTCTGCTGCCTATGGCTCTGCTCTATATGAGGGATGGCAAAGGCAGCACCACAGCAGGGGTGTGGGAGTGGAGATCTGGATTATTCTGTTCCAAGCACCAACTGTCTCTGTGTGTCAGCCTGGAAGAGTCAGAGGCATCAATTTGGAGATCAGAAGGGACGTGGTTGGTGCTGGAAAATCTTCCCAGTGAAATCTCTGCTCCACACAGTCAGAGATCAGGTTGATGGATCATAACAGGGGGAATGGAAGAAGATCTCTGAGGGGCTGTTAGAATTATCTACCCCAATTTTGTGGTATAAAAATTTGCACAGAAATTGATAAGCAAATTTTCCGGAATCCATTCCATTATTTTCATGAAGCAAAATAGAAAGGGAGCTATTCTCAGTGAAAAGACTTGCTGGCAGACAACATTTGGGCACACAGCCTGTCCTAGCAGCTAATCACTAACACTTTGAACACTTTGAATACACAGACTTTTCCTTCAGTCCAAACTGTGTTGACATGACTTTGCCTGTTCCTGTGTTCAAGGGCCTCACTCTGTGCTTCTGTCCTACTCTTACTACAGCACAGTGCTTCTCCCCTGACTGGAGGAGATGGCACCAGCTATTGAAAGACAAAAGAAAGATCTTTAATTAAAATAAACAGAAAACCAAACACACAAAACAACCTCATCCACCACCACCCCTCAAAAAAAAAAATCAAACCCCAAAACAAAAACAACCAACAAACCAAAACAACCAAAACTTTTGGTGCAACATGGTGAAAGGCAGAGGAAACCCTCACAAAAGGATGTTCTGGGCTGGCAAATACCAGGGCCATAAAATCAGGCATCTGTAATCTAGTACAGAGACATTGTTCATGCTCTCATGTATTTATCTGGTTTGCTGGCTATTTCTGTAGGCTCACTCTCCTTCCAGCTGTGCTTCTCTTTCCAGAGGCACTGACTGCCTGTCTCATTTTCCCTCAGGCTCCACACACTCTTTTACAAGCACCTGAAGTGACACAACAACCAAATTCCAGTTTATTTGTCCAAGTAAATGGTATGTCTGCAGTTTGGTATTTGGCAGTTCTAAACTGAGCAACTGCTTTGGTATAATCCAGTAAGTTACTGGTGTCCACTGGGAACATGCAAAGGGTTGTTCCAAAGTCCCATCAGCTGCCAGGGTCACGTTAGCTTCAGAAATCCTCCACATCTCCATCACTCTGTTGTAATTGTGCCATTACTAACCTGGTTTTAATGAATTTTAGTACATGTATGTGCTTTCATCTCTGCCTATAGCAGCTTATTTTGAGCAACAAGACAGAGGAGTACTAAATAAAAAATAATGTCGGGTTTTTTAAAACAGATAAGATTTTGGTTTTTTGGGGAATCACCTCTTGCTCACTTTTTGCCTAGGACAACTTTTTGGAGACTCAGACCTAGAACGCATTACAAGGTTGTGCCTATTTTAAAACTTACATGTAAGTTTGAAGAGGTCCACTCATGGATCTTGAGAGAGACCATCTGGAAAGGAACATCATCTGGAGAGGAACTGTTTACAAGGGCATGTAGTGATAGGACAAGAGGGAATGGCTTTAAACTGAAAGCAAGTTTAGATTAGGTATTAGGAAGGAATTTCTACTGTGAGGGTGGTGAGGCCCTGGAATAGGTTGCCAAGAGAAGCTGGGGATGCCCCATCCCTGGAAGTGTTCAGGGCCATATTGTATGGGGCTTGAAGCAACCTGGTCTAGTGGAAGGTGTCCTTGCCCATCAGAGATGGTTGTAATGAGATCATCTTTAAGGTCCCTTCTAACACAAACTATTCTATGATTGCATGATTTGATACTCTTAGGCTGTTAAAAACTAAAAGAGAGCAGTGCACATGTTGAGTGTTTCACAGAGCTGGCATTCAAACATTAATATCAACAAGAACATAGTCTTCTGGGGGATACAGGGGGCTGTACCTATCTTTTCAATTAATTCAAAATAACCATTTTGCAGAAGGCTGTTTTTCAAATTATTTAAGATAAGGAAAGTAGCATCAGAAAAGTTACTCCAAGTGTAAGTATTAGAAGAAAAAATGTGGAATCTTGACTTTGCCCAGCATTCAAAAGCACTCCCCTACATGGTGTTTATATTAATTTATTAATCAGAGAATGAGTGTGATCAGTGTAGTCCACAACAGGGCTGGACAGGCAAGGGTACTATCAAGGCAAGGTATCATCAGTCATGATGGGAACAGACATTAGACAGTCTCAAAGCTTTTCAATTGTACTTTTGGAATTAGACCCTGGTCTTGGAGGGCAGGGACTGCCCCCCGTGCCATTCATTTCAGTAGCAGCTGAAGAAATTTAATACTATCTGAGAAGCACAACTCTCTGCAGGAGGTTGGGTTTTTGCATCAAACTGAGAGTGAAGGAAGGAGGGAGGTAAAATAATGCTATACTGATGGCCACCAAATAGGCTTTATTTACTCTCCTAGAACTACATAAATACCAGTCTGCAGTCAGCTAAATGCATTGCCTGCTCAAGCAGTTTTATAAGCATGAAATTTACTCAGCCGCACCCATAACTTAAAAGGCCAATTATTGATAAGAACACGCTGTGTACATTAGGATTAAGAGCCAAACATAAGTTTTCTTAAAAATGCATCAAGAAATTAAAAAGCTATGTGGTCATTATTGCAAATAGTATGGAGGCAATGCCTAGAGACATCAGCTCAGAATGGAAACAAGCATGTTAGGAGCTGTATAAACAGAGGATAAGGCAATGTACACCAGAACAGGCTAAGAATATCAGAAGAAGCATAAAAATATGAGGAAGGAACAGCAGGTAGGAGGAGAGCTGCAAGGAGAGATGCAAGTGCCATCCAAGGGTCATGAATTGCCTATGCATGGATTTCTCTAAGGGGTGGCTTAAACAGTAAGTGTGGAAGTGGCTGGGAAAGCAAAGGGGACCCCAAAGGGTAGAGGGGAAATGCTGACTTAGAAAAGACAGGAGGAAGGAAATGGGATTACTGGCAAGTAGAAAAATTGAAGCAAACTGTTAGTGGAACAGTCAGGAGCTGACATAAGGACAGTCCATGTTCCAGCATGGGAAGCCTTATGGAACACACAGAGCCATGCAGAGATCAGAAGATCATGTTGGCAATTTCTCACCAGCCCACAGACTGGATGTCCTGGGAGCCCGAGGAGGGTCTGCACAGATTCACTTCTGTCAAGATCCCCCAGGCTCTCGCACACTCCCAGGTGCTTAACTCCTGTTGCCTTTTTTAAGCTCTCCATGCGTCTGAGCCTGGTAACACTTCAGCTTACTTAGCAGTTGCTTTTCCTCCCTCAGCTGTCACACTCCTTTTGTGCCTTCCCAAGGATGCTTTCCTTATGTCCTCCCTGTTTTGTTCAGGGAGTCCTAAATCTCCTGGCGCATCTTCTCATCACGGAGAGGTGGGAAGTTCATCACCAGCTACACATGTTGCCATCTGCTCCTGGCAGAACTTCAGGACAAACTGGATGTCTGCTCCAGTCTGTGATGCAAATTGCCTCCCACCACCACCATCTCAGTCCCTAAATGGACACCAGTTGGGAATACACATTATGAACCTGCCTTAAATAACATGTGAAAATGTGTAAGTGCTGGACCTTGAGGAGGTCGCTTTGTTCCTTCAGTTTTGCCAGAGCTGCTCAGCAGCACAACATCCACCTAGATCTGCTGTCTGTCCACATTTTGCACATACTCCTCAGCAATCACCTGGTATTCCCGGAGGATGAAATATAGTTCACCCTCCTCAGATGATGCACAGGAGCACAGTTCCCTGGCTGAGGCACAAGCCTGGTGCTCAGCTCCTGTTCCAGCAGAATCTTCTGTCCCATCCGTCTTTATAGCATCATCCTCTTGACTGGTTCCTGGCAGAGAGAAAGGCTCCCTAAATTACCCTGAAATTTGTCTGCCACAGGCTTGCTAGGATTTGGACACAGGCTAACACACGGGTTAGCTTAGGCTGCCCGCAGAAACAGCAGCCCGAGGTGCAGGTGACAGGAGCTTGACTACAGCATGTTGGCTGATCCACCGTGTCTCTAGTCTGACATCACCAAAATGGGGCTGCATTTTTTACTGGTCTTTACCCCTTTGTCTTAGTTGGGACAGAGGCTCTTTTTTGGCACAGGAGAGTCACCATGCAGCTAAGGGCAGCACTAGCCCCAAACAGCCTAAGGCTTGTTTTCCCACCATGTTACAGAATTCACTCCAGAACCTGCTACATCAGGGGCCATCTTCCCAGACAACTTTCGACCCAGGTCATCTTTCCTCTCCCATTTGGGGACAAACATGAATCTCAAATGACTTTCAGGGAATACAAGGAAGGATGACTCATTGTCATTTTAAGGGAGTCCTAAGATACAAGGCAGTGGGCACATCATTATGCATGATGATCATCATGTGTTGTATGAATGCAGCAGTTTAAGGTATTCATTTACATATGCATTAATCCACATTATGTATGGGGAAGTGGTACTTGCAGAGACAAATTAAGAATGCAATACAATGGCTAAATTGTTTAAATAACATGAATGTTTATCCTTCAGTTCCCTGCGTGAAAGACTGGGCTGCTAATAATTAGTTTCCTACCTCCAAAAGAGCACACATGTTAATTAATTAATAGTTGCAAAGTACTTTGAAGTTGCAAAGCACCATAAGAAAGCTACCCATTATTATGTATGGTAAATGTACTTCTAAATGAAATAATTTGCTTATTTAAAATCATTCCCCTCCCCAAATCCCCTAGAATCCCTTATCCATAATATTAATTAGCATCTACTAAAAAATATGTGTGTTTAAATATTCATTTGGAGTTTCAGGAGCAGAACTGTTTTTCCAGCCCTGGTGTTGGATAACCCAAGGATAAGACAGAGTGGCATATTCAAGTACAAGTACAAACACAGTTTTATGAGCCCCCACAGACAGGGCAAAGCAAAAGTTGTCCAAGAGAAGAGAGACTCCAGGGTTATATTGTGTCAATGTGGACCAAGAGACCCGGGTGTAACTGGGAGCTCTGCAGTGAATTTCAGTGTGCCCTTGGACATGTCTCATCACCTGCAGGTTGGGATGCATCAGCCCGCAAAAGCAGAGGGGTTGCACAAACAAGGCAGCCTTGGCGGTCAGCAGAGAGGTTGATGCTTCGACAGCAGAATCCAGACCAACGTCCCTTGCAATGATGAGTTGCTGCTTTGAGGTGTCTGACCTCTCTCCTGACAGTTGCTCCTGATGCCATCAACAGGAAACCAAATCTGGAGCTCCGTTTTTCCTGTTTTACTCAAACAAAGTCTCAAGATGTATCAGAAGACAGCTCTGGAGCTTTAAGCTCATGTCATGTGCCAGCTCTTATCTGGACCTCAGGCCTCAAAAGCTCATGATGTTCAAACCTTTGGTGGTTTGCTGTCACCTCACAAAGGAGTGTGTCATCTTCAAAATCACACCCCAGGTGAATATTTACCCAGCATATGAGAAATTACATCAAATGTGAAGAGTCACCCAGGCTACCAAGAGAGAAATAGCTCTGCAGGTGCTCCATTGCCTGCAGTAACTCTAGTTTGCTTCTGCAGGAACACTGAAAAGAAAACAAGCACCACCACAATGCTGCTGTGCTGCCTGAAAGACATGTTTGATGTACAGGGGGCTGAAAAGAAGACTTTCAGACTGGATGTTTATGGGCTTCATCTTCCCAGGATTTCCCAGGCATTGAATAAACAGCTAAAGAGCCACGTACTGCCATGAGAAATGGGCCCCTAAAATCTTTTGAAACCTGGGGTAAAATTTTTCAGCCTGCAGAGCCTCACTCAGGGGCACGGATGAAGGTGACCCCACTGAAGCCAGAGGCACCCACAGCCACAGATATTTCCCAGGTGGAGCAGAGTAACAGAGTAGGAGTAAACCCTCCTAAGTCTGCCATCAACTTTCTGAGAGACAACAAACAAGACACTTTGGATCATAACTCCACTGATTCAGGAGAACTGGATACTACCTGCTGTCGGTATCTGAATCTCACTGGAGAATTAAATGACCTGATCCATAGGCTTCATATTCATTATAGGTGACCTCGCTTGAGATCCCTTTTTTGGGAGAGTGCGATCAGCAATTAAACTTCCACAGATAGTCTAAAAATAACAGGTAATTTCTTGGAAGAGGAAATCTTCCACCTAGCATAGTGAAACTTAATACTGGACCTTGTTTTGATGGACAAAGAAAAATCAATTGATGACCTAAAAATGAGTGGTTGCTTAGGTACTGAAGATTCTGATGATGATCTGTTTACATTTGTTGTGTGCAAACAGAACACATCAGTGACCACCAGCATAAGAATTTTTGAAAGGGCTAATTTTGGCCAAACTAGTGAGATTGTCAGCATCACTGACTGGACAGAAATTTAAAGGAAGAGATTCTAATGGAACACTGTAGCGGGAATTGTTCTCAAATTTCTTATTGGAGGCTCCAAAACCAGAAACCCACAGTCATGGCAGTGCTCTGTTGGGAAAAAAAAACAACTTCTTAAATATTGAAACTGCATATGGAAATGGCAGTAAGGTGTAAATGTTTATATATTTGTAGAGTCAGGAAGGAAATGGTAATTACAATCTACAAAACACTTGACTGATAATGATGAAATAGAGGGAACAATGAAATGACCAAACAGATAGAAATAATTATAGCAATTTTTTCACTGTGAGTTATTGCTACAGGCACACATAAAAACTGTTCTTGGGCAAGTAGAAAAAGTTAAAAATCTCAAAGGATAAATATTCTTGTCTGTATATCAAACTGAGCAGGAATTTTATACCGAGGGCGGAACAGAAAGATTGCCATCTGTGATGAAAAGGGGATGCGAGGTAGCATTTGCTAAAATTAAACATTTTTTTAAAAACAACAGACACATCTTGCACCAAGAGCCTTTAAGGGATGAGGAACTCTCCATAAAGTTAATTTCAGCAAATCCTGGGAAACAAAGAAAATTTCATATTACTGCAGGCCTATCGGCATCCTTTGAATACCAAAAAAGTATAAAAGGAATGAACTATTGCAAACAACCAAAATGATCCTAATCCTGGGTAAATAATATAATGCTGAATTCTAGACTATATCAACAAACATTTAAGGAAAAAATGTAGTTAAACCGTTCAGCATGTTCTCTCAGCAATCGGGTTTTTCAAACTATCTCTTTTTTGGGTTAAAGAACAATTGATCAATTAATTATAGCGCTTGTATTTAAAAGCATGTGAATTAGCACCCTGCAGTATTTTGACTTTAAAATCTTTCAGTAACATACGGCGGATGGGCTACAACTGGTTTACTGACAGAACTCAGTTGTCAACAAGAGTTCCCAAGAACTGGTCTTTGGTCCAGCACTGTGGTCACTGACAGATTACTTTTACCAGGGAAGTCTGCAGTGATGCACAGATCAGTCGGCAGAAAGAACAGAGAACATCTCACTGCTACAAAATACATCATCTGCCACAGCAGCAAAATCAACCATGAACCCAGATAGGGTAAATCAGATGGAAATTTTTCATGGATTCCTGCTGCAGTAATAAAAAGGAGTGGGGGGTGTGTGATTTACAAGAGGGATATCAAATAAGAGTGAGTAGAGACACAAATGTGGGAAGAAATGGGTTCCAAATAGACATGGAGGAAATGAAGGTAAACAGTCTAAGGCATTATTCACTCTGATTTTTAAGAAGAGATTGGACAAATACCTTTCACACATGATGTGGGTGTGCTGACGTGCTTTGGTTTCTGGTTTAGCAGTGGATAAGACAACCAGCCAAGGTCCCACTCAATCTTACACTTTGAGGTTGTACTGCTTATAGGGGAGACCATTTGGACCGTTTGTATTGTCTCAAATACATCTGCTCCTTGTGTTCAGAAGAGCATGAAAAGAATGGGAGGAGTCCAAGCAAGTGCTTTAAAAAGTAAAACTCAGAGGTTTCACAAAGTCTTCTTCCCGAAGTTGTCCCTCCTGCCTTACAAGGTAGAAAAATTAGTCTCCAAGCTGGTTTAATAAAACCAGGCCCCAGAGGAGAGAAAAGGTTAGTTTTCATATGGTTTTCCAGCTCTGCATCACTACAGTGGCTTTTTAATGTTCCCAAACTCCACATGACATCTAGTGAAACTCATTAATAACACAGGATAATCATCCACTGGATTCTAATGAAATTTTAGAAGCTATTAAAAAAAAAAAATTAAAATACCCTGAAAGCCTATTAGTTACTTGGGGTTTCTTCCTCCTCCTTCTCCATTAAATCATTGGCCCCAAACTTAACACAAAGGGGCCAGTCAATCACAGCTGTTTTTATCTGATCTCTTTGTCATCATTTATCTGCACAGCTTTAAAACCAAAAGCTGTGCAAGGCAACATCAGATGCTTCCCCTCTGTGCATCGCTCCCATCACCTGTCGCACTCCTCTTGTTAAATCTTTGATGGGAGTCTTCAGCATTCCTGCAAAATAATTTATGCATTTTCCCCACCTCTGCAACTACCTTGTGACAAGAACGAGAAATCACAGAGGAGGCTGTAAGTAATGTATTTCCACCGTCTGAACTCAATGCTGTAAAATCAGTGCCCAGTCTTGTCACAAACACAGCGACTTCGTCTCCACTGACAGAGCAGCACAGTTACAACCTGGACTGCTCTGCCCATGACTCACCAGTGGATCTCAGTCACACCTTACCCTGTGCCTGTGATGAATTCTGCAGTTTGTGGTAAAGGAAGACTATTAATCTGACATCTGTACAAAGATAATCTGTTTGACTGATCCCTTCCTAAAGCCAGGGCTTAGCTTCACAGAACAATCTCATGCATTGAAACCTTCAGATGTGAAGATAAATAAAATAAAATAAGTTAATTTGTCCCATTAAGGTTATCACTTGGAGGAAATAATAAGCTGTTCTAAAGAATATGGAAAAATGGAAATCAAAGATAGGCATAGCTAAAGGGGAGATGTTAAAAGAGATTGATTAAGCAAAGGGTAAAACATCACCAGAATTACACCTGGAGCATCTTTAAACAGTTTGGAGAAAAAATCACAAGGGAAATGACAGAAATTCATAAAAAGCTCAGAGGGAACTGCTAATCAGAGAGGCAAATTCACTGACACCGCCTCAAGGGATCAGTGGTGCAGCCTGCTGTTGTAAAGCAGCTGAGCCAAGACCTGTGAGCTTTGCAGCAGATGCAGGTGAGGTGCCAGCGAGGCACTGGCCACCAAGGGACTCTCTGGTGCCACTGGCTCTGGTTCCCAGCACTCAGGTAACAGCTGGACTGAGATCTCTGGAGTTTCCAGCAGCTGGGCTCTAACATATGCCAGAGCCTCCTCCACAGTGGCAAAGATTAGCTTTGACATCTCCAATATTCTAAGGTATAAAGTAAGAAAAAAAGCAATCTGTATATATTTAGCCAATCTCCTTGCCTATATTATTTTCCCTATATAAATCATAAGGCTACAAAAAGACCCCAACTTTAAATCTTTACTATTTTCAAGAAATATTTAAGAGGAGTGAGTACATCCATTTACAGGGTCTCTTCTGCTCTGCATTTCTGTTGTGTCTCTCATTTGTTATAATCATAAATGAGGCAGGTGGAAGGACAGTCCTTGTTCCTAGGAAAATTAGAAGCCTGATCTTGAGTCAGAACTTAAAAACTTTGATGTTAATAAATCACAAGACACTAAGAGTCTTTCTGAGTTGACTTTTGGTTCATATATTATAAAACGAGGTGGCAGAAATTCTGAAGAGATCCAAAAAAAGGATCACAAGGTTGGTTTTGGAGTATTTTTCCTCTTAGATCCAAAATGTGATCTCTTCAGAAAGCTGTTAAGACAGGAGATGACTGTTCCCTTTAATTATGCTGGGGAAGTGAGGAATGGGGGAAGCAGAAGAGCTGTTTGAAGAGAAAACCAGAACTGGCAAAAGACAGAAATGAATATACACAGGCTGTGCATAAATATAGATATGGAATTGAAAGGTTTTGAGCCACTAAAATAGCAGAAGCCTTGAACAGTCTTCAAATAGCAGCAGTGGGAGCAAACCAGCAGCATTCGTGTACCCAGCAGTGATGTGCAGATGTGCCCAGGCACTCGGAGCACTGGTCCCTCTTGGGAACTGCCTGCCTACAGAAGCAGGGACCTCAGTTTGGGCTAATTTGCTGAGTATACCAGCCTTTTTGCTTCCTTCTTGGCCTCCTTCATGGCCCCCGTGGAGCTCCATTCTCAGCTGCCACGGACACCTGAGCTCATCATTCCAAACTAGTGCCAGCCCAGTAGTGCACTGCAGTCCAGTTCTGAGCCCAGTATGGACAGATTCTAATTAGCTTTCACAAAGACTTCATTCACTTAAGGAAAAGACCACATTATGTTCCTGCCTCGGATAGAAGAGAACAGAACTCAGTGCCTGCAAAGATTTCCTTCCTGTCCTGGATTCTTCTATTGGTGCTTGCTTCTTTTCAGAGAAACAAAACCTCCTTCAGCCCAACACTTTTGTCATTAGCTTGCCAGAGGAGTCTGAGAGCTATAAAGTCTCTTCTGATGTCCAGGCAGAGATGCCTGAGCACATGAGGGAAGGACCAATTTTACCCCGTGGCTGCCCAATGTGCAGCCCAATGCAGTCCCCATTGACCAGGTGCACCTGTAATGACACACAAGCAAAGGGGATGTAGAGTCTCACACAATATCTGCTGAACAGACTTGTCACTTTTTCCACTTTACTGTATCAGCTACTTCTCCTTTTGCCCCCCTAATCTCACTCACACCATTGTTAAATTTTTTTTCAGACTATGAACCTGTTATGTTCCAAAAAACTGCATTTTTGCTCTTCTGAAAAGATACAATAGCAGCAGCCTTTCACAGGTAAAATCAGAACTGAGTCCCCAGGAGAAATGAGAAGATCATGGGTTTTATTTCATCCAAGTTTTTTTTTTAAAAAAAGCAAATTTGAGAGAGCTGGAAGTATTCATTTCCCAGTTTGTGTCTTGGAAAGCTTATACATACACATACATCTCTGTGACTGCTTGGTAACATAAACCTTCCGAAGGCAAAAGGAATAAATAAAGAAGATTAACATATATGTAAAAAGCTGCTATAATTATCACAACAGGCCTCTTGTGGTTAGGACTGCAAGAAACTCTGCAAGTATCTTGGGATCTGTACTCATACTGGGAGTCAGAATCATAAAGAGATATTTTCAAAGAGATAACCACATCATTTGTAATTCAAAATTCAATAAACAAAGGTGTTTAAATTTCTTTTAAAGTGTTTTTGCCTAAGGGTGAGAAAATAGAGATAATACAGGTCTAAAGATTTTGCGGGGGATTTTTTTGTCTAATTAGGAGCATGTACAAAAGAAAGATTTCTTTGTAAATAGTTTTGCAACTTTTAACTCCTAAACAGGTGGTAGCAACAACAGCTATGAAACTTACTTTTGTAGAGGGATCTCTGTGCTTTCTCCAAACACTAAGATACAGGCAATAGGAGAAAAATATAGATATATCTTAAAGAATGTGCTTTTCTGTTTTAACAAAGGCTTTTTTATAACCTGAAGGCAAACTCTAATATTTGACTAGTCTTTATATAATCTGCTGCTTTTCAGTACTTACCTTTTCAGCTTCCCGGGCTATTAATAGTCCTCACTCCCATGACACAGCATTCCCATAGATTCCTCACATCTCTACATGCTGTAGAGACCCCAAGGGTTCACAAACTGTCCCTGAGCTGTCCAAATTTCAAGAAGAACATGGCCATGGACAAGAAGAACCCACAGTGGAAACGTGCTCCAAAGGGACATGATCTCACAGGCACAGGGCTGCCTACACCCGACCTCCTCTCTGCTGCTTATCACTTGCTGCAGAGACGCCTCACACAACCATAATTAACATTTAAACCAGCAGTTACGGTAAAGACCACCTCAGAAAAGATACCCAGACCTGTTTTTCATAAAAGCATTTCTATTGCTTCAAAGGTTCTATTAAAATCCCAACAGACCAATTAACTAACAGTTGATCGTTCCAAGCCTCTACCTGTCTGGTTCTCACTCAGCTCACAGCAGTGAAAGATGTGTGCTCCTTTACAGGCTCTCCTCTGCCTCTCTGGTAACCACATTTTTTACTCACCACTGTTCCCTAGGTAGTCCAGCAAATTTAGAAGGTGTTTTATTAACAATATTTTACCTTTCATTTAGGTGCTCATATATCAGAGGGTTTGTGGTGTGTAAAACAACAGGGGAAATTCTCCCCCACAAACAAAATACCTCATGTCCAAAATATCATTGTATCCAGAAAAAAAATCAATTTATAGAAAATTTTATGTTTGAAAAAGCACTGACAACCTTAAGCAGAAAATAAAATTCTGCGTAAAATATTCTTTGCACTGAAGACTTTCATCACCTCAGGTGGGAACAGCTAGCAAAGCCTCACCATCCACATAACCACCCATTCAGCTATTCATGCTGTGGCAACAATGCCATTAAACTCACTATCCTGTCACACAGAAGAGGTTTGTAAGGAAGCACTTCCCTGGGTTCACCAGGAAATAATTTTGACACTTGCTATCCATGGAGAGATATCAGCATTGTACTACAGTCCTGGACACTTCTGCCCATGTTGTGTTTAGGAGTGGAGGATTAATGGCATTAATGATGTCGCCTTAAAACACCAAAATGAGGAAATACCCCAGACTTTTCTTGTTTGTAATATGTGTGTTATCCAGCCACACTGTTCAACATCAACAGAGTCATTTGTGAAATCAGTGGTGACATTTAAAATGGTTACACTTCCAAGTTAAAGCCGTATGCAGACACACGGAGCACCTTCTCCTGGCACCTCTTCAGTTTGCCAAGTCAGAAGTGTGGTAAAAAAGCTTTCTGTACCTTGGAAATCTTTCAGTTGTTTTTTTTGAAGGGAGTCTTGTTTTTTTGAATAGCTGAGTACTACAAGAAATTACGGAAATCAGAAAGAAATTTTATCCAGCTCACTTCTAATGTTTTTCAACTGCTGTCTCCAGAATAAGCTCATTCCTCCATAACCAGCAATTTTCTAGCCAGAGATTTAAATAAACCAGTGAGCAGTGATGTGCCATATAGGCATTGCTAAAATTAGTTGCACATTTATAATTCTGATTTCCCACCTCTGCTCTTCCCTGGCACAGTCAGGCTACAGAGCCAAAGGACACAAAACTGGATGATGAAAACAGGCAGAATGTCTTACGGTTTTGCCAGAAATGTATTTTTGGCATTTATACACTGCAGGCCTCTCTGCAGCCAGTTTCCCTCTTAGTTCGCTTCATCTTCACCAGAATATTCAGCCAACCTCCAGCTCAGCTTATGATACGTGGAAATGACACTGTTTCTCTGAGCAGCTCCAGCACGCTATTCAGAGCTGCTCACTCATTTCCCTTTCCACTCCCGTTGTCAGGGATAACCCCCAATTGAGAATTGAGAGAGGTACTTGGGCTCATCGTTTTTGGGAATTTCCTGAGATACAACAAACACCTTCCAGCAGAACGTGCTCATTTGTTTACTACTGAAGCAAGTTCTTTGGACGGTTCATCCTGGATCTACCTCCTGCTATTTCACAGTTAGGACTGAGGATCTGACATGGAGCAGAGATGCTCCACCAGGAGTACCCACCACGTGTTCCAGAGCACAGCACTCTGTCCTTAGGAGAGCTTTACCTCTGAGAGCACTTCAGCACTGATGCTGGAGCACAGCCCGAACACTGGAAGATCATCTCAACAGAGCAACATAGCCCTGAGTCATGGTTCCTCCTGTGCTTTCCCTTGCCGGGAATAGCAGTTTCTCCCAGCTCTGTGCCAGCCCTTATTGAGCTTTATTGCACTCATCCCAAATGTATTCGTCGCTCTGGCATAAGCTGAAGGAGGCAAAGATGCGTGAAGCTCCCTTACTAACTTTTCTAATGGCCTTTCTTCAAATAATCTATTCCTGTGGTATATACAACATTGTTAACAGTTTATACTGAGAGCAAACTGGGAGTACTGCCAGTGTGTCTTGTTTCACTCCTCTTCCTCTGGATCCACCTGTAAATTCCCCTATTACATTGAAATGGTAAGGTCTTTGCCCAAAGACCAGTTTGTTATCAGCATTTGCATTGAGACCACAGACTGTAACTAGGTTCTTGCTGCTGCTGCTGCTGCAACACAAATATTTTATTTAAAATCCTACTTCCCATGAACTGGCCTTCCATTTTCCTTACTTGCTCCCCCTTCCCGAATTACTGAAAAATTAGCAAAGTTCAGCCATTGTCCCCTAAATTGCAGTTATCAGTGTCATCCCACTGTAACCAGTTCTGACCACCCAGTGACAAAATCTGCTTTCCATTTCCAGCCCTTCTAGCCTGTCTCTCCTCTCTGTTGCTTTCATCCCCAGTTAAACCAGACACCTTGCAACCAGACCCTCTTGTTGAGAAGATGCAGATTGGTGCCTATAAGAGCTGGACAGGCCAGCAGCACCCAGGACCTATGTCAACTCTTTCCCCATTCCCTGCTTCCCTCAGCACCACACACAGGATCCAGACACACGAAAACAGGCATTGCTTTCCCAAGCTGCCTGAAACAAAGCCAACCACAGCCTGTCTGCATAAATCAACAACATACATGAGCTGAGCACTTGCCAGCAGAAGGATCACAACCCACCTTGAGATTTGTGCATAAGATTTGGCCCGTTCTTCTCCTATATTTCTCCAGTGGCAGCAGCTGCCATGAAATGCTATTGCTCAACAGCTCGGTGATCCAGAAAAGGAAGAAAATCCCAGTGTTACACAATTCCCTATTCTTGATCACCTCCCTAAATCCTCTGCACTTCCATCAAAGATGAGCCACTGCAGTGCAGGAAGGGCAGAGATGAGACAGACCACAGGTGGGGCAGAAGATGCACACAGGCTGCATTTCTTAAACTCTCCAGTCCCCCACTGTCAGTTGGCCCAGGGGAAACCAGAGGGAACTGCAGAGTTCAGGTGAAGTGAATTAAACAAATCCATCTAACCTACCTGGAGCTTGTATATGAATCTGAGTGAGAGGCGGCTGAAAAGCATGGTTTGAGAATGAAGATGGATGGGACCTCCAGACTGGTCAGAAACACAACTGGCCCCAGCAAACAGGTGTATTAGACACAAATATTGAACCCCATCACGGGCTCCATATATATTTCTCCAGTGGCAGGAGCGCAGCCAGCTGCAGAGGAGCACAGCCAGCCATAAAACAATATATTCGCTTGGATTAATGCCATCAGATTTTTACTCCACTCTCTCCAGCACTGTGAGCAGAACAGTCCTCAGGTTCCAGAGCTGGTAGCTCCTTCACCCCTGCTAAGCTGAATTGATACAAAATAAGCTGAATTAGCAGCATCTGAAACATGACAGCCTTCAGGTGATTTTAATTCTCTCCGTGGTAGTGAAAATAGTATGATTAACAACAGTTTGTGTGTCTACATCTGGCACTACCACTGAGCCCTGCCTAGGACTGAAGTCCACCCTCTCAGGAACAGTAACAAAGCAGAGGTGCCCTTTGCACTAGACCTTTTAGTCGTTTAATCTGTAGCATAAGTGAAAACATTGACAGTGAGGGTGTCAGCTTTGGAGATGGCTTTTGAATATCATTTCAAGGCCAGTTAGAGAGAACAGTCTCTCCAGTGGTCCATGACATTTATTTCCCAGTGTCTCCCCAGAACAACCATGGACTGAATCCTCAGTTCTCAAAGAACATTTACTTGTATTGAACCATTGCTGGCTCTGGAGTGACACCACACTCTTTTCCAACATCTCCTACTTACTGATCCACTTTTTTCACTCTTTTCACTCTCTACCCTCTAAGCAAGAAAGGAGCAGTCTGTAAGAATCAGCAATTCCAGCACTTTTTTCTTCCAATCTCCCCTTCCAGAAGGCTTGTCTGTGCCACACATGCAAAGCACCAACAATCCTGGAGCACTGTGACTACTGATTGTTACTGTAATCATAACTGATTTCTTGTGAAATTATACCTTCCCCAGCTGGTAATCAAAGTCATTTCTGTGTCTTGTTGTGTACAAACTTGGATCCAGCCTGGGGCAAGGATCCTCTTTGCTCTGTCTGGGCAGTGCACAGCACAAGGGACAGAGCTGGGCAGGATGGATTTCATCTCACTGAGCAGGTCAGGTGTGCCTGTGCCTCATCAGATTCTCTGGGAAAGGCTGGAGGTTTTATGGAAGCAATGTGATGGGACCTAAAAGTGCTGGAAAGAGTCTGGAATACTCTGGGAGATACAACGATGTACAGCTCAAAGGGTTTTCATCTCTGCTTGTCCCTGAAGGTGCCTCTGTAGTATGTATAAATACATTATAAATAATTTCTCCATTAGTAAAAAAGCACTTATTAAATCCAAATAGGAATAGGAGCTGCAGTGACTGTGTTGTAATACGCTGTTTCAAACACCCATCCACAGGTATGTCAGGCATAACTTTTGCCATCACATTCACCAACCACTCATTCCAGCTTATCACATGACTGCACACTGCTAAAAATGTCCTTATCTCCACTCAAAATGATCCAGGGGCTTAAAATGGGTGCCATGACATGAAGATTAATCTCCAGCTAAAACCCTGATTTTTGCTAGATTTGCTGACTCAGAACGAGACCACAGACTTTCCTCTGACTAACCTTTAAAAGAAAATCCCCCAAAAAACAGCAAACCACCAACATGCAGGGAATGTCCTGTAAGTGATATAAAACCATAAACAGAGAATTACGAAAGGTCTTGCAGCTTGATACCGTGTTGCAGGGCAAGGCATTATATAAGTCACAGAAGTAAAGAAACTTAATGAAACTTATTGAAGAGAAGTGATGTCAGGCCATGAGAAGAGAGGGAACAGCTAAAATCACCCCACTTTCATGGCTCTCCCAGTGCTGTGAACTCTTGAGGGCTGAGAATGAAGTTTAGGTTTGAGAATGAAGTGGTGGAGTCACCATTCCTAAAAATTTCCAAAAAACAAGTAGATATGGCACTTCATGATATGGTTTAGTGGGCATGGTGGTATTCAATCGAAGGCTGCCCTTGAGGATCTTAGAGGTCTTTTCCAACATTAATGACTCTATAATTCTAAGATATTCCTCTTCTCTTTTACATTTAATGTGCCTGGAATATGCTGCTCCTCTGGTGTCTCTATTTATTCTTTATATCTTCTTCAGGTTTTGCAGCTAAGCCATGAGCATGCAGGGGAGAGAAGGAGGTTTGCTGTTCCAGGGTCAGCCACAAAGCACACAAATCTGGGATTTCAGCTCTGAGGGCTATGCTCTGCACTGGAATCACAACTGAAGTTTAATTCTCCTGTTGTTTGGAACTCACAGCCCTGTGCTGCCAAGTGACGATGACAGCCATGACATGTACAAAGACAATGGATACACTTCAGAAATCACAGTCCCCTGGCTCTCAGCAGAGCAGGAATAGTTCAAGCAATAAAACAGCTGGTTTCCACCACTACCTGGCCAAGACACTTCACTGCTGACCAAGTCATGGGCTTGTCCTCATCCCACCCAGAGCACTCAGGGTCTCCCTGTAGATCAACAGCAACATCAGGTTTCACACTGAAGACACTTTGCAATTAGAGGAAAATAGGCAACTTGCCTGAAACAGGCACCAAAGCACCAGAAGGGCAATTAAGTCATTTTCTCTATAGAAGCAGCAACTTCATTAAGTAGCTTTTAACATGTTCACCTACAAGAGTAATCTGAATTCCCCTCCTCCTTCTGTTTTACCTCTCATAGTGAGGTTACACCTCTTCCTTCTACATTTTGCAAGTTTATTTCCAACATCTCCCTTGCCTGCCTCTCCAGCTCAGCTGCTGTTTTGTCATTGTCGCTGGAACTGCGTTCACAGCTGCTGCCTTCTTCCCCACACCATTACTACTTTTATCTCACTCTGAAACACATGGGCTTTATTGCTTATTTTCCCTCTGCCTCTTTTTTTTTTTCTTTTTTTCTTTCTTTTTTTTTTTTTTTTTTTTAACCAAGTGGGCTGAAAACCGTTCTTTTTTCCCTCTGGACAAGGCAGACATCAGACAGGTCCATCTGTTCTCCTTGCAGGATCAGTGGTGAAGAGACTGCATGGACACCTAAAAATTACATCTCACTCTTCAACAGAGCTGACAGCTGAAGGAATGACCATATTGCAATTGCTTTTTTAAATAACTCAAGAGCTAGGTATTTGTGCTCTGAATAGGATAACATTGACAAGGGGCCCTTTCAAGAAAAAAAAAACAAAACAAAACCAAAACCAAAACAGCACAATCTGGCAATTATTATTTCACCATCAATGTAGGGACTGCATGGACTAGAGACCAGGAACAAATTCTGCCCCCAGTCCTGCAAAGCTACACTAGATGAGTTTTACCTTCTGCATGCATGCGGAACCTGGGGGGCATCAGCAGAAGTCACCACAAGGTGAGAATAAGAGGCACCACAATAAGATTTAGGTACAAGACACTCAAAATTCAGCCCTGCAGAAATGTGGTGATCTTAGTTCATGTAGTTACATGCTTAGAGAAAGGTATTCAAGACTTTAGGCTGTATGAGATTTTAGTATCTGGGGCAGTCATCTTAAGGCCAAAAAGGATGGCTCTGTACTCCTCTCTTGCCCACAGTGCTTTGTAAAGTTATTATTGCCACAAGTCCTTCAACAATGTGATTAGGATAAGATTCCTATCACTTAAAGTCAGTATTTGTAATGTAGGTGTTTACATCTAAGCCATGTACTGAAGCTCCCATTACAGTCAAGGGATATCTATATATTTGGTATCATTGCTGGTATCAGGACATGATGCGTCACTGTCGTCATTTACTTCAGAATGAGTTGGACACCAGCAAAGCTCCTGCAGCAGTGGTTTATACCAGCATCTATGGAGACTGAAATAACACATTGACATATTTACAGGGAAGGTCTAACTGCATTTAGTCTTAAGAATCTCAGCTCAGTTACTAGAACTGCTACTGCTTCTGTTACATTACATTATGATGTTAACAATACAGTCAAGATAAAAGTAAATCTCTTTTTCCTGAGTTATTTCATTTCTCATTTGCTTATCTGTTAAATTAGAAAATAACAAACAAACAAAAAACAAACCACAAATCCCAACATATTCCTAGTTATAACTTGAAGTCTTGCTTAATTACCAGACAAGAATTATTGATTTAGCCCATATTTTGCAGCAAAGCTATAGCCTACATCTGTCTTCTAGAAAATTCTCTATGTTTGGTTTAAAAAAGACAAGTGGAAAATTGATAATTTCTTGTGAAAATTCTTCCAGCAGCTCTCCTATTAGTCCTCATATATAGCCTGAATTTATCTTGCATCATCTTCCAACCATGCTATATCATCATTTATGCAATTAAAAAGCCCTCTAGTATAACAGAAACTCCCAGTCTTCACAGCCTGGAACAAACATTGATGGAAAACTCAGATTAAGACTTATAAACATATTATCTACTTCAGGTTACTGGGAAATTAACCCATGGTAGAATAAGTGAAAAGTAGCATTGCCAGGGAAGACAGATTTCCATCTGCTCAAAATCTCTTTTCTTCATTCATCCTAATGATGTTTTCTTTAGAGTTACTGTTTCCAGAAAACTATAAGATATTACTCTGTAACAGAAGAGCTTTCCTATGGTGTCCAACAAAATGTTGCTTCGGAGATGATTATGTCCTGCTTTGGTCTCTGGGAGCAATGTTCTTTCTTATCCCATTTGCTGGGGAATGTGGTGATTCAGCAATTCAGCCCTGCCTATGCACTCACTTTCTAGAGAAACTTGCTGTCCATTTACTGTCACACCCAGAGCTCCCAACCTTAATTTCTTGGTTTTCAACACTGGCAGCAAATGGAGCTGCAAACTAGGGCGTTGTATTATCTTAACTCTGGGAGCAACAGCTCAGGCTCTGTATGAAGTAGCATGCAGATCATGGATTATTAGCTTGTATGTTGTGCTCCTAAACCACTTCCTCCTACTACTGAGACCAGGGACAGATATTAGTTCAGTTTGTACCCTTTCCGGGAAGAGAGATGGGTGTCCACCTCCACTCCATGTTCCCTCTTTCTTGAGCAAACATCTGAGTCACCACAAGAAAGCTGTTACCTACACAGGTCATCAATAAATCCCTCTTTCCCTAACACCACCATCACCCCTGGAGCAAAGAGTGATCAGAAGCCGTGATTCAGAAGTGTGTGGGTCTGAATCACAACTCCAAAGGGCTTCTCCTACAAGGATGCTGTTTGTGTAGGGACTCCAACTTCGGGCTGTGCCCAAAGTCACAGGCTGGTCCAGCGGAAGGAAATACCTTACCACCAAATGCCATTGTGACATCAGGGTGCTGTGCAACCAAAGCAGAAACACTAATGACGATGAAACACAAGGTGATTCAGAGATAATTCTTGCACCAAAACTACTGTGCACCATATGGACAAAGTAATTCTTGTTGAGTTCCTCCTCTGAGGGAATTAGAAGCACAGTTTTAGTCCTGACATAGGTGAACTCAATGTCAAAATCCAGTAAGCTTAAAGAAAAAGGTAAAAAAGACCAAAAAGTAAATAGAGCTATGTCTGGGTAAGAGACAACTTGTCATGTCAGCTCTGTCAACCTACAGTCAGCACTTGGGTCAACAGATTTTAAGTCAGACTGACCTCTGCTGTCACAGTCGCATAAAGCAGGAAAGGTGGAGGAATAACACACGAAAAAGAGGTGCATGATCCAGTGATTGGTGCTCTTCTTCCATAATGAGGTGATGAATGCCACCAAGGGATGGAGAGAAGATGGGATTGAGCGAGGGACAAGGAGTAAGAGATGGGAAAGGCACTGGTGCTCACTTGTTATCTTGCATGGGGATCTCCATCTCTCCTATCTACCTCATTGTTCAAGCTGTCTTAACTTACTTGGGATGACAAGTCTGTTGTGGCAGGGAAGTTCCTCACCAGAGGTGCAGGACCTTGATCTTGTCCTCTGGTACTAGCAGAATATCAGTAAAAAATGATAAGATTTTTGTATTGGGTCCAGAACACGCTTATGGTGCAGCAGCCAAATACAATTGTACTTCTGACTGTAATGGATTTACTCTACATTTGCACTGACATGGCTAAAAGGGGTTGCTGGCTCAGAGTTTCTGCAAAAACAAGCAAAACACAAACTAGCAGCTGTAAAAGGAATACACCACCACCCAAAACCGCTTCTTTATGTCAAGGCATTTGCATGCATCCACATTTTGTACAGTTCCCGGATGATTTCAGAATTAGGTACAATTATGCTGGTTTCCTGATTCAGCTGGTGTATGAAAGTGAGCACGCTCTTCAAAATACTGACTGGTGCCAACATATCTGCAAAGTCTCCAAGTTTACAGAGAAAACTGCAGCACTTAGAAAACGCTCTGAGACTATGAATGACACTCACAAATCACCCTCATTCACACCAGGCCAGTCAAATTGACCTTCTATAATTGCTACAGGCTTCAACATGGCGATGTCCAAGCCACTCACAAAGTGTTTTCTGGTCCCTCAAAGATACCTGCTAGAAAGCAGTGCTGTCTGTGCATTGATTTGGGGAGTCAATTTTGACTGATGAAGTCGAGAGGAGCAATGTAAATGGACAGAAATTCAGCAATAGGAAGAAGCTGGACTGTTGTTGGCAAACTCCCACCACAGTAACTCCTGTGCCCAGGTAAATCCCGAATGGCCACAGGAACATGGAGGGAAAACAGAGTCAATCCCAGCTTTGGATCTGAAGCTCAGTACTAGAGATAGTTATGTCTGGATTTGAGTGTGACCTCAAGAGTAACTGCAACTATGATCATAAATCAAGACCAAATTCATGATAGGGCACAGGGAGATAAAGCCCATCGCAAGACAGAGAACAAAGGGAAAGCTGAAAGATAAACTCAGGCCTCCGAACTAGAGAAAGTTCTTAAAGCTTTTCCTGCAGACACCAGAGATCAACCCTCAGCTCCTGCTATAGACAACAGAGAGTGGCTCAGTAGAGCTAAAGCCATAATTTATCTCCATGAAAAGTAGACCCCCATATCTGGTTGGATGAATTGGACCATAAAATCCAACGACTGTATTGACTAGATCTCTACTGACTATAAAGAGAAGTTAAACACCTACTGCACACACAGAACTGTACATGAACATAACTAAATTCACCTTTCTTAATGTGGCTTTGATCCCTGACTTTCAGGTCAGGCAAAAAGCTTCTCATCACTCAGGTGTTTTTGGTGCAAACACCCAAATTTAAATTAGTCACATGAGGTCTCCTTTGTAGTCAGCAGAAAGTTTCAGGCACTGCAAGAGGTGATTAATCTCACATGTTTTAGAATTGTCTTTAGAATGAGACTAATTGCACTTCAGAAAGTTCCATTTCCTGTTTTTCTTCAGAATCTATAAAAGGATTCCAGACAGCTTCCTCAGATAATGTGCTAGATGGATGGATCCCATTGTGACTGTGGAGAGACTGACGCTCAAGTCCTGAGGAAAAGCAGGGAAATGCAGTTTGTTTAAGTAATTTAACACTAAAGAAAGAAAGCAGCATATTTGACAATGTACTATGTGATAGCATCATACTCCTAGAGCAGGAACTGTCATGAGCCTGCTTCTGTCAGATCCCACTTCTGCACCAGGACCCAGCAAGGTAAAGGAGCAACATCTACAGTGACAACTGAGACAAAATCAGGAAAAATACCCAAAAAACATCAGCAGCAAAACAACCAGCAATATCTTCTTCGGTGTTTTACACAAGTAAGAACTTTGGTAATGAATGATCAGTGGGCTCTTTTTCCTGGATTTGTACCACAAAAATGTATTCTTTTGTTAATATGCCAAGATGTGGGGGTGAAGTCTTTGAACCTCCATGGGAGTTTGATCAGCACAAGGAATGTCAAAACAGAAGAGGCAAAAGCCATGGCAAAGTCCCAGGAACAGGAAGAAGAAAAGATATAGAATATAAAATGTGTTACTGGACACACACATAGGGTGAAACTTGTATTATTCCACTGGGTTAGGACTTCTTGGGCCTTTGTCTAAGTGTAGGATCTTATTCCATAGGAAATGGTTTTAAACTAAAAAACTGTTGATTTAGATTAGATATAAGGAATAATTTTTTTACAGCGTGGATGATAAAACACTGGCATATGTTTCCCAGAGAGGTGGTGGATGCCCTATGCCTGGAAACATTCAAGGCCAGGTTGGATGGGGCTCTGAGCAACCTGCTTGAGCAGAAGGTTGGACTAGATGACCTTTAAACGCCCCTTCCAACCCAAATTATTCTAAGATTCTATCCCAAAAACGTGGCTTTTTGCAGAGACCCAGGAGGACACCCTCAAATTGGTAAGAACTCACACATAAGAATCATGCCTATTCTAGTAACCCAAAGATGCTCAGCCCTTCTCTCTGTCCATGAGGCCAGTTGGCATGACCAGTGTCTGCACCATTGACCTCACCTGCCTCCAAAGCAGGGAGCCCCCACTCAAGCTCCTACTGGGAGTGGTCCCAGGTCTGTGGCAACACTTGATCTGTGCTCAGTCACTGAGAACAAAACCATGGCACAGTCATCCAGCAGTGCTGTGGTATCGGTCAGTGCGTGTCACTGCTTGGGAACATCCCTGGTAAGGCTGTGCCAATTAGTCTAGACTAGTTAATGACTACTGTAGGCATGAGGAAAGCTGCTGTCATAGCTGCAGAGCAAGGCTGGTCCTGAGCTGTGGCCCTGTGCATCTGGTGCCACGGCACAGACGGTGTCTGAGCTCTGATCAGGGACCCTCAGCCAGCTGCGTGCATTGAAATTCTTCCAGCACATCTCACAAGAGCAGCAGTGTTAGCAAAGGTAGAAGAGCAAATTCCAGTTTGTGTAATTACCTTCCTAAATTAATTCCCCTGCAATTTCAATCAGCTGCTCTTGACATTCCCTCCTAAGGGTGTAATCCCTCCTCATAAACGCTCTGTGCCCTGCATGGAGAGGCATGAGGGGAGCAAAGATAAGCAGAGCTGATGCTGCACTGCTGAGAGCTGGTGGGCAGCTCCCCACCAGGCGCTTCGGGGATTTCATTATCAGTCCCTCAACAGCTGCACTTGCTTCTCCTCCATCCTCACTGAAAATGGAAAATTTTAGACTCTGAATTTACAGTCAGTGGGGAATTCCCCATAAAGAGTCTTCTGGTTTAGGATTAACATCTCTGTCGTTCACCTAAAGTTAGATATAGCCCAAATCTAATGGCTTCTATAAAATACAGAAGAACTAGGACCTGGATGGATCAGAACATTTAAGCTTTCAGCATTGCTTTAGCTCTGCTCTAGAGGTGGATGGCACTAGAAGCAATTAATTAGTTTATTGTATGAGATACACACCCTGTCAAAAGCATGAAGTATCTGAGAAGGAAGATAACAATTAAATGCACATCACAGAACTACACAGATAAACACAGTCCAAAACTCATGTTTGAACAAAAAGAAATGAGGAAACACCTGCAATTTTGACACAGGTGTAATATCTCATAAAATCTTTGTTTTAGTATTAATTCAGATGACCAGGAGAAACTATATGACATTAAAAATGGGTTCAGAGATATAAATAAGCCCCTAACAAATGATACTGTATTAACCCAGAAGGGAGGAAGTTGTTATTTAATGAAATGCTGAATGGAGTTTCTTAGTTCTGGCCTTATTAAATGCCTCCTTAATGATCTAGAAAGGAACTAAATTGAATGTTAGCAAAAAAATTACAAGGTACTAACCTAGGTGGTGAACAAAGCACCAGTGAGGACAGAAGAAAGCAAATATACAAAATACCTGAGATGAAAAAACAGCACTGGAGAGTCATCATGACGATCACAAATTATCACCACGTGGCAAAGGAATGCAAAACACATCCATAGAGCTCCCAGCCACAGTTCTAAAAACAGGGGGGGGCAAGTGAGATGTGAATGTCCATAAAATGAAATAAAGTGTGTAAAGTCAAATGAAGTAAAAGACAACACCAATCCAGAGAGGGTGAGGATTTCTCCACTCCTGCTGCCATACAATGGACCTGTACTGCTCCACCACCATGTACCAGCAACCGAGAAAAAGTAAGGTGGGAAAGACTTTGGCACGTAGGAGAAGGGAGTGAGACCACATGCCATCTCAAGAGACACCGAATGCTCCTTAAGTCAGGGTCTCAGCGTCTCTCCAAACTGAGATTTAGCCGTGTTAGAGATATTAAACCTCCCCCTCAGCATCCTCTGCACCACTAAGGAGGACAAGGTGTAATCATGGTGACTACAACCAGAGAAGGCTAATAAGCTGTAGAAGGCATGAAGACCAGTGATGGATCCTGTGGAGAACTGGAGCTTAGAAAGATCTCACCAGGCCTGAACAGAACAGCAAGCTGGTTGTGGAGGGGAAGATGATGATACCTAGTGCTGCTTTCCACCAAATCTCAGTCACACTCTTCTGCTTTGGATTACCTCAGCGTCACCTTGAACAGGTTCCTCCTGACATCAGTGGGACCTTCCACTTGCTCCATGTTAAACACACTTTAAGTAGTTTGCCCACTTAAAGCAAAGGAAGACAATTTATAGATTTCCCGCCTGGAAGTTCTCCCAAAGTAGGTTACCATGAACCTAAATATCCCAGGGCGTGTCCCTCTCTCCACAGAAAATGCTGTTTCTCAGCTACCATCCTAAAAGGGAAGGCAGCACACACTTAACAGCTCTTGCAGACCACATTCCTTGCAAAGCTATTAATATTTAAGTTATCCCATTTAATACAGTATCTGCCAGAAGCAATAGCAGATGCAATGTCTCCATGGCTCCATTCCTTCTGTAAAGTTCCACGCACAAGAAGAGAGTATGGCATTATTAAATACAAGAAGGGAATATGGCATTATTAAACAGCAGAATAAACATTATAATTTATTTATACCATGTAAGGCTGAGCATGGTAGTACCCAGCCACTCAGCTACCTGGCTACATCTAAGGTCACCAGTCTATTATGTTTCTAAAGAGATATAAATTATCTTAACACTCATTTGACTGATTTTGATTAGAAAGTTCCTTACAACTGTTAAATTAGGCCCAAATTACTCCAGTTCAGACCTTGTCCTTGAATATTGCACATGCATCTCAATGCTACAAAGGACTTTTTGATGACCAAGAGATACAGAATTGTGTTCAACATACATGCAAAGCTTTGTATGCTGGGTAACCTCTAAGTAAAGAGGATTTAATCGAGTGATATTTGAAGACACAAAGTCCCAAAAACAGAACAGAAATGTACTGGATGAGTAGCTTCTGAGATGACCTTCGGGAGAAGCAGCTATTGCTGGGGCACATTCATGTTCACTTGCATGCATTCAAGCACACAATGATACATGACTGGTGTTATATATATGTATTATTTTTCTCATCCATCTGTTCATATGCACAGTCTTTAGTTACTAATTTTTTTCCATTAAATTTGTATTGAGCATTTCTACATTTTACAGCAAAATGAGCAAAACAGGCATGGAAAGTTTCTCCCTGCTCATTTTTGTACCATTTCCCTAATGTTCCTCTCAGACTAAAACATGAAGTAAAACCCACATGCTCTCTCCACCCAGCAGCTGTTCCAGAGGTGCCCAGACCCTGCTGTGCCTCATCATGGTCTAATGTTTGCTGCGAGGAGCAAACAGAGGCACGTGAAGAAACTGAGATGGTTTTTATGGAGAGTGGTACCTCCAGCTGGAGTCCAGGCTGGAGATACTGCAGTAAGTCTAGTTCTAGGCTTTACTGCTGACAGTGTCCCCAGAACTGCTGGGGTGACACTGAGATTGTGCTGCTCCTCACACCAAGTTTCTCAAAAAAGAAAACCCTTATTTGCTGGCTGCTGGAGAGGCTTTGTTGTATCACTGCTCATCAAATTGATGGAATTTGGGACTGTTCAGTTCAATAGACATTACAGCAAGCACTATGACTTCTTTTCGAGGGGCTTATTCCTGGGCTGAGCTGACATCACTAAAGACCAGCTGTTGAGTGTTTGCTGGCACTGGCAGTGCTGCTGCTCACCCCGGTGTCACACCCTCCCTCGTGCATCGCTGACCACGGTGGACCTCGATGCCCATCCAGATGAGGCTGCATCTTGTGGTCTGATCTGGGGATTGGACTTGCAGAAGAGTGCTCAGGGGCCTGCATCCCCAGGGGCTTGGGGGACACTGAGGCCCACACCTGAACGACATGGAACCCTGTGCCTGCAGCTCCCACGAGCTGGTTGAGCAGGCATGAGCAGCACCAAATCTCGCCAAGTTACCAGGGTAGTCATGGCAACGTGGAGTGTGCAGGCAAACCAGCTCAACCTGTGGGTACCACTACGGAGTGGGTCTTGCTGTTGGCACCAATGCCCAAGCACAGAGATGTGGAGCTGTCGATGAAAACACACCTATTCCCAGCAAAGGTCTGTAATTTCAGAGGCAGTTTGGATGCTTAGACAGGCTGCTGAAGTGACTCCAGAGCTATGCCGGGGGATCACAAGCCACTCATGTTACCCAGACAGTGGCTTCCCCAGGCTCTGCTGGCCCTTTTCATTCCTCCCAGCAAACCTCCAGTGAGCACAGCCTGTTATGCCGGCTGATCCCAGTGGCTGAGGTACAGTCGCATCTCCCTAAACCACACACAAACCCAGGGCAGCTCCACCAGCCTCCACAGAGCTGTAACAGCAGAGGTGTGTGGTAAGGTCTCCAATGACTAAGACTTCATTATTTTTTACAAAGTATACTGCAGAATATTTATCCATGCATTATGATGAATTAGCATAAATAATTAAAACAGAACTCATATTGGCAAACACATAAGCAAAGGGCACTCACTAATGGACCAGGCTTGCTTTGCTGCTCCAGAGACTCACTTAGATACAAGTCTATGCCAAAGAGGCCAAGGAAGGATTCGTATTTGTCCTTCTTTTTACCCTAAACCCACTCCCATCTCACTTCAGACATCTTATACAGTCTGAAGGGAGTGAGCACATCTTACAGAGCATCTCCTGAAGGGCAAAGAAGAAAACAATGGAAAACCCCCAGACCTTCAACCTGTTCCCCAAGTCCCATGACACCCCTTTCTGCAAACAACACACCTACGATCTGTCATGCAAGAGGTGCTCGCTGGTACTTCCCAGAAATGCTGATGATTTGATGGATCGCATGACTCTGCCTCCTCTTTTTATTCCAGGTATTAAGCAGTACTGCCAGAAGATCACATGGCAAGTAGAGAGGGGTTCTCTAATGTTCCCCATGGTTTCCCCCTCTTATCAGCAGGTACACCTCATCAGCAGAGTGCAGCTGATATTGCACACTTTCCCAAAAAGAAAAATCTAATCCCAAACCTTTTCCTAATCTTACATCTCACAAGATGGTATGAAAATGAGAATATATCTCAGATACCTCTCCTTAAGCCTCTCTTTTCTTTAAGTCAGGTTGAAAATTTTCCACAAATTGCAATTTAAAACTCGACCTTTATTATATTATCTTTCTGGACTCTGTCCATTATCAACCAAATATTTTGTGCTTACAATTAAAAACAAACTGGAAAAATCAAAATCTTTGTTTTCAATTCTTCATTCTATTCATTAATGCTTCAGTGCATAAATAAAGCATTTGGATGGTTTGTGGAGGTGAACAGGTCTTGAGACTGTCTCCCTGGCCAAAGTACACATCTCACAAGGCACAACCACAGGGGTTTCCTACAATATATTGTGCTGCCTAACACAAAGGAAATATAGTACACCATGGGAACATCAGCTATACCTGCAGCGATACGAGCTCAGGAAGAGCAGGGACAGATTGTAGCCTGACCTGCAAACCCCAAGATACATTTCCAAATTAAATACCTCAAAGGGTAAAAGACTTTAATTTTATTTTATTTTATTGAAAATGTTCAGCAGGAGTTTAGCCTTACAGAGAAAGTCTTCTTAGGAGAAACAAAATTTCTCTTACCCACTATGCCACTAAGACATTGCTATATTGCCAAGAAGTCCAGCAAGCCTGGTGTCCTAGCAAAGGGGAACTTCATGAGTGACACATAAATCTCCTGCCTAGTAGGGCTGCCAGAGAATAAATGTTTCGAGATAGTGAGGCAAACAGAGTCAGCTTCTTTAGGGACCAAATTCCTAAGGATAGACTTGGACAAACTCACTTTTGCAGAACAGGGAAGAATCACAGGGAAAATACCTCTGTACCACTTTCTGTAAATCACTCTCAGTGAAATCTGAACACTAAAGTTGCCATCAGGAACTTTTCCCTTTCTCCCCTGCATCTTTGTCCATCAGGTTTGATAGGTCCTGATCCCATTTATCATTCTCCTTGAATTATTTTGATAGACTGAATCATTTCAGTAGCTCTAACACCATCTAAACTAAAGTGAGAGTTACAACAGGCACTGCTCAAACCTTATTAATGAGCACATTATAGCAGTGAGGTACACAGAGGATCATGACCCCTGCGCAGCCATATGTGCATCGCTGTATGATTTAACAGGATCCCATCTGCACCAACCTTCTAAAAGTTCAGGCATCCAAAGCTTTTGCAAAGCCCT
This sequence comes from Grallaria varia, assembly GCA_013396735.1. NCBI lineage: Eukaryota > Metazoa > Chordata > Aves > Passeriformes > Formicariidae > Grallaria > Grallaria varia. Next base: position 1,345,076 of record VWZG01010408.1, on the reverse strand, counting down.
TTCCTGAGCCCCACCCAACATCCTTGGCATCTCCTGAAAGTTGCAACCCTCTTCCATCAGCAGCTTCCTGCCTCCCAAACCCCAGGATACACAAGGCACTGGAGTCCTTTGCATCATGTCTTCATTAAATACCTCCGAATGCTTGGATCTGTAAGGAATGCACCACATCCATGCATGCTGCAATCCCTTTTGGCCCACAGCTGTTTACTCTCTGGCTATTTGTATATGAGAGAAACCAACTTACTGGTAATTTTGGCTGCATGGCATTTAACCAAAAGCTAATCAGAGGATGAGGCAATGTGTTACATGCCACTAAGATAAGATAAATGGGGGGTTTATTGAAAAGTAAAACAAGACCAAACAGGTTGATTTTAAGGAAAGACTAGCCATATCTTGCCTTCCCAAGGAAAAGTGTAAACTGTTCTAGTGTGAAAAGAAGCACTGGGAGACTGCTGGGATGGCACTACACATTGTCACAGCACCACCTCCAACATGAGAGAGATTCCTTTAAAGAAGGAAAAAAGGTTAAAAGACAATTCATTTGAAAACAGGAACAAAGACTTCGGATATAAATCTAAATGCTGCTTCCCACAGCACTGCTCCTGCTCACAAGCAGGTCTCCGTTCTCCAGCGGCAGGAACAAGCTCTGAAGCCTGTCAGCAAGATCTCAGCACACTCTTCCATCACTCTCAGCAGACTTCTCTTTTAGGGTTTGATCCTACAGTGAGGTAAGACCTCAGAACTTCAACTAAGTTCAGAAGGAGCTGAGATTATTCATAAACAGAGTAGGGCCAACTTGGACTGCTGAGCCCCCCTGGGTGACCTGGGAAGACATGGGGTGTTTATGTTTGTCTGACAGACTTGTGTATTTTACTTTAAGGACTTCTAAAAGTGTTTTGTTTCATTTTCTTTTACGTTGATGTTTTTAACAAGACTGTTATTGACTTCTCTGAGAGCCGATCAGACTCACGTTTCAGTTTTGCAGGACTGAGCAGTCTCCAAAGAGAAGGTGACCACACAGTGCCAGGTCTACTCCTAAGAAGGATTGAACCTTCCAAACATCCTGATTTTTTTTCCCCACTCTATGAGCCATATTACATAAGGATCATAAGGTCAACCACACATATAGAGAGCTATCTAAAATAAATGTTGTAACTTGGAAATTCTTATACCACTGCAAATAACTGTGAATCTCTCTGCTCACCTTGAGCCTCTCCAGGCACATCCACTATCCTATTGTTTATAGTCAGACATGAGCACAGATTTGACCCAGCTGTCACAGAGGGACAAGAACAGCTCACAGTCCTCTGCCATGTGCTAAAGCCTCACTGATGCAGTGTGTGGGGGGGGGTTCACCAAGGCAGCATGAAAGGGCTGCCCCTCTGTCCAGACACGGCTCTCCCCAGCAAGAAGCAGCCTTGTGCAATACTGAGCCCGACTGAACAGCAAGCTCCGGACCAAAGAGCCTTCCCAGCATAACACACTCCAAGTGCTGTCACTCCCTGCCTGCTAGCACAAGTTTTCCTCACAAAAAGGAGCAAAAGAACTGAGAAAGTGTCACAGCATCTAGTATCCACATTTTCATAGAAATTAAGCTGGAAAATAGGACATGTGTCCCAAGATGTATTTTATAAATAAACACTGAAAAGAGGGGAACAGCAATGACTGAGTGGTACACAGCAGCACTCCAGTAGTGAACATTTCCTTTCAATTCTTGCTCAGGGCTAAATCCTTGCCAACATCAATAAAAATTTGCCTGAAGGTAAAATCAGAGCCCTACACTCAAAGTGTTTATTTGCAGGTACAAAGATTATGACAATGATTGAGACTTCTCAAGATACAGCTCCAGGCTACAGCCCATGCAGCCTGGAGAGCTTTGTTTGTCTTTACCAAGTGAACCAGTTTCAGAAACCACTGCTTAAATCCTCTGTCACGTAGAGCTCTACACACCTTACAGCATCAAAGGAAAACAGAACCACCGTCATCACTGATAATCCCTGGGGTTTTCAAACACCTTCACAACACTAAAAACTGCATTTATTTTCAGAGGACTCTGCCACCTTCATTCTACGCTGTACACAGAATTATTTTTTCTCGTGAAAACTTAAAGGAAAAGAATTTTTAGGAGTGCAAACCAGTCGTCATTCACTTCACTTGCTACCTTTGGGCCCCAAAAAAGAGTTTGTTTCCTCTCAGTTCACTTGTGGTCAGTGTAACTTTCTGCTTGACAGCGCTGCCACGCTCAGGGTTCATGCACGGCGGGGTGATGCTTATCGGACCAAACCCCGATGGTTTTCATTTGACACTTTCAGCTATTGCCGGAGTCGGTTCGCTCGGGGTTTGTCACTGCGAGTCGAACCGCACACGGCGCTCCAGGCTGAGCTCAGCTGGCCGCGATGCCCTGAAGCACTTCGAGCCTTAACACCGCTCCGAGCGCGCTCTTTCTGGCGTCCCTTTTCCAGCGCCTCAGACAGAGAGGCTCGGGAATGCCACTTCAAGGCAACGCGGGAGTACGGACAAGGCACAGATGACCTTAGTCTGAAAACCTTCATGTGCTCCAACATCGAGACACGGACTTAAAAGCAGCTGCGCTTTTTGGAAAACCCGACGACCGAAAAGAAATAAATAAAGCCTCTTAGCAGCGCAGCCCGTATCAGACCCACACAACACCGGGCGCCGGAGCGAGCCCCCGGAGCGCCTCATGCCGAGAATGATAAAGCAAAACGGTGTCCCCGGGCTCGTCCCCCGGCGCATCCCCGCGGGGCATCCCCTCATCCCCCGGCCCGCAGGAACCCCCGGGAGCCCCGCTCCGCTCCCCGCGTACTCACACGAAGGCGTGATAGAGCAGCGCCCAGCCGCGGGGTCGTTCCAGGGCGTCGTAGATCAAAGTTTGGATGCGGCGGTACCTGGCGTGGTTGCGCTTCACCGGGCGGCTCAGGGGGGTCTTCGCCAGCAGCCCCAGCCCCGGCGGGCTCCGCTTGCCGCCCTCCTCCTTCCCGCCGCCCTCCAGCAGCAGCGTCCCGTCGCGGTCGCCGCCGGTGCCCAGGGCCAGCGAGCCCTG
>VWZG01010408.1:1328390-1341660 GCA_013396735.1 Grallaria varia | reverse complement strand
ACCGGCCCCGGGCCCCCGCCACGGGACTGCCCCCCAGTCCCCCCAGCCCCCGATCGGCAGCCTCCGATCCGCAGCCGCCGCCGGGGCCGCCGGCGCCGAGCGGGGAGATCCCGGCAGCCGACGGAAGGGGAGACCCCGCTCGACACCCGGGGATCCCCCTACAGCATCACAGCCCCCCTCCCCCGTTGCGGCTGGAGAGAAGGGGAGGGAGGGGAGGGAGGGAAGGGCATCCCCGGCCCCTGGCGGGGCGCTGCCTCCACCGCCGAGGCAGGAAGGAGCCGAGGGTGGGGATGAAGGATGCACGATGGGGATGAAGGATGCCGGGAGAGGCGGCGGGTGGGCGGCTGCGGCCGCTGCGGCTCCCGCCGAGCCGAGCCGAGCCGAGCCGGAGCCTCCGCCCGCGGAGCCGGGGTTCGGGGACAGCCGGGCCGGGCAGCCCCCAGCCCCGCCGGGGAGCTCCTTTTTTGCGCAGGTCTCTCGCGGGAGGTGCTGCCTCTGTCCCCTCGCGGGTGGCTCCTGGAGGGAGCAGCGCCGGTCCCGAGCCCGGCTGCTGACCCGAGTGGTCCACCCTGACCCCTGGGACCCAAGAACTCTCCTCGCTCCGCTTTGCAATGCGTACCCGCACCCTGGTCCAGCCTTCGAACCTGAGACCTGGCGGGATGTGATTGACAGCCCTGTATCCTTTTAGTTTCTTGGCTGCAAGGAAGACGGGGAGCGGCAGGCTTTTGTGTGCCCTACGCTCTTGGTGCCCTGGGATTTTTGCCACAACGCCCTAGAAACATCTCCTCCGAGACCTGCTCTTGAGTAAAAATCTGCCTGCAAGGCAGTATGTTCGCACATTTACAGCTTGGAAAAATACAAAGGGTCTAAAAATAAAATAAAATGCAATAAAATTAAATAAAATATGAAGTAAAAATAATAAAATAATAAAATAAGATGCAAAGCCTTACAGATTGCTGGTTGTTTTCATGGGAGATACTCCTCGTCCAGATGGGGGAGTTTTCCTGGTACCTCCTGAAGAGATGCCAAGACATCCAAGAGCCTTTCCAGACTCAGAAGCAGATTTGCCACCTACTCTAGCTGCTCCTGTTCCATTCCTAAGGGATTTATGATCTGTGCTGTCCTTCTCCTGTTTTACACACCATGAAGGACAACAAATGGGAAGGGAGCTCCTGGAGGTGATTTCTGGACCCACCACAAGCCATACTACTTCAGACCCAACTATCCCAGGTTACTCAAAAATGACACTTCTGTCATTGCAGTGCCGGGCGGAAGAAGGGCTATTTTCCCTCCTGTATTTCACCCTCTGAGGTGATTCTCTTGAGCAGATTCTGTGGCAGAGAACAAAAAACACCTCTGCCTTTAGCGCTGCAAGCTTCAGCGTTAATGTGTCTCAGTTACCATTTGATTTTGAGCCTTTGCAAACCCGTGGGGTTTGTCTACAGGCAGTCGAGAGCAGACAGCACCGTATCTCACAGGCACACCTCCAGTGTCTGCAGCCACTATCGGGACAGGTGACATCTCCATGACATTATCAGCGAGAAGGGACTGCCCCGAGCGCGGCACCGGGACCGCACGCGTTCTGCTGCCTGCTCAGCTCACATCTATCAGCATCATTTGAATGTCATTTATAGCTGTATTCCCAAGGAGGGCTGTGGGAGGCTAGGAAGTTTTGATAACTAGGCCATTTATCTCTCTCCAGCTCCTGTTCTACCTCAGTACAATAGCGATTACACTTCCCAATACCACAGGGGAGCTATAAGCATTAGCGAGGATGGATGGGGCGCTGCGAATGGAGCACTTCCTTCAGATAACACCCTATGCCTTAACCTTCATCCCAGTGTTACATTAGGAAGAGGTGGGAGGAAAAGGGGAGAGGAAAGAGAATTTATAGCTAACCAATTCATCACAGCTTTGAACCACAACAGTAAGTGTTCAAACCAAAATGGGAATGGTAAATAATTTTCATGGGGGAAGGCAGTAAATTTTTTTCACTTGCAAAGGGTTGTACCAATGTCAAATAGCAATAGGGGATTGATAGGCAGTCACACCAGCTTGTTTGCTTTTTACAGCCCTTGCACCAGGGACACAACACTTTTCAATATCAATTACAAGTTGGGGGTTTTCAGTTGCAGGCTTCTGGAACACTTTCAAGCCTCAGATTACACCTGTACAAGTCACCATTTGAGACCCTATAGGAAAGAGTTTCCACCTCCTCTCTAAAATTAAAATCCCATAGCTCAGTGTCAGGAATCCTCCTCCTCCGTACTCCATCTGGGATAACTGTTGCACAGATGTAGCTGTGGAGAAGCAGTGTAATGCAAAGGGAGTTAGCTAAATTCTTCTAAATCAGTCCAAAGACACAGAGTAGTTACAAGGGGATCTGAATCAGACCCCAGTAATGGTGCAACACTACCTGGTTGGCAGTATCACTACTTGAGACCCCAGTGCTATTGCACACCTGCTGGCAAAGCTCCTGCTGATGTTGAAGGGAGTTTTGCCAGATGGAGGGCTCCAGGCTATGATTTGGCTTAATGAGCAATTACACACCATTACTATTATTTATGATGAGTTGCTGGCAGCATCCAATGTGCACAGGTTTGATAGCCACCTCCTTGGCTGGCACTGGAGATCTCTGTCATCAAAAGCAAGTGCTTCTGCTGAGCTGGAGCTTGCTGCCAGGAGGCTACACCAGGCTCTGTCGGGAGCGTGCAGGGGGACTGCTGATAGCATCTCCCAGTAGGCTGTGCTGGCCCTCGTCAAACACAAAACTGGTTCAGTTAAAGAGTCTATAGACTAAAGTCAGATAAAAACAGGAAGAGGTTATATATATTGGTCAAGATAATATGCCTTTATCTAGGCTTTTTGATAGATGATCTGGATTTTTGTGAGCAAAGCACAAGAGTGCTTAGTAAACCTCACAAAAGCACACAGTGTGTTCTAGTAGAGCCACATGAACATTCAGCTTGAGCATCTAGATCATGTTTACAAGAAGAAAAAGTGCAAATAGAAAATCAGTTACTGTGCAAAAGACCTCAGGAGTAAAATGGACAAATAGCTGCTCATGAGCTTCAGCATCAGAGGAACAGAGTTTTGGTACTTGAAAAAATGGTCAGGGGCTCTCTAGGAACTGGGAACATGAGGCAACACTGTCTACAGTGTGAGTGAAACTCATTAAAATGTCATGTCCTACTTTAGTAGGGCATGCTTTGAGAAAGGTGCTGAAGAGCAGAACCACGGAGATCGTTTCCTGGGGTGAAAGACTTGAAGCTTGAGGACCTCTTGACCCAGGAGTCTTATATATAGCAAGACCCAGAGCACAGAGGGTAAAGCCATAAACCACAGGCGTGAGTGGGATCTCAGTTTTAATGTAAGCACTGATGTTGAGTTTTGTTGTCCTGCTCTTTTTATCCTTCCTCTGGTTCCTCTACCTTATCAAGCAAAATTTTTGCAGTACTTCAAGGCTTCTAGTCTCTCATTTAGGGTGAATTTTTAGCTGGTCTTTAACATCAACCTCCACTCAACCTGAGGTATAAAGCATCAAGCATGGTCATGCTCTTTCCTCTGAAGATCCAAAGGCTTTAAGGAGGACTCCATCCACACACAAACCTACCTCAAGGTAACTTTCAATCATTTTGTTAAAATTCACTGCCTGGGTGCCCACAAAATCTACCAGTGTGACTGAGCATGGCCTGGAAACCCCTGCTGCTGAATGCCAGAAAAGACAGTGCAATTACAGAGTCCAGCGCTGATAGCCCAGCTAATTCAGGCAGCAGGAGCACTCTAAAAGAGACCTGAGGTCCCACAGGGGGGTGATTTAGAGGGTTGCTAACCCAAACACACATTGTGCTGCCACGGCTGTGTTGTTCAAACACACAACCTCAGTCTTGTACCGTGTTCGACAGCATAGATATGCTCTGCATTTCCTCTGCCCTCTTTGTGGACCCATGTCCTCCTTCTTTCTTATAGCTGCATGTCAAACTCTTTTTTTCAGGGTTTGTTTCTTAGGAATTAGTATGGAAGGAATCTAAGCCGCAGCTTAAGCTAACACTAAGGGAAGCCCAGCAAGTCAGACCAACTAGTTGGAACAAGGCAGAACTGCCTAGTCAAGCATGAAGCACTCTCAGACTTGGTCTTAAGTCAGAGTTGCAGTTTTGATCTTTGTTTTTAAAAACTATGTCCTCATTTAACTTGAAGTTATAGTCCTTGATCTGCAGGTGGTCAAACTGGTAAAAATGTCACCATCTGGCTTCCAGATCATTGCATAAACTGCATGAAAACAGGTCAGACAGAAGGGCACACAAGAGTCATGTTGGTAAAACTGAAACCAGTGTCTTCTCCTTAAATCTCCTGATGGAAGAGTCATGAAGACGTCCATGAAGTCTGAAAGCTGTGCAGAAAAATAAGTTAGTTATGACAGGCAGCATTTCCTTCCCCAGACTGCAGATGAGTCTAACCCTAACCTGTTGCCTCAAGATTATTTCCTCTGCAGTGACGAGGTCTGGCTGGATGTGAGAGTCTATATTAACTCCTGTTCAGGGTCAGAATAACTGTGGGGCTGGTGCTGATGGTCCCAAAGTGAGCAAGATTCATTAAAAGAAAAAAAATTTAAAAAAAAACCAAAAAACAAACAAAAAAAATCAAACCCCAAAACCAAAAACCAATCCAACAAACAAACAAAAAACAACAAAAAAACCCCAAAAAACAATCAAACAAAGAAAAACAAACAAAAATGAACAAAAACAAACAAACAAACCACCAACTGTAAAATAACTGTAGAAACAGTGCTCAGTTGAAGGAAATACTTGCCAGGACAGGTCCCCTTGCCCAAGAGCTACCAGGGAAAATGTCCTCTGCTTTGCAGCTGCAGCAGCTTTGGCCTAGCAGACAATATCACTGCCTGCCAGTGGTGGCAATGAGACCACAGAAATCCCCCATGCAAACTCTGCTCTCCCTAAACATCGAGTTCCCTGGGACTCAATGATCCTCAGAGCACAAGAGATGGCCATCTATGCCATCCATAGGAATGGGGGACCAACTTCCAGTTGCCATTGGCCTTCTAGCTTCATGGAAAACATAAAGTGGAAAATAAATCTCTACCACTACAAATTACTGCATGGGCAAAAGAAAATCAATGCGCTGTAACTTCACACCGTCTCAACGCCATTAAAAGGTCCTTGGAAACCAATCAAAAGAGCATCCATAATTCACTTACGCTCACCTTACTGAATCCACATCACAGTCAGAAAGCATGTGTGCATCTATAATCTTGTCCCAACATTTTGCACAGTCCCTGTCTTTGAGACAAGAGGAGGGATTTCAGCCCGCAAAGTTCATGCGTTGTGTCAGTTCCTTCAAACCTTGGGCATCAAGCTCTCCTGAGACCTGACCATCCCAGTCCTTGACTTTCTTGAAAAAAAACGCTCATCCTAAACTTGTTTTATTTCTCAACCCACTGAACTTAACCCTTTCATATGGTTGGATCTGTCTTATCGTGATTCATTTTCAGGCATGTCCCTTTAGCACACAAGGCAAGGCAGCACAAAAACATTAAAAGTCAAACAGCTGCCTGAAAAAGCTCTTCATGGAAGGAAAGTAAGAAACAAACATGGGTTTTGATGGGTTTTCACTTTCTTTCCTCTAGTCTCATGTTTTACAACTTTTTCTAAGCCTCATGGAATTCCTCACTTCCCCTCCTGACTCTCGGGGAATGAAAGTAAGGTGAGATTCTCCCTTCCGGGTGTTGGAACCTCACACGATCAACCCAAAATACTGACATTTGAACTCCTATCACCACAGATGGCAACTCTGAGGAATATGTATTGGAATCATTACTGACTGAAGCTATTTCTTCATTTCATTTCAGATAATTTTAAGGTTCCATATTGTGACTAATATGATATAGTCTGTCCCTGTCAAAGGGAGTCTGTCAATTGCATATTTTTCCCTAACATCAGAAGAATCAATTGGAGTGTCAGTAGTGGAAATCTGATCATGCTATGGATTCAATACCAAAGTTAGCATAGAGTTACTAGGAGGTACAGCCTGTGACTGCTTTTACAAAGGGTTCCCCTCACATTCCCTTTTTGCTTTCAGACCTGAAGAAGTCATGCTCAGAACAATGTGTCTTGCAGGCAACTTACCCACTGGCTTCATATATGCTGCCTATTTTTATACAAGGCAGCAGCTTGGCTTAGCAGACCAGTATCTCTTTTGGGTATTTTCTAGAAATATTCATCCAGTGCTTCTAATTTTATGCAAAGTAGGAATGGCCATGTGGCACAATTTGAAGCAGAAAAGAGGGAGGGATGATGGCTACATATGGCAGAAACCTTTGAATACCAGTTTATAATTGCTATAAACCGAACAACTGCAAATTCCTCAGTCAAGTCCCTTCTATGTGACATGGACTCCCTTACTGAAGGTAAAATAGAAGGATGATTGAGCAACTGGTACAACTTCACCACCAGCTCTGGGTGGGACCTTTACTGGTTATATGAAGCATCACACAAACTGAAATGGTGATTTTGTCTGTCAGTCCTCATGGCAGAGTCTGCTTTACAACACTCAGTAATACTATTCCAGCAGAGTCCTAATAACATCAGTTGGAGCTCTCTCTGATGGATAGGAAGGAACCTTCAGATATTCACAGAATCACAGAATCAAGGACTGGTTGAGGTTGGAAGGGATCTCTGGAGGTCATCTGGTTCAATCCCTCTATTCCAACAGGACCACTTGGAGTCAATTGCCAAGGATGATGTTCAGATGGCTTTTGACTATCTCCAGGGTTGGAGACACTGCAATTAAATATTCCCTCATTTCTGCCTTCTGAATACCCAGCTACACAAAGAAGTGAAGCACCTGATAAATGTTTTAATTTCAAGAAATTTAACCCAGAACTACACTGTGATTCACAGATATCAGTTCTTCACATCTGAAAGCCAACTCTGCTTTGCACATCCCTGTTTACATTCCATTCTTGAGAGGAGAACATCCCATGGGGTCCTATGGGCAAAGTTTCTGTACACTGTCTTTAGTAGCCGCATGATTTCACTCCAGTCTTCCAAGATTGCCATTCATCACTTACCCAAACAGAGGAAGAAATTGCCCAATGTTAGGACTTACTTCCGTCTTCACAAATGTAAAACTGAAAATCTATTTCTATCCTCCTTTCCTTGCCCACTCATCTCCAAGATGACACTTCCCTTTCCTATCGAAAGCAGTCTCTGACAAGAAGCTCCTCAAGGGCTTTCTGAATGCTGCAGCTCTGAAGGACGAGCAGACACTTCCAAGTCCACTCGACACACTTATCCCAAATTTCAGATGTCTCATCTGAGGGTGGACATTCTCCTGAACAGGCAGGCACAGCTCTCCAGCCCATACAGTCTCTTCATGCTGAAAGCAATAATGAGCTGCACAATGCCAGGAGCTCACAGGTTTTTTTTCTACATCATTTTCAGCTGAGTAGATCCACCTCAATACACATGTTCCCCTTGAATGATGCTCCCAAATTTATGGCTTCTGTTGTTCTCAAATTCTGCCTTTCTATTTCATAATCACCTTCTGTACATTCCAAAGGAGAAAGGGAAAATCATTGATTGTATGTAACTGTGCTTTACTGCACAAAGATAAGTGTTAATCAGCCTGCACAGTACCAAAGCTGACTGCAGGCAAGACACCACGGCGTGGCTATAACCTTGTTGCAGCTCCCAGGTATCACATAATTCGTACAGCTTAGTGAGCAAGAGGTGGTCTGGGAATCTGCCAAATTGAATGTTTATTCTCCTTTTTTGGACAATAAATGTCCACAGCTCCAGCCTTGAAGGATGTGGGACCCTGCACTGTCAGAGTAACTTGTTGCTGCTACCATTATCATTCCTGTTCCTGCAAAGGCCTGGTTAGGAAGTAGGTTGGAGGGTTTTGCTTTGGAGTAACTCTCTGCCTACTTAGCAAGTGACCCTTGCAGGAACATTGCAAATGTTGGTCTGGGAGAGTCCAGGGTACCTCAGCAGTGACAACACGGATGAGGTCCTTAAATCGTATTCTTGCTTGGCTTGACTCCATAATGGAAGATCCAAAGAAACTGAATAGAGACAGTGTGTCTGGAAGACACAGAGGAAGGAGTAGGATTTGTTCTCATCTGCTCAGGAGAAGAGTTGAATTGGAAATTAATATGTAGGTGTAGCACTTAAAACATCTTGCTTTCTTTTTCTGCTGTTTCTTATTCCCTGTGTGGCTGTGATCAGTGTTACTCCATGTACCATCCAGGGAGCTGTTGTTTGTCTCAGTTCCTTAGGATTTGGTCCTATGTTTCATTTTCCTCCAAGGCCAGTGCACACGGTTCACTGGAGCATTAGGGCTTCAGTGCTTTGGGACTACAATGTCTGGTACTATGCAGGGCTTGGCACGGTGAATGGGATCCCTCGGTGCCGCAAGAACAGACGTGCTACATTATTAATAAGCAGGTGGACGAGGAGGTGTATGGCAGTGCAGTTCTTGAGTGTGGGGACTGAGGTACTGACAGCGAGAGCACATCTGTTAGTCCCATCTCCACCAGATGGTTCCTTTCAGTGCCCAAAGTTACTGCCATTTATTTCATCTGTAATTTAGTTCAGAACTAGCTGAGGAGTGGACACATCCCAGACAGGAGAATAGTGGTCTGACACCTGAAAACCTTGATAGGAACAGAAACCCATGGAACTTGTTCAGCAATAAGTAAAAGACTCTCAAAGTTTTCTTTTGACGGGATGAATCAATTAAATAAAGAGAAACCACTTTTTTTAATCAAAATGTGCTAACTTAAGCTCTTTCTTCTTTTTTTTTTTTTTTTTTTAATTATTCTTTCTTGGAAAGAAGTTTTAGGAGAAGTTTCTTGCTTGGGAAACAGCCTTTTTGCTCACTAAAAATAGTTTGAAAACTGATTCTATTTCAGTTTAACAAAATAAAAACAGCAAAATGGAAAAGTCTGGCAAGAAGTTCTTAAAAGGCTGAGCGAGCAATAATTCAAAGTTTCAGTGTCTGAGCAGCTCCTGGTGCTCAGAGCTTCACGGAGGTTTAAACCAGGGCACTATTTTTTCTCCTTGGGGTGACACGTGTGGCCAGCCAGGGCAGCAGCACAGAGCAGCCGGGATCAAACAGGCTGTTCCCAGTCAGTCAAAGGTCTGTTTGCTGACCTGTGACCCTGTAAACTGGGAAGATTTGGTACATTTTTAACTGGGGGTCAGCAGTAAGGCCACATTTCCCCATGTCTGAATCTTCAGACAGCCTGAACTCACACTCAGCGTTGCAATGTTTCACCTTTTAAAGAAGGTGTCATAAGCTCCTGGGCTCCCAAGCTAAACATCAGTTCTCTTCTGACGAAAAGACAGACTATTTCTCCCTTGCGTGGCTGTATGTTCATTTTGCTGTCCCATCCCATTTTCACAGCAGCAAATGCTTGGGCTGTGAGTGTGGCTGAAGGTTGGATGGGACTTTGAGCAAACTGAGGAACGTGTCCCTGCCCATGGCAGGGGGTTGGAACTCAGTTGAGTTCAAGGTCCTTTCCAACTCAAACTGTTCTATGATTCTACAATTGCTTTGTTGGAGACTGATATCAAACTGAGGAACACTCAGGCTTAATTCCAGCTTGATCCTCTTTGTTAGGCAGAAGATCATTTGTGATATCCAGGTTCACTACAAACCCCGATGCTGAAGTCTTTGGTAGACATTTCTAGCAAGCTATGAGAATAAAAGCATTGTGAGATGAATGGAATCAACATCTTGAATTCATGATGAGGACTCAGGCTGAGCTGAGGGGAAACTTTTTTTTGGTCAAACTCGAAACATGTTAACAGGAAAACAGTGACAGTGATGAAATTGGGTGGAGAGTTTTTACCTCTTTTGCAGAAGCGTAAATAGAGTAAAATATTTTCTTTTGAGGATTTGTTTGATGTGTATGTTTTACCATTTCAATGTTCTCTTTTAGAGCTTCAAACCATCAGTAATAAAATTAGAAATTTGGCCAAAGCCAAAATGCAGCATTTTGAACAGTCAGACACAAATTGCTCCCACTGGCCTTTCTGAGCCTTGAGGCTGCTTGGAGTATCCTTGAAGTTTCATGAGGTTCTTTAACCGAGTTGAATTTGCAATGACTTTTTTGATGGTGTTGCTCTGCATTCACTAACCTGGCAGCAGCCAGAACCCAGTTACTGTTGTTTTCCCATACACCTCTTTCTCCCTCTGTTTGTATTGTAATCCATCTGTGTAGTTGTACCATCCTAACGGCCTCTGACACCCCAAACTCCACCCAGCAAAGACTGATGATGGCTGAGGGGCATTGCTCAAGCGGCTGAAGTTCAGAGTGCTGTGCTTTCCCCTCCAGTTCACAAGCAATTTAGATTGGCTACAGAGAAATTAATTTTAACTCTTGTATAGCCACAGATTTTGGCTATCTAAGCTGGCCATTGATCTATTAAGGGAAAGATCCTTTTTCTTTTTCTTTTTTTTTTTTTTTTAATTGCAGAACATGTAAGACAAATCAAGAGCCTGGGGGATCTGATGACTTCTCTTTTCTGCCATGGGGATTTACCATTCCAAATGTTTGATCCTAGTGGGGACACTTCCCTTGGAGCAGTGCTCAAGCACCTTTCTGTAGTTTCAGAAGAGCTCTGCAAACCCACTTGTGCAGTTTCATGGGGAAAAAAGCAGGCTAAAAAAAAAAAAAAAAGCTTTTACTTTATTTTAATGCCACAGGTCTTGGAAATTACAGTTCCTTGCACAGCAGATGCTTTGGGCAGTACAAGGTCCAGTGCTCATCCCAAGGCTTTGCTATTGCTGGCAGAAGAGCAGTGTTAGAGCCTCCCGTTCAGCAGCTTCTTGCAGCCTCTTGAAGTTTGAGCCCAACCAATTTAAGAGATTTAAATGTATTTAAATGCCTTCCTGGGTATTTTCTTGTTCCTTTGAGTCCTGGTGGACCTTGTGAATGTAGCAGTGTTCAGCACAGATGCCAGTAAGTGAATAAAACATAAGAGCTCAGAGGAAGAGATGCAGATGAGGATCCATTTTGCCAGATCACTATCTACTTTCAGGCCAAATTACAGCTGATCTGCTCATATCTTGGCCCAATCAATCCGCCCTTAAAAGAATGGTCTATCAAAGAAAGTCTAAATATATCCAGGCTTGGAGAAAGAGCTTCCAGCAATTCATCATGGAGGAAAGAGACAGAACAGTTTAAAGGTACTCTCAGTGCAACTCCTTCACCTGTGGCTGACCTTTCCGCTCAAAAAGAGACTTAATTCTTTCAGGCTGTCAAGACCTAATTCTTTGGAAGCCTCACTGTTCACTAAAAGGGAAAGTGCCTGCACCACAAGATATTTTTGTCCTCACCAGGAAGCTACAAGAGCATTAATTTAAATGCATTAATGAGACGTTGCACATTTGTGCATGTTGGAGGGAAGCCCACGTTCCTTCTCTCTACCTCAGCTGCCTTTCAGCATTTCTGTCTGTGACAGGGCTGTGGACCAGAGTTGTGCGTTGGTGCTACTGGAGATGGAAGATGAAAGATGGAAGGGAAGGAGATTCTGAGAAGCTGAATGTGGAATTTCTAGGTCTCACCCCAGCAGCTCACAGCATAACAGGAAGCAACCCTCTTGGCCCCCATATTCCAAAATTTGCCCTTAGGTCACCCAGACACAAGCTGTATTAATGACCAGAAGATCTGCACAAATAGAACTGCTGGAAAGCCAAGGGCAAGCAAGGATGACTTGGCCAAACCAAAAGGCCTCATTCAGATCTCCTGAATACCTCTGTATTTCCCCAACAGATTTCCAGCAAGCTTGGAAAGAGCAAAACTCTGCAATTAGTTGGAAAATTTCACTATGGATTTCAGTGTCTAGACTGGGATTTGTGGCATTTGAAAGCCCCAGTGCTGACTGATCCATGCCTTAATTTCCCCACCTTCAAATGGAGATGATGTAGCAATAATTAGTATCTGGAAAGCATATCAGATGTTTATACAGCGCATTCCCTAGAGCCAGTTACCTACAATCAATGAGGTATAATGGTCTCATATTAGCACAATAATTAAATACTTCCAGCTCTTCACTTAACGAATGTTTACAGTGCACCAGTGAGACAGAGGAAATCTGAACCTTACCTGGTTGACAGAGGACACATGTAACGAAAAAAACAAGTACAATATTCAGAACATCTCTATAACGTCAAATATCCACGTTTCTGAGCAATTAAATCCAAAGAACTGCCAGACAGCTTAGATCACTTAATTTTCAGACTGCAGGAGTCCACCCTGAAGGTCAAAGACCTGCAGCCTTCCACTGCAGTTCTTACTTTTGGGTCCTTGAGATCAAAATTACATGGAATATGGTTGGAGCAGCTGTACTTCTGCAGCCCTCCAAGACATTCACTATCTGTGTTACCAAATACAGATCTTCAATAAATTGTTGTTGGGACAGAAAGAGAAATACTTGTTCTCTGAAGCATCTGTCTCAATGGCCAAAGCCTTTTGCAAATTATTGATATTACACTTCTGTTAACAATCACATCTTTAACCCACACATAATTTTTGAGAATATTTTTACCTTTATTACACTTATATTGTATCAAATGTAAAATCCTGTATTGATTGGATAGAGAATAGGTCATAGAGGCTTTTTGTAAATAAAGGTATCTAAGATTTAATAGCGGGGGGGTGGGACACACCCCACAACCCAAAAAAACCCAAAATCTTTAAGCATTTTGTGTCTGAACAGCAGGATTCAGTTCTGCCTCATCTTTCCTTCTTCCTTCAACCTGGAAAAGATCTGGAACAATCAGGGTTATGGTGCAGCTATATATACACACACATATATATATATTCCTTTTACTATGAATGGACACACAGCCTAGAAACATAATCACAAATGCTTTCTCACCAAAACCTGACCTTTTGATGACCCACCCCTGTGTTTTGTGTACTTGAAAGAAAACAGAGACTAAAAAGATGGATCTGAATAATACAAAACATTCGGTGCATAGGATGGTGCAAAGTGCATCTTGGATGTGATTACCGGGAACCAAGAGGGACTGTGTTATTTTAACCTGATTCTGAGTTGTATAATGTATCCCCCCGAGAATTTACTGCAACATAAGTAACAGCAGTCCATCCTGTGTTTGGAAGACATACTCCATTTGATGCATCTTCAGAATAATACTGAATAATAGAAGATACTGTGTATCTTCTTAATATTTTATGATGCAGCACCACAATACAGGTCAAATAGAAACATTCATTCCT
>VWZG01010408.1:1289833-1328385 GCA_013396735.1 Grallaria varia | reverse complement strand
AAAAAAAAAAATTTATTCCTAAAAAAAAAAAAAAAAAAAAAAAAAGCTCAAACATGTAAAACTCTAGAAAGGCAGTGGGGAACTTTGCATTGACTTCTGTGAACTTTTTTTAGATTAGGCTGCTCAAATCCTCATTAGTTCCTCAAATATGGCATCTGATACCATTTTCTAGATGTCAGATGAAGAAATTAGACCCTTAGCAGTTTATGAATGAAAAATGAAAAGAACTTTTGCGGTGCATTTTTTTCTACTTCCTCTTGTTACTCTCATATTTAAAGTTGCTCATAAGCATTCACAGAGAAAACACAATTCAACCTCAAGTAACTAGAAATATGAAATCACAGAATGGTTCAGGTTGGAAGGAACCTTAAAGATCATCTAGTTTAACCTCACTGCCATGGAGAGGGACACCTTTCACTAGACCAGGTTACTCAAGGCCACCTAATAATTTAACCATTCCCAATGGACTTTTCCATCAGATGCCTGAATAAAGTTTGACCAAAAAGTACAGCACACTCAGTGCTGTATCAGCAGGAGCTAATTTCAGAAGTGCATGGCCTTTTGTAAGATACTCTTAACCAAACTTTATGTCCCACATGCCTTCAAATCCAAAGCTCCAACACTCAATAAAACCCCACTTTTGGTTCAGGGGGTTAAAACACTTTATATCACTGCCATCAACAGACATGAGCCAAACTCTGCTTTATGTGAACAAAACACAACAGCAGAGAAATTCTTGTTGGCTTAAAGGGGTGCTAAAGAAAAGGGAAAGATAAAAAGACCTCCACTTCAGCAACATCCACTATGTCTGTGCATTACATGTGATTTGAGAAGCATTAGCATTTTGTTTTGTTTTAGTCTTGTAATTAGGAGGATTGTGCTTCATTATCCTACTGTAGCTCCTGCTGTGACACAGTCCTGGTTATCTTTCCAAAAGCAGTATTTCATACCAACATCCACTTCTGTCAATTGACTACAAAAGCTTTGGAAGTTTCCCCATTTCTTATGTCAAGACAGTATTGAAAGGAAAAGGAAACTGCCACCACCACCACCCATTTATTCCTATGGAGTTATTGTATTTTTGGAAGTTATACAAGGAAGCATTTCAGACAAGGTTGTTCATTTCGTCAGAGCTGAATACTTGGACTGTGAAGGAGAAAGATATCTTTGCAGGGGGGTTTGTGTTTTTCCCCTTTGTCTTTGCAAGATAGCTCTTATTAAAGGGGGTAAAAAAAGCACCCCACATTAATGAACTGATATAAATGTGATGGGAAGGAGGGGCTTGGGTCATTTGATTTTTTCTTTTCCGAAAAGGCCCTGAAGAGCTGTTCAATAGAAATATGTTTGTATAGAAACAGGCAGTTTTCAGTCTAAAAAGTCTCCAAGGTTGTCTCTATGAACTGTATCCAAGGAGCTCCACCACCTGCTTCTTCTCCTCACCTCATCTGCCAGCATCCTGCCCTTCCTTTAACAATCAGAGCCTCTTCTTGTACAAAGCATATGTTTGTAGCTAATAAGATGATGTTGTCAGTGATACATATAATCTTGTGATCCTGTGTGCATATGTTAACTGCAATATTTGCTTGGAGTGTTCTTATATTCAGAAGGGAAAAGGGCTTTCCTATATTTATGCTAATTAGCATAACATACTCTACCCAGAATTCATCATATTCTGCTAAGCTCTGCCAGAGAAAATGTATTAATAGCTGAACTGTTGCAATCCTATATTAATATCAGCACTGCAAGCTCTGTACCAGTTTTAAGCTTATCAAGAAGACAGGATCCTTGTCCTTATTCCTTAAATCTTTCCAAGTAAAAAGAGATAATGAAAAAATTGCTCCAGGTGGAAGCAGCTTGGGAGCACAGGCAAGTGGTATTTAACTGCACACTGGGTTGTTCTGTCCTGTAACTGTTGGATCAGCGATATGATTCTAGGTCTCATCTTAAAAATTATTGAACTATGCTCCATCAGTTCCCAAACCTCTATGAAGGAAGGATTCCTAAAGACAATGAGCTTTTCCGAGGATTGCTTTATGTCAGAGGAAACTGTGTCTACTAAGTGGAAGTGGGCCTGCACATCTCATCGTGTTGGCTCTCTGTCCTCTTACAGCACTGAGCGTTGTGTCCATGTCCAAGAGGAATACCCAAACTGGAAGTGACAAATATCCAGAGGCTGTGAATAAAAACAAAGGTCACAACAGCACTCTGGATTCTTGTCGCCAGGCAGTCGGACAAGAAAACTGCAGGTTTATTAACAGGATATTCCTTCAGCTCCAGTTCAGGGGAATATCTCGTGCTTCCTCATCCCAGATAATACCCACACCTTCAATTCTCACCGTGAAGGCCTGGGGAGGCTCCCCTGATAAGAGCACTTCCAAAAGCATCCAAAGTGGAGATGTCTGGATCCTTGGAAAGCTCTGGTGGATGCTTTGCCTATTTGGAGATAAACCAGCTCGAACTTTATCCTATTTACAAAAGTTACTGGTGGATGGAGAAGTGGGGTCGTGTTGCTTTTGGCGTTGGAGATTGTTGAGACCAGCCTGACTCATCAATCCCAATTAAACATTCAGAGGATGGGAAGGACAATGCTTTCTATCAGAAAATGGCACTGTGAGGATGTGGCCCACAAGGCTCCTGACAAAGGAACCAACCAGTGATAGTATTGAGGACTTATCCAAAGCAGCTGAGCCAAAGGTTGCTGAGCTGACACAACCCACCTGGAAATGTTTTTTTTAGCCAGTCACTTTATCCTATAAAAGCCCAAACCCATGTTTTAATAATGCTCTTTCTAAGGGTGTGTGGAGGTTTCTTTTGTGATTGAGAGCCCCTCTCAAGGTCACTCCTCAAGGCTAAGCACAAGAGATTTGGTCTGAGTCATTGCTATGGGTGAGTAATATCAATTTCTACTTAATTTTTAAGTTAGTTCTGTTGATTTAATAAATAGTGCACTCTACTAATAGTTCTAGTTACCTATACTGTGTAGTAAATAATTCTAATTAAAGTCTTGTAGTCTAATCATTATTATATCATCATCAGTTTAAAGCATCATTTATTTTATTTACATATTTGGTTTGCCATCCTTAGTCCTGTGGAACAAAGCCATATAGTGGCTCAATTACACTTATATAATCCTTTAGACATAAATGTTGACTAAGTCTGGGGCTAGAAGTGGATCCAGCTACATCTGGACTCCTTTCTGAGGAGTTTAGAAAGCATAGGGGTCCTTTCTGCACCTCATGACTCAAAGGGAGAGTATCTCTGATAAACATTGTCCAAAGCCTCCATTCAGTCCATGACATCTGGACTGGCACTACTTTCTTCTCAAAATGACCTCACTCCAAGTTTCTCCTTCCTTCCCTTGAGCCTAATTTTTCATTTGCTGCTCCCACACTTTTAGTGCTTTCTCTGTATTCTTTGCTCCTTTTCTTCAGGGGGGTCACCATCTTTTACTGATCTACTACAGGTGATCATCTCTGAGCTGCACACCTGGACTTGGGACATAATTTTTGCAGAGAAATGAAAGAAGAGAGCATGTTAATGTACCATGTGTGGGCAGTGCATTGTCTAATATGTCATATACTGTCCCTATCTGGGGATCTCTTCTGTTGATAATTTTTATCAAAAGAACTGTTTTTCCTGCACGTAAAAAGGACTCATTCTTCTTTGATTCTTGGGCACAAACTGACACAATATGATTAATACAAACCTCCAATAATTATCACTGTTAAAAAAAAAACTTATCAAGCTTTATAGGGAAAGTGTGAAGATAAGAAGAAAGGGGAAGTGCATTATAATTTGAATAAGAACAGATGCATGGTTACAAAGCAGAAAGACAAAAAAACATGAAAAAAACCTGCAAAATATCACAGCATGTGAGTTACTCTCTAGCACCTCTGTATTTGCAAAAGAAATCATTGAAATCATTGTGGCAAGGTCTACAGATGTGGACCATACCAAGGAAATAACCTCATCTAGGCAGAATTTTCCCCAGTTGGCTGCACTGACTAAGAACATGAAAAAAAGCTGCACATCTCCATCTGGCAGAGCTTTTACAAGCCAGTCTGAGTGCAGAAGCACCTGTCCTAGCAAGGCAAGCCCTTATACCTCCTGGAGACACACACACTTCTGGTTGACAAGGACTGTCTCCTCAAGTGCCAACAATTTTCCTTTGCGTCCCTTTCCTACTACACCCTTTATTCTGCCCTGGAAGGGATTTTCAGATCCCACTGGCTTTCACGAAGTCTGTTTCACTAAACCAAGATCTTTCCCACTCTATTAATGTTTTATTAGAGAATATTAGTTATCTGAGCTCCTGACTATCTTTCCCATGTTTCTGTTTCATCAATATAGCTCATTTCTAAAGTGATTATTTCATTTTATTTTTTTTTGGTGAGGGTTATTCATTAAGGTTTGGTATGAACAGGGAGATATGCGTTTGAAGGCTGCTAACCCTCACCATTTTTCTTTAATGCAATAAAAATAGCTTACTTCTAGTAGAAAACTTGTCAAATACTTGTCTGAAGGGGCAACACAGCAGGTCACAAACAATCCACTTCCAGGCTCAAAGCTCTGTTATCAGCAGCAGGTCAGTCACTAGTGGGCTTTGATCCTGGCCCAAATATTAAACATCTGTTTTACTGATGTGGGTGTCTTGACTGTGTAGGCTCAGAAGACTTTCAAGCGACACAGAATTGGAAGAAGTAGTTGATACACCAGAGGGTCATGATGCCATCCAGAGGAACCCAAACAGGTTGACAGGAATCTTGTGAGATTCAATACATGGAAATAAGTTCTGCATCTGCCAAAGAACAACCCCATGCACCAGGAGAGACCAGGTGCCAACTAGCTGGAAACCAGCTTTGCAGAACAGGACCATGGGGTCCCTGCTGGATACCAAGTAGACCATGACACAGAAATTTGTCCTTGCAGCAAAGAAGCCCAATGGCCTTTTGGGCTGCAACAGACAAAGTATTGCCAGCAGGTTGAGGGAGGTGATCCTTCACCGCTGCTCTGCACTGGTGAGATACATCTCTGTGCTGTATCCTGTGCTGGGCTTCCCAGCACAAGAGAGGTATGGGCACATTAGAGCAAACCTATTGAAGGGCTGTGAAAATGATGAGGGAGTTGAAGCATCTGTTGTACAAAGAGAGGCTGAGAGAGCTTAGACTGCTCAGTCAGAAGCACAAAAGGATCAGGGGGATCTTATCCATGTGTGTAAATACCTGTTTGGGAGAATAAAGATGATGAAGAGTCTTCTCACTGGTGTTGAGTGACAGTAAAAGAGGCAATGGGCACAAATTGAAATGCAGGAAATTCCACTTAAGAGAATATCTTTGTATTCTGAGAGTGACTGGAAATGGAATGTGTTTCCCAGAGAGGTTGTGGATCTCCATCCTTAGAGATGGTCAAAACCTGACAGGATATTGCCCTGGTCCATCTGCTATAAGTGACACGGTTTTGAGCAGGGAATTGGATAGATGAACTGCATATGGGCCTCTAATCTCAGCTGCTATGTGATTTTGTGAAGCCCAACCTGCCAAGTAATGGGATGCAGAAAGTTATTAATGTGTTCTTTGGTTGAAAGTCAGTCACTGTATAACTTCTATTCTTAAGATATATAAAACAAGGGATGATGGGGGTTTTCCTTTGTGCTCCAATTGAACAAATCCTCTGGAGTCACAGCTGGAGGGCCCTGCCTCCATCCCAGGTACTATCAATCTGACATGCTCAAATCTTTAGCACACACAATAGTGTTACTTGTTTCTTAGACATGAGACTGTTCATCAGTTTTGATGGAGTGGTGAGCAAAACAAGTGAGGTGGGGGTCAATAGCTGACCTAGGAATTGGAGCCAGCTGTCAAGTTTGAGGTCAGAGCTCCACCTATGAGACTAGGACAATGTATCTTGACACTGGGATATACTTTCATGATTAGTCTCTTGTCAGCTGTCTGAAATGAAAGCTCCATAACTCAGGTATCTTCATGTGCCTTTGTTCAGATTTGAGCAAGGTTTGTCCTCTTGCAGAACAGCAAGAGGATATTCTGAGTTTACAGTTTTAATTAGACAAGGATAAATTGCTGGGGAAACCAAATAATGTTCATTTGGTATCTCAACCCAGTAATTATTTGTAAGTCAGCACAGAAGATACACAGATGGAATTGAAGTGGCAAATATACCCACAGACATTGCCATGTTCCTTCTTCCATCAGAAATTCTTGAGGGAGAATTTCCTCTGCCATCCCTGACCCTTCTCTTGCAAGAACTACCATAATTCTTTGCATCCTTATGGTGCAGTTTAGGAAGAACAGTGTCCTCTAGAATTTAATCTTCTACTTCAGCCTAATGATTTCCTGATTGGTCCCAGCAGGGATTCAAACTTAAACTTCCCAATAGCTTATCTATAGCAGCAAGAAACCAATAAATACACTTTGAATACTGCAGTGGTGCTCAGCTGTGTTTCCATACAGCAACAAAGAGGAGGTGCTGTCTGGAATCATCTTAAGATGGTAAAGGAGAGGGATTAGGAAGTGAGAACCAAGGTGCTGAGAGTCCTTGCTGGGCAAAGGTGTTTGCAGTCAGAGAATAAGGGTAGATGAAAATTAAATGGGCACTCTCAGAGCAGCTGGAAATGGCTTTGTGTGTGACCTTGCCTATGGAGGACTGTAACTGGAGAGTCTGGGAGAGAATTTTTGGAGGCTGCCCACAGTCCTAAGTCATCTGGGATTGACTTGAACTGGCACAGCCCATGCTCTGACAAGCCATGAAATGCGTTGCAGGTCCCTGGGATCTTGGCACCATTCTCTGATCTGGCAAGGGAAAGACCTGGAGCACCCAGAAGCCTGTCCAGCAAGAACTGAGAAGGAAACTGAGTCCATTAAAAGAGTTATGGTCATTAAATAGAGAGTCTTCATTCAAATGATGTAGCATTTGATCCCTGGACAGGAAACCTTGGCCAATGTTCAGTGGAAAAACATAAGAGCTAGGCTATCTGTTTCATTGCAAGAGAGACATGGGTCATTTCAGGAGAACTGCATACTGCAATTAATTAATGGGGAAGGAAAGAGAACAACTGCTGCATTGTGAGATTCAGCCCCTAAGCAGGAAGAGGAAGATCTAAAAGCATTGCTTTGGTACTCACTAGCTTAGCCTTATGCATCACTGGGTCAAATCTATCCCTGGTTTTAGCATGTCTGGAGACAACAGAAAGAAATTAATTCTTTCCATTCTCTAGAAGCAAGCTGTGATCTTTAAGTTCAAACACCTACATCAGAGAGAAACTGCAGATCAAAGAGGCTGAATACTGTGCTACTCAAGCAGGTGAGTTAATTAAAGCTCTCCAGTTTACCAGGAGTCCTATCTGAGTGCTCCTTAAGGGTCAAACATCCCTTCTCCTTCCTGTCACACAAGTACTTTTCCAGCTGGCTTTGTGGAGCAAAGAGGACACTCAGTGGCTGGTTAGGTTATCACAGGTAGGTGTTCCAGCAGTTTTCCAAAGGAACTACTCCTAGAAGCTGTTGGCAGAGGCTGTTCACAGAAGCCTGCAGTGGCCATGTTGGGTGCAACACCAATTATAGATTTCCAGACCTCCACTCCAGCCAAGGCAGTGATCTATTTTTCATATATATTTTTGACAAATGCATTTCTTAGCAGAATTTTGTGTGGGTTTTAGGAGATCAAAGGGAAAAGATTTGAGAACGTGTCAGTGGAATTTTTTTCTTCTTTCTATTCTTTGAATAAAATAGGATGACCTGCTTCTTGTATTCACAGCCACGACTTTCCTTGTGCTTTCAGGAAGTGCCTCCTCTGCATAAACCCAGAGTCCTTTGTGAGCACTGTAGGCACTGGCTTACCCAATGTGCAGCTGAGATGGAGACTGGCAGCAGGGCCCCAGTGATGCAGCAAATTCAAAGGGATTGTTCATGGACCAAAAGAAGGATCCAAGCCAACATTTGCTCAGTATGGAGGAGAACTGGGTTTTAGAGGGTTTAGCCTGGGTCCCAGTGCATTCCCACTGGCATGGCTGATGCAGCACACTGGTGTGAGGGTAGAAAACATCTAACAGCTACTGGGAACAAAAGACCTTGAGAAAAAGCCACCAGCTGTATGGTATTTACTACATGCAGTGTATATATGCTGGTTAATTCTGCAGCACGTGCTTGTCTATCTCAGCACCTCCTCTTTCCACCTGGTCCCCTTCCCAGACAGGGAGTTATACACAGGGTCTTAATTAATGAATGCTGTCACACAGCATCCCCTCCCTCCCAGAAACCCCCAGAGGAAGGCATGCTTGAACTGGAGGTTCAATAACAAGTGTGATTGTCTTCACTGCTGAGTTACCCAGATGAAATGAGCTGTGTTCTCAGTCTCATTTCTCAAAAAATAGGTGTCTGTGTCTCAGAATGAATGTGTCTGTGAGCCTCCTTCATTAGCAGCATAAACATCGGGAAGGCAGGAATTAAATTCCTTCTGCTCCCTGCAGGTTCCTGGCACTGGGGATAAAGAATATTAGCAGAAGAGCAGAGGTAAACTGTATTAGTGCTGCCTATGGTCTTTCTGGGTTAAAAATACCAAAAAAGCTGGAGCCTTCAAGGCTGCCCTGGCAACATTTGCTGTCATTAAGCTGATGTATCAATAAGTGGGGAACAGTGGGTGGACAGGAAGAGAGTAATCTCTAAATAGAAAAGTGCTCATTTGGATAGTGACTGATGCTGGGAAGTGACTGTCAAAGTCGTTTTTGGTGATGATCCTCAGGCTGATAGACAGCAAGGGAATTTCCCAATGATGTCAAGAAATTTTTACAGAGATCAAGGGCAGAAAAGTGTTCCTGTAGAGAGTAAACTCTGAAAATATCTTTGACTTTTAACATACTACACTTGCTACAACAGATGATATCCTTTGCAGCATGTTATCCTCCCTTCCAATCTGACTTGGATTCTCTTGCTTCTTTCCTTTTTTGTATCTCTTGCGGTCTCCCTGACTGCCCCACCTGGCAACACAGTCAGCAGCAGAGCTTTCATTAACAGTATCTTCTAGATCTGACATTAGGCTTTACAATTATTAGTCAGCTATGGGCCTTAAATAGGAAATACATGTCTGATTAAATTTATACTCCAATGCTCTCTAGCGCAGGGACCATGTTTTGGCCCTGTATCTGCAGGACACAGTGAGTGACTACCCTGATGGAGGAAAATAGTGCAGCTGTTCTCAACAAGGATAACAGTCAGTGGCAGGTAGAGACATCACTGAGGGGAGGTGTTTGGGGCTGCCTGAAGATGAAATAGCTAATGCTGCAACAATGTTTGTATTTGGGAATTTTTTTGGCAGACATGTTGCTGGCTTAGAATACATATAGATTTATATGCTTATACATGTGTATAATCTTATATATACTGGATGGTTTATACCCTGCAGAATAACTGTCAAATATACAAGTAGAATGAACACTTCTATCTGTGCAAACCCTGTGTCCAGGCTTAGGTTTTGATTTGGCATATCACAAGGTTTTATTGTTTTTACCACTCAACCTTGGATCAAAATCTGACACCTTCTCATTCCTTCAAAACAGACTGCAATAAGGTTGTGCTTCTGGATTGTATTCCTTTACATCCCTCTGGGGCAGCACTTCTCTCCCACTTAAGCTAATAAGGAACCAAATACTGACATACTTTCTTAAATCCATACTTTTTGTAAACTTCCTAAAAGCAGTTCAGGTGTCTGGCACTACTGAAATCAAAGCAAATTAATTTTCTAAATGCTTCTAAGTATCCATTGTTAAAACAGCTGTCTGAGACATCAGGTTTTTCTGCAGGGCTAAAGACTGACCAGGCTAATTTAGGATTTGCCTTATTTCATATTGTTTGCCTTTAAGTCACCAATTGCAATCTAGTCCCACCGTGATTACTTTGTCCTTCAAAACTCACTTCTCCCAGCCAAAATCTTTCTAGTGTTACGTTATTACTTGTTTCCAACTTGCCTAAAATTTCTGAAGTTTAACTGGATGCAGTTCAGTTTGAGAATTAAGGCAATACAAGAGCATAATCAATGAGCAAGAAGAAGCAACATTACCCTTTCTCAGTGTGTTGTATGCTGCAAAAGTCAAACTAGACCAATCTCAGTCTACAATTACACATATTCCTTTCAGTACACCCACAGAAACTCCATTAGAGCTGGGACCCAAGACCAGAAACCCTCTGGGAGTGTTTTGGATGTGGTTTGTGAACATAAATGTCCTTCAAACTTCAGTTAAAGTTTCTAAACATGACTTCTGTAGGCTTCATGAGAATTTGGCTTGCATGTTAACAGAACAGTCAAAAAGGCCTTTGTCCTTATACTTGAACAGATTAAGAAACAAAAATGCCTAAAGAATCCTGAAATGAAAGTGAAGGCAGTATATCATTAACTTTGGACAGAGGGACACAAAGTTATATTTGATAATATAAATAGTCTCCTGAGCCCAGATAATGGGTAAATGGAAGGAGGAGCACATTACAGAGTAAAGTTTACAAATAGTAAAGTCAGTAGCTGCTGCTTCACAACTACTTCCCATGGAATCTGGAGTGGGAGAAACCTGGGTCTCCAGTCCAAAATTATCCCAGCTTCTTTAAAACTGTACTCCCCCTGCTGCTTTTTGGGCTCATATCTAATTCACTGCTTGTGGTTCCCTTATGCCTCCCTCGTTGTCACTGATTTCTCAGAGTCTTTCTCCTGTTCAGTGTTTCACCTGATTTCTTTCTCCCCACATATGTGCTCTTGCACTATCAAGTTCGATTTTCTTATTTCCTGCTCTTATTGTTCACCTGTAAGAAGGCTTTACCTGGCAAAGGGTCTGTGTTTTGTGCCTGTTGTAGCCCATCAGCTGTCATTACTGGGATGGACCAGGCTCTAAATGCCTCATTGTTCCCCGGTTTTCTCTGTGTCTCATCAGCACTTGCAATTGCTGGCACTGCATTTCCCAAACTGAGTGCAACAGAAGCAGAACATCGAAACTGAAACACTTTGCCTTATATTCTTTCTGTATACACTAAAAAAGCCATTTCCAGGGTAGAACAGTTCAGTCTGGATCTTTATCCTGGGCAAGGCTGACTATTAAAATATCGGTGCCTTCACATGCTGCCCTTCTCTCTCTACTGTCAATTGCTTGGGAATCTTCCTTAGTCCTGTGGTTTTGGAAATCTGTTTCCCACACAGTGACTGAATATTAGCAATGATAATAAACCACCTCACTCCTTGGTTCCACCTTCTTTAACAGAACAAACCTTTTACTCATCTCCCTGGTACTGTTTTTGAAGAGGACTTAGTGCTAAGCAGGAGAAAGTTGCATGTAGCTGAATTTAGCTGCTGAGGTGAGATTACCTTCCACAAACATTTGCACAGCCCTTAGGAAAAATATGTCAAATTCAAATAGAGTTCAATTCAAGTTTAGTTCTAACACAAGCTTTTAGAAAGAGTAGCTAGATCAAGATCTTCAAAGAAGAGCAATGTTTCAGAGAAAGGATCGACTGTGGAGTAGTGGGAAAGTGTGGCTGAGATTTTCAGGTATCATGGCCATACAGGCAAGGTGGCTGTGGAAGGGATAAGTAATATTTTCAGGTCAGTGAGGGCAGAACAAATGGTACTGCCTTAGTGTAGAGCATGAAACCGATGTGGTAACAGATACTGCTTTTAAAGGCACATGTGTAAAAAGTTTGAGTATGGCTGTTCTGATCTTGAGGGACTGGAACAGTCTCTGTGTGTACTCAGTGCTCTAATTCCTAAGACTCTGGGTGATCCTGCAGCAGTGCTGGGAACCAGGTGCCAGGCTCATCCAGTGGCATGTGGGTGGGCACAGGAAGGTCTTGACAGCAGAACCACACTGGGATGCAGATTAAAAGCTACATCTGGCATGAAGAGCCACAGACAGTCTTTATGGCTGTTCACAACACCTTCCCTAGGGAGTAGCTGCTCCACAAGGGAAGTGGAAGAGGGGCCTCAGAGCCAATCACAGCTTTGCCAAGGCTTATTCTGCTGGCATAGTCTCTCAGAGTCATCAGCGATACTGGTTTAATTGCATTTACATACTGTGCTATTTCCGAACACCATGCACAACAACCCTAATTTCGCACTCAACAAGACGTGTCTTTGACTTCACTGACAGTCTAAATTGCTGACAATCTAAGTTTTAACTCACAAGTGACATGTAGTCCTGGCCCTGGCCTGTGATCATGTCACTCATTACTGACCCCATCTCTTTTTCATAACAGACCTCTCTCCTGTTCTCTAGATTAAAAAAATCCAAGATGACTCCAGTAGGAGGGCTCAATGGCTCTCAGAGAATTGTAACATGACTGACCTGACCTCCATTTATAGACCAAATTCTTCCTATTTAAATGGAAGCGATGTCTTCTCCTGCTCTGTCTATGCAAGGGACATCTGCAACAGACTACAGAAGATCAGTGGGACTTGCCTGCATTGCCAGTCAGGGAAGTTCATGGTGGTCTTCAAGAGGAATCCTTAGTAGGAAGTAGGGAAAAGGATGAATTCAGATTATTGGGAACCTTAAATCACCTCTGTCAAAAAATGAAGCAATTAACTCAATGTGCAGAGAGGGAAGGGGTCAATTGTGCTGTTATTAATACCATATCACAAGACACAGCAGGGACCATAACTTAGAGCTGACCTGTAGTTTTTATAGTGGAGGGCATTCAGCCATGGTTTAAAGGCCTGTAATGACAGAGACTTCATTTGATTTATCTTGAAGTTGGTTAATTACCTTCTTAGTTAAACATTAGCTTCATTTTTCCATTCCTGGTGACGTGGTTCAGTTTACAGTCACTGGGGCTCAGTGTTCCTTTGCCTGCTGGGTGAGAGGGCCTGTGGTTGTCTGTCAGCTCTTTGAGGAGCTGCTTAGAGACTGTGGTGAGTGTTCAGCGATGCCTATGGGCTCCCACGTGGAGGCTGGGGCTGCCACTGCAGCCTGTGGTTTTCAGAGTCCAAGCCTCTGACTCTGCTGCTGCCTCTCACAGAAGCCTCGCTGGCCACGTTTCTTTTCTCTGAATGACCAGATGCAGGCCTCATTAAGGCACAATTCACAGACCTGTGAGTCTAACAAAGGCACTTCATTCTCTGACTTTGATCAGTTCCCTATTATCACTGATTTGCACGCATGGAAGAAACCACTGGTTATATATGAAATGTTCATAAATCTCATAATTTTCAGTCACTGTGTTAGCACAAATTTAATTGTTTTCAATTAATTTTTACCCTCTATTCCTCTTTAATACTGTTTAATTTTGGAATAAGAAATATGTTTAACATCATTTGATAGCTGAACATTGAATATCAGGTTCTATTAATAGACTGAAATGATTCTGTTGCTGAGGAAGATAAGTACAACCCCATTTGCAGAATGAAAAGCAAAATAAAAGAAAAAATTGCATAAATGAGAGCACTTTTATTGTTTGCTATAGTTGTCCTTGGTAATGAAACAGAAGGTGAAGCTATAGAAGTAGGATCTTGAAAAATTATAGTAAATTTGAATAATTGGAGGGGGAGGGCAGGTAATCTGGATGACGGAGGACTTCCTTGTTTTCCCCAGGGCAGTGTTCCTAACATATCATGACATCCTCATTAATGGGGGAGAAGTTAAATTAAATAAAGTAAACACCTCCTTAATTTCATAACAGATACAACTCTACCTCTTCATTTTAGGCTAAAGGAATGCAGAACTTCATGCAATAATTCTGTGTAACAGATCAAACCCTAAACTAGCAGAGGTAGCAAGTATCAGTGGAGATTTGTGTAATCTCTGATGACCAGTGACAGGACCCGAAGGAACAACACGAAGCTGTGTCAGGAGGGGTTTCGGTTGGATATTTGGAAAAGCTTCTTCACCCAGAGGGTGGCTGGCACTGAACAGGCTCCCCAGGGAAGTGGTCACAGCACAAGCCTGACAGAGTTCAAGAAGCATTTGACCAACACTCTCAGGCACATGGTGCATTTCTTGCAGTTCTCCTATGCAAGCCCAGGAGTTGGATTTGATCCCTGTAGGTCCTTTCCAGCTCAGGTCTTCCTGTGATTCTATAGTTCTATGATTCTGACCACAAAGAGCTCAGTCAATGACAGTTTACTGAAATATGTATTTTGTTTCACTTTAAAATGAGCAGTAAGATACTCGCATGATATACTTTAATTATACATCATGAAAATATTTTAAAGATGCAGGAGTGCCTTTCCCAACTAACTCCTGGTGAAAAGTGACATGGGTAAGAAACATTAACATGCAATCTAGTTAAAATTCTTAAATAATCTTGGTGATTTGAAGTCCTGTCATTTTTTATTTCAGTGGCACTTGGATTACAATTCTGATTCTGTAAAAAATCTTCCATAAAACACTTGTTTGGATGGTTAAAATGTTCTCCTCAACTTTTTATAGCATATCTACTCAGACTCTAGAAGAATCACAATCTTCTAAACTGATCTGGGATTGGCATGACTGAAGCTGATTTTCTCCATGGCCTTAGGTAAACTAATACTATCTTTATTCTATGTCAAACTGAATTTCACAAACACATACCCAAAGTCACAAATGCCTCAAGATTAGCTTTCTTTTAATAAACCTTGGAAGAAAAGTGCCTGAGCCCTAAAAGGCACAGAGTGTATGAAATCTGAGAAATGTCCAGAAATATGCTGTCACCATGTGATAGGACAGTATCTATTTAGCTTTAGCTCTCTTTCCTTCTCTATTAAAGTCAAAATACTAATTATGTTGCTAGTGTGTAACAGCCAGATACAGTAAGGTAAGCACTGCAGTTTCTAATACAGGCAGGCATTGAGCACATCAAGTTCCCATTTGCTCTAAGTAATGCAGATCAAGGGTTGCACAGCAGCTGCAACATATCAAAGTTGTTCTCCAGGCTTTCTAGATTTCTGCCTGCCAGACCAGGCTCAGAGAGGATGAACACTGCTTCAAAACTGCAAGGGAATTCAGTTCTGTTGCTGCTGACAGTACTTTCCCGTTAATCTCGCTTTACAACACACAAAGTTTTTCCTTCATTGCAGTTTGCCCTTGCCATCATAGAAATTTTTTGCCATGGAGTAATTTTTATATGAGGAAGAAAAAAACCATTTCAGCTACTCAGACACACAAAAGCCATTCACGTGGGTCAATGCAGACCTCTCCAAAGCTAACCTGTACTCTGGACCGAGTCTGTGAGGTTGTGTCTACATCCCCCTGACACCAAGGGCAGCTGCCTACTCCTACATGAACAAATCCTTTCCACTGTGAAACAGAAGAGCTGCATCCATAGTCACACAGGGAATGCCCCTGGCTCGTGTTAGCTCTTCAGCTGAGTCTGGGAGCATATCAGTTCATCCCAGGCAGAAAATGCACCAGGAATAATTTCCAGAAATTGTATGGAGAATCAACACCATTAACTTAACAGCACAGGTATAGCCTGAGAGTCATCTTCCAGATAAACTCGAGACACAGGCACTTTGTCATAAACACCAAAAGTAGATTATTAACATCTTCAAACTGCTTATTTTTCTCTCTATGACTTTAAAAGTGTGAAGAGTGACTAGGAGAGAGTCAGACATCTACGTGATGGAAATCTAAAGGTAGCTGGGATGAATCTTCCTGAAGTGTCTGACAACTGCAATTGCAACATAATGTCCCACATTAAAGTCAATGGCACTTAATAGTTTAGTTTTACACATGCTCTGCAAGTGTCCTTCTTGCCCATCGATGATTTCTAAAATCAAGGCCTGTCCTTTCAATCCTGGTTTCACTGAAGCTGAGGGTGAACTCCCATTTCCCTCCTTGGAGCTTGGATTCCCTTGTTCAGGTTCAAGGCTCCAAATGAGACATGCTTGTTTTAATTGGATTACTTGCCAGTGTCTCTGCTGATAGGTGGCAGAGACTGACAAAAACAATTATAACTCTGGTATTCTGGAAAGCTCTGCTACACAAGCTCTCCCCCAGCATCTGAAGAATTAGCAGTTCTTAGAAGAAAGTCCATACTAAATTAGGAAATGTTCCTTTCTGCTCTATATTAACAGCTTGCAAGCAGCAGGAGACCAGGGAGTTTTTCTCTATGAATTATTTTTTTTTAAATGTAGAGAATTAGTTATTTTCTTGTTCTCTATTTTTATTGCAACAGTTTTGCCAAGACTCCATATGCCAAGATGTAATTAGCTTTCAGAGAAGACATCTGAAGATCTGGCACAGACCATGGATAGTTTAACAGCTTCTTTTCTCTTTCTTCTGAATATTAAGCAGGAGTATATAATTGTCTGTGACTCCTTTCAAGCCATCTCTGGAGTTTAAATAACTTTTCAGAATTAAAAAAAATTAAAAATAAAAATAAGATTAACGCAAATATTATTCAAAGAGGATATTTTAGGCACATACAAAGTCAGGAATTCCTACAGTTATGATGGTTCATTTCAGTGCAAGTCAGCCCTATGTTTTAATTATACATAAATTCATTCTCTCTCTTTCTATATAAAAATGAGAAAGACTGAATAAAGACTGCCAGGTGTGTGTACTAGAAAAGACTTGATTTTCTGAGGGCAACCATGTCTTTTGGTATTCCTTGTCTCTGGAGTACTTAATATCCCATTTATTTCTCTTTATATTTTGTGGCTTTTTATTTGCTCTGCAATTTTGTGCTAACCAGACATCTGGAGCTAGCACAATACTTGCAATGAGCTGGACTCATTGAAAATTTTTACTGACATCATTGCTTTTCACATCACCCAAAAACTCCGCCTGCTCTCTATGGTATCAGCCATAGCTACACTGCTCCTCAGCTCCTTCAGGCAAGCTTATTCCTCCCACCACCTCTGAGCCTGATCCTAAGGACACAAAACCTCACAGTCATGGTGATATTTTGCCCCACATTGCATGTGGACAGGAGTGAAGTAAATCAGCCTCACTTCTGGACAGATTGAGGATAAATTAATGTCTGGCTGCACCCACAGATCTACAGATGGAAGCTTCTGGAAGGTATTTTGCCAGTGATAAGTTGACTCATTTTACCAGTGATATATCTCCTCATATGTCCTGTTTGCAAAGGGCCCCTCTGATTATCTCAGCTCCATGAACTTCTGCAAATCTGTCTGGGTCTTCTTGGTGAGTCTTCCACAGCACATCTTCACCTCTCAGTTTCCTGGATCATCTTCAGCTCCTGTGGGTCTGCCTTCTTAAAGGTTACTGGCATTTTGAAGGGCCTTTTTTCACGCTCCCAGTCTGGCTGCTCTGTACATTCCTCCTCTGGCTCTGGTGCAAGAGCAGCCACCAGCAGGATTTGCAATAGCTGTTCTCAATGGCAGTGAAAAACCTTTACAGTTTCCCAGCAGAAAAAAAAAAAACCAACAAAACATTGGAAGATATTTTACTTCTGTAAGACTGTCAGGAATAGGTCCCTTCCAATTCAGGATATTCTATGATTCTATGACAACTGTCAGTTTTGGAAATGCATAGACCAGACACTGTTAGAAGATACTGAGGCATGGGGACGCAAGGGGGAGAGACCTTGTGTAGGTCATGCATAGGCATGAGACAGCTCTGTGCATGGCCATTCTGCAGGAGAGCTCTTAGGATGTGCTGCAGCCTGTGCAAAGAGCTGGTTGTTAAGTTTCATGTAAGTAAAATTTGGCTGAGGTAGGAAAAGACAATTGAAGAGTCATAGAATGGCTTGGGTTAGAAGGGACCTTAAAGATCATCTAGTTCCAGACTCCCTGCCATGGGCTGCCACCCACTAGATCAGGTTGCTCAGGGCCCCATACAATCTGGCCTTTAACATTTCCAGGGATGAGGTATCCACAACTTCTCTGGACAATCTGCTCCAGTACCCAATTTAACAGGTCCTCAATTAAAATGGAGCATTTGCACATGTCCAGTTTAAAGGCTACTTAGGATTTTAAACAAGGGTGACTTGGGATGAATTCATGGAAGACATAACCAAATTGAAATTCTTTCATAAAATACTTAATTGAAATGTTCTTCTGCTTGAGTGCACCTTGGCAATGCACCCAGAGGGAAAACAAAAAAAGGGATCTCGATTTGCTCACCAACTAAATATGCAGAGCTATCAAACAAAAAAATATGTCAGTGTTCACTGAGCTGGTAACAGAGACTAATCCTCTGCAAGGCTGGAAGAAGGGTGGCTTGGGTCTTACATAATCTGAACAGCTTAGTTTCAAAGAGATGTATTTTTGCATGTCAGAAAGTCAAGCTCTGGTTAATAAGGCACTTAACATAAAAAACATGGTTTTGACAAAGAAAAAGTCACAAACAAGCAGAATGTGATGCCTCCACTACCCTCTGGTTCACTCCAAAGGCATCTTCAAATCCCGTGCTAATTAGATGCATGTACAAACAATTGATATGTCATGCATTTAACAAGCAAAGATTTATTTTCTATGAGCTAATGTCTCACCAAAAAGTCATGCAGCTCCTCTGGTCTCATCCAAGGGAAGGGTTGCTATGGATGGCTGGGTACCATATGCTGGTTACCTTCAGCCTTCTGGTGTCACCAGCCGACTCCCACTGCCTGGAGAGCTCAGCATGAGGTAACCCCTGTCAGATTCCACCCACTACTACCAGCCAAAAGTCTTCAAACAAGTGCCTAGGATGCTGCAGATTATCTTCACCCTTCCTTCAACCTTTCTGTGCATCTTCATCCTCTGAGTTTCTAAACAGTGTGGAAAATGGCAATTAGTCAGCCTGCCATAGAATGGGGTTTACAGTGCTCTCTATTATCAACACTGCAGGAAGAAATTTGGTTGTCTTAAACCCACATGTTCCCACTTTGAGACAGGAAGACAACGGAGTGAGGACCATGACCAGGTAACTCCCACTTGGGCAGGGTTTTACACATACAACCTTAGTGGTGCATCCGTGCATTTCTAGGCATAAGTGTTCAAAAGTTCGTGTCAGACCTTGTTTCCAAGGATTCAACACCTACGTATGGAGACGCTGCTGAATTCTTCACTGCACAGCCTTTCTTGTATTGAAATGCCAGAATGAAGAAGGACACCAATAAAATCTAGCCAAGTTCATAAGGATTTAGTGGAAGAAGAATTAGCACCTGTTTGCAATTCCTGTATTCTGACCGTAACTCCTTCTCCTGACTGATGTCCTCAGGTTCATTGATGTATTTGCCATTTAAAATCCTATATTTAGACTCCCAAGTCATGCTTCACTCCAAAACTCTTCACAGTGGAATTCACAATGAGTATCTTGACTAAGGTCTAAACAACTCTTGCATTTTTTATGGTCTGCCTTATCTCTATATCACAGTATCAGAATAATCAAGGTTAAACTGTCAAGGTCTGAATCCCCTGACAGAGTGCAGTTATAAATTTGGTGGGGACACTGTAATTGCTTCACCCTGAAATGCCGATGAATACGTTGAATATGGTACAGCTTCTTACTAACCACTTACCATTTCCCAGAAAGATACATCATATGCAGATATTAATTTGTTAATTGTCTATGTAGTCAAAGGCATGTAAATGATGTACAAAGTGGATCTAATAAAGACTATTGATATGCAAATGGTAAGTTCTTTCAAGTCTTAACGGAATAAGAACATTCAGCTCTTTCCAGCTCTAGTGTAGAATAAGAGTTCATTACTTTTAAAATAAATTCAAAAAGGAATTTGAAAATGGATTTCTAAAGGTGAAAGTCAAAATTGGCACTCCTAGACATCGGAGAACTTTTCGGCAGGAATGACCTTCCAATGAAAAATGACATTTTTAAAAAGTATTGTACAGCCAGACTGGTGTGGAAGTAAAGAGGCCCCAGCAATTTACTTCAGGCAGTAACATGGACAAAATGCTTGAAGGGTTTTTCCCCTTAGTGCCTTTGGTATCTCAATATGTTCTGCTTCCTCCTCAATTCCCCGCCAGAAGAAGGGAGGACGCTATCTCCTCTGCTTTCTCTGCAAGTGCTAGGGTCTTTTTTTCACCATATCTCTCTTCATGGAGAAAAATCTTGTGCATTTAACTCATTTAACTTGATAAAAGCTGGACGGGAATCAAGAAGTGTCTATTTTGCATTTTCTGAAGTACATGTGTTTTTGAAATTCTCACCTTTGTGTTTTGTGACCAGGCTCTGTTTTCAGCATAATGAGAAATGCTGCTGTATTCTGCTTTCTGTTGGTATATTTCCACATAGCCAAAGCAAGTTTTTAAGCAGCAACTGGTGTGTTCAAATTTAAACATCTCCAGGGTAATGACTAAAGGTAGGGTATAGTCACTGATTGAAAAAGTGAAAAATCATTGTCCTCCAAAGGCATCTCAGATTAAATACGAAATATGGAAGCAGATGATCAGTCACTTGAAAGTTTTTCTGTCAGTATTTCAACTCAAATAGAAATAGTTTTACTGAGTATATGGAGAAGGATGTTCTAGTTGATACAATGCATTGAGTTTTTCAGAAAGCTTTTGACAAAGTTGAAAGCTTATGAAGGGAACTAAACTGCCATGGCATAAGAAGGAAGGTCACCTCAAGGATTAAGAATTTCTTAAATACAGGAAACAGCCAGTTTTCACAATGGAGGATTATCTATGGATCCCTAGAGAGACCTGGGTTCAAGGTTGAGCTTCTCAGATAGTCCAGAAAAAGAGATGAACAATGAGATGATAGTATTTGCTAAAATAAGTTTTGAGGTGATCAAAAGGCTTGCAGGAATCATATCTCACACTGCCTGAGAAGAGCACAAAAGTGTCTGAAAATCCAAAGGAGGTGAATGAATGAAGGAAACAATAGTTTAATGTCTCTAAACAGAAAAGGAAAAATAACTTTACCTAAACCAGCTTGATCTGTCAGTACATAGTGGCAGGTTCTTGTCTAGTTGTTGAAACTCACGAAATAAAATCTGAGCTCCCTGAAGGCAGTTTTATAAATATGTGGGCTCAGTGCTTGATGTTCTTCAAAAGATCAGAGACCATTACAAATCTGTAGGAAAATGAGATATAACATGGCGCTGGGTGAAACCACAGAACACTTCTTAGATTTTGTCCTGGTCATTCCTGAATGTAACAGAAGTAGAAAAGGTTCTGAGAAAAACAACAAGATGAATCAAAGGAACAAGGAATCCCCACGGAAATGTTGATAGGCTTAAAATAAACTAAGGCAAATATTTGCAGGATGCATAATTAAAGCATGAAGCTTGTAGCCACAGGATACAGAACGGAGGTTTATAAGCATGGTTAGTGTGAAATAATGACAACACAGATTCACAGAGGAGTGTTCTATCAAAGATAACTGCATGTTAGCCCTCAGGTCAGGCTTTCCTACAGCTGCTGACTGACTAAGATTGTATCAGGGAAGGATCACTTTTCAACATTTCTTATGCAGAACAGGGTCAAGTCTTCCCAGCAGGGTATGCAAAATTGAATTTCGCCTCCCCCAGAATAAGGGGATGGGCTACGTTGGAGTGCACAAGAGAACCACAGTCTCAATCCTGCCTCCCTCGAGGGTGAGCAGGTGTGATGGGGCAGTCACACAGAGTCCTCCAGAGTGGTGGGTACATTGTTGTTCACCGTATTTGCAGGCCTATGAAAAGTCCTACTTGAATTGAGCGACATCTTGGGCTAAATGGACTCCTGATGTGGCTTCAGCTGGTCTTCCTTACACCTACTGCTGTGGGCAACAGCATAAGACATTTATTGCTGTCTTTGTGTCTCTTCCCCTCAACTGATGAGCTTCTGAATGATATCCTCAAGTGATGGGCTTCGGAATTATATCCTCAGCTCTGCCACTGTTGGAGTGAGTGACTGAGGTATGTCACTTGACCTAATATTCTTCATGTGCTCACCCATAAGATGAGGATATATTTTCCCAGTTTTGATTCTTAGTTCACCAATAATTTCAGCATCTATTCAGCTGAGCTATCTTGGGAAGCTTTCAGGCCTCCTCAGGAAGTAGAGACTAGATAAACCAGTAGAGCTCAGCCTTCCCTGGGAAACTGTGGGGTATGATGCATGCAGTCCCAGAGTAAAGGATCTGTGGATCTGAGTGCTGGGGATTTCCTACTGCAAAGACTTTTTCCTTAAGTGACTCATCCTGACAATAAACCATGCTAGATACAAAATTTAAGAGTTAATTATTTTGCACATCAAGATGTTTACTCAGATTCCTTTGGCACAAGCAAACAGTAAGCTCCTCTGAACATAAACAAAGAACTCTAAAATTAGTATGAAAGATCCAAAACAGCTCCACATTCACAAGGAACCTGGAAATGATATGGTGTAGTCTGGTTTAGTTCATGACTGGATGGTACTTATGAAGGGTTTGTCTACTTTTGCTGTTCCCTTGTCTGCAATGTCAGGCAACAGACTCCTAGAACCACCTGAAAAGATCGACTGCCATGTCTCAGTATGAGCAAAGAAGTACAGAAGCTGTGAGGGCATTTTGCAGCACAAGCAGCGGGGAGAACATTCATACTTGTGTTCATACACAGGTGATCATTCCTTGGAGGACTGAACAACACTTTGAATCCTCTTTCTCAGTCTGAGAAAAGCTCCAGGTCAAAGAATACCACATGAAGTCTTTACAATCTAAGAGGGAAACCTGAAACCTCAGTCTGGCTGGCCAAACTATGCATTTTTTCATGACTGAAGGGCCCAGTGACAGATTCAAGATCTGATATCTGAAGAGCTATCAGGTGCTGAAACTAATTCCATAGTTTATAAAACAGGCAGACTTCCCTGGCTCTAACTAAGTGTAGTAATTTGCTTTAATTCTGTGATTCAGATATTATACCCAACAATAAAATATCTTCTAATTCCGTCCCCACACTGAATTATTTAAATGGTCATTTTTGCCAGCTGTCCTCAAATCTTTTACACTGAACCCTGAACTAATACAATGGGAAAGAAGAAAGAGCTTCTTTGTCTATCCAAAGAACATGAATTGGACTTGAGATTTTCAGTGATATCAGGGTTGAATTGACCCAGGGAAATTCATCTGTCTGAATAACTGCAACTTCCATGCCACATATTTCTCTACTACTTACGAGCAAATATTAAACTAAGTAATCCCTTTGACACAGGCTTTAAAAAGCTTTCTTCAGTCATTAAACCCTTTCAATACCTCATTAATCCTAGCAATATAATCTGGGTTTGATTAACCAGGTTGTTAAGCATCCAGTGTCAAACACTGATAAAGAGGGAGAATTTGCTTTACAGATCACAGGCATGTAATTATGTGTCTCATCACAGCTGATAAAGTGTGAGAAATTACCTCCAGCCCCACAGAAATCCCCCAGAACAGTCAGCACTGAGTAATCTGATGACACGTTCATATATAAAAGGTACACATTAACATACTGCAGGAGCCTTTGACACTTCACTACCACTTTGAGAATGTGGTTCAGACTGAACTCAAGATTTGTGGGGTGAAAAAGTTTAATTGATTGATCTAAGATACTGTAGACCTGTACTGGAGGAGCACTTGGAAAAGTTTTAAGAATGTTTGACAGTGACTTAGTTTCATACATGAATTCCCAGACGGAGCTAAACTGTAAGCATAAATTTAAACAGATATATACTTTTATTTAGAATATTAGAAAATATTTTTAGTGAGATGAATATAGTTTTTACTACAGACCTAAAGAATACAGACATGAAGCATTTAAGTAGCTGAAGCTGCAACTAGATATTGAGCATGAGCACACATAAGGAAGTTCTGAAAATGATGCATGATATCAGCATCTTTAAATGTTCAGAAGTACAGCACAAAGCTCGGGTTTATGGAAACTGAAATAAAATGAATGAAAAAAAAGGACTTAATTGCCTTAGAGGATTTCTACTGAAGAATGGCGTTTGGTGCAGGAAAACTGGACAGCTTGGATTTCTTCCGTAGCTGATGTCATACTTCAGCTATACTTCATAGGTGACTGATAAATCTACATGGATGTTTTCCCTTTGAAAATTTTACACTCTGATGCACTTTCATTTAAATATGGAAGCATATTGGAACTTTATTATCAATCTCAGTTAAATACTTAATTAGAAGTCAGATGGCTGCCTGCCTTGTTGCAAAACCTGAGGAGCCAACACTAATTTATGTACCCTGTCAAACAGGCATAATTATGCTGCTGGTAGACTTGCAGATGGTTAGCACTGAGAGCACAACAACAAGGGTCAAAGCATAGCCACAGCTCACATCTTTCCAGCCAAATGTTCACCAGTCAGCTCTTCGGTACACATATTTCCTGTGAAGTTTCTGAGGAGAAAGATGCTTACAGCTTACAACTGAGAAGTTTTTAAGTGCTTCTGTTCATATGATACACACTATAATTTCTGAGATTTTTATCCCAGACACTCAGGCTGGACTACACTTAAAGTTGTTTTTCCAGAAACAGCAGTACAACTCCTAGCATGGACTTGGTTATTACGATTTTTCTATCCTTTATGCCACAAAAGCTAGGGCCAAATATGAGAAAAGTGCCTTAAAGGTTGAGACACTTCCATACAGTGGGCACTCTGTGAAGATCTGAAGTCATCCAAGGGCAAACTATTATGCCAACACCTAAACAAAATAGAGGGCTGATTCTGTACTATACCACCACTATACCACCTCCTTGAGGGAATGGGCTTTTGACTTTCAATCCCTGGTCAATTCCCACCACATCAGGGCTTCCTTATGGAAGAGCTGTAGTTTCTTGAAAGCAGTGGGTGACTCTCTTTTAAGGTTTGTGTTAGAGTCTGTTCTGTGGAAGGGCATGGTTGCTGTTGTCTATAGGAAGGGCTTGCAAGGCAGAAGAGCCTATGCCCAGACTTTCAAACTCGCTTTATGTTAAAGGAAACAAGTGAAAAAGTAACATCTCCAATCATTGAGTTGGGGGGGACATTATTTCCCTTGCTTCTCTGTTCCTTCTAATGTCTGTAAGTTTTATAACTAGCTCACCTAATCCATGATGATTCTGAAACCTATACACTAAACAGTCTCGAGGCCTGATGTACTCTGTGGCTCTCATGGTGTTTTAACTGTGACAGGTTTGATGCAGGAACAATTTGTACAGAACCTGCCTTAGAGAGATCCCTCTTGATTATCAGATGGTTCCAGTGCACAAGTGTGCAACCAATAGCAGCACTTCTGCCACTAATGATCTATTTGATAACTTCTGCTTTTTAAAAAGAAAAACATGAACCATCACTCTCAGAGTAAGCTCTGTTTTCTAACGTCATACCTTTTTTCCTTGTTAATTTATATGCTGTTTTCTTGGATTTCAGCTTCATTGAGCTTTTAGTCTGCTTGGGTATATCAGGGGTGGAAGGAGACAGCTGGATTCTGTCAGTATTGCTCAAATGCTGTAAATGAGAACAATAAGCTTCAGCAACAGATGACTCTGTAACAGAAGAAATACATTTATTCACAAATT
This sequence comes from Grallaria varia, assembly GCA_013396735.1. NCBI lineage: Eukaryota > Metazoa > Chordata > Aves > Passeriformes > Formicariidae > Grallaria > Grallaria varia. The sequence continues at coordinate 1,303,009 of VWZG01010408.1, read as the reverse complement.
ATTTAGAATTAAACAATGAATAGGTGATACTGAGTGACAGGACAAGAGAAAGTGGGCACAGACTCAAACACAAGCGGAACATCAGGAAATACTTTTCTTACCATGAGAGTGACTGAGTGTCTGCACAGGTCATCTAGGAAGGCTGTGAATTCTCCATCCCTGGAGGTATTTCAAAGCCATCTGGACACGGTCCCAGGCAACTGACTCTAGGTTTGAGCAGGGAAGTTGGACCAGACGACCACCACAGGCCTCTTCCAATTTTGAACATTCTGTGATGCTGTTTTTGTTTGAGTGAATTTAGTTACCTGGTCTAGCGCTGACAGCAAACACCTGGTCTTTAGCAACTGTCCAGAAAAAGACTTAATGCTCAGCCCACCCTGCAGCTTTCTTTCAGTATTCATTAACCAGTAAGAAATGTTATCTGCTACTCACCAGCTTCTCCTTATGGCAATTATCATCTGAAACATGCAGTAGGAAAGCACATTTTGCACGTCCAATACTATTACCCATACTGAGTATATTCACAAATCCATGTAAGACTGTAAGACAAAAGGCAGTTTTGAACCAAGCCTTGGTACATTATTGCACATTGTCCTACAATACAGCTATAATTGTAAGTCCAGGATAGCTTTATCCTGTCATAGTGTAACAGATTCACTTCTGCTTTTTGCTTTTTTTTTTTACCAAGATGAACCAATTTAGTGCTGGACACCTTCTCTTTTGTGCATCAACAAAAACACTCTCTTGTTCTGACTGCAAATCCAAAACATATCCCAACCCAGTTTTAGAAAAAGAGTTTGTGGCAAATCCAAGGGCATTCCTGAATCATTACACATCTTTCCTCTCAGTACTGCTAGAATTTGTCATTAACCCCATCCATCTCCTGTCTAATGGATGATGAATAGGTCCATCCACTGAATACTGCTAAAATTCATCCAGTCATCCAGTTGGAGGTGAAATATCACAACACACACTCAGCGCCTTCTGAAATTTTAATCTACTTAACCCAATTACATAGTAAGAGATAATGCTGTATATACAACTGCTGAGTCTGCAGTGGCAAAATGACGCAAGTGGCAAATCAAAAAGCAGCTCTTTGTTGCCTGCTCGAAGTAGCAGCACCATGCTGCAGATGCACCATGGCTTTGATCAGCTGCCATGTCCTTAACCAGGGGAAGCAATGCTGGAGTTTCCTTCTTTGCTCTTCCTTTTCCTGGCGAGGGCTGTGACTACCTTTTATTCCTTTTGTTGTCTTTGCGTTTTCACTGTACAGGGGATATTCCATCTACACCGGCCACATGCCCTTTGTTCTCTTTCATCTTCTTTTATCGAAGTTGCATTTCCTTAGTGATCGGTAATTGATACTTTGTGAGGTGTGTATATACTCTTGTGGGCCACCGGTGTCATCTTGTGCTTGTGCACTTCCTTTCTCTATGATCAACCTCTGCTCATGTTCTCCACGGCCCATACACACATTGAGAATTTTACTGAAGCTGATTCTCAGAATACACTCCATTTTCAGACTGGATCTCAAGATCATGATACCATGTGAAAGAACTCTTTCTTCAGTATTTCCAAGTACATTTTGGTACCTGCTATTATAAGATGTAATTTTAGCTCAAAATTTTTTTTTTTGTTTTTTTCCAAACAGAGCAAAATCTGTTCACTAGAAACTAGACGAAAAAGAGAACCAAGTTGGAATGGAGAAAGATCCAGTTGTATTATCCTTTGGTTTGGCAACAGAGATCAATTTTTATAGCTCTCTGCCTATGAAAAACTAAAATAATTATACATGACCAGATGCCAGTTTTCTACAACCTTCTAAAACTCTTTGCAGGTTCACCCAAATTGCCTGAAGGTCTGAAAAGTGGATTGTCCCTCCATGACTTTCAGAAATAAGCAATGAAGAAAAAGAGGAAAGCCTGCAATGGGTTAACCCTCTTAGAAACGTCAGGAAATCCCCACAGCAATCAAGGAAAATACAGGAGGCAAATTTTTGGATGTGCTGCCAAAATGTATTGATTTTTCAAAAATGGGGTGGAGCCTTTCCCCTTCACCCACCCCAAGGTTAGCAAAATTAATACTCCTACAAAAACCATAAAGAAGGAGACTTGGAAAGGACCAAAACCATGAATTGTCCATATGAGTGGTAAAAATTACATCATCTGTTACCTGTTTTCCTATTAGGGCTGCACAGTTATATAAAACAGCACCAATTTTTAGGATCTTCAGGCTCTCCCCAGGCTGCAGGGTGGTCTCTGCTCCAGTGAGGTCTTCCTGGGGCTGCCAGGAGTGATTCCTACCCAGGACGTGCAGCCTCCCCTGCTCTGCTTCTCCTCCAGCTCCTCTCATGGTGCCTCTGCTGCTGCTCCCTCCTCAGCTCCTCCTCCTCAGTATAATTTGGCATTTACAGTGAACAGGGACATATTGCAAAAGCAGTCAATGTTTTCATACTCCATTAACCAGAGTGGAGCTGATTAAATAGATTTCAGGGCTAAGAGGCTTGCATCACAGAAGAATTCATTCTGAAATCAGAAAAAAATCAAGTCAGTGCATAAGAAAAATTCAAGATGGTACAACAGTACAGCACATGATGCCCAAATTCCACTTCAGTCTATGCCTCTGTGATAAACTTTTTTTTTCAGCTCTCAGTATATGCAGCATTAGTTTGAAACTTCCTTTTTTTTTTTTAATCTTATACCAGGTTCAAATTGCAACCAAAGAAAATGGTTCAAGCCATCAGCCTAAGCTGATGGATATATTCTGCGTCTCTTCAGTGCACTTTCAGATAGACTATCTTACATTAAACATCTGTAAAGAATCATAAAGCACCTTAGAGTGGCTAAAAATTCCCAGAATTCAATAGCAATATTTTCATTCAAACTGCTGAGGTTTATGCATGATGTTTTTCACAATTAGGGATACAGAACTTTTAAGGAATGTGTCATGAACCTGACTATGTGCTGAGGATATTATAGGCACTATCTGAAACTAGACTGCTACTTACACAGTATATTTTAAGTGGAGTTTTAGTGGCTTAGTTCTAATTGCAACTTATTAATTTTCTATCTTAAGGGTGGAACCAAGTTCTAACAGAAAATACTGTTTGATTCTTCCTGATTTAAATTTGCTTGCCCTATCCCATTGGACTAGAAGAAAAAGCTGATTTGCATCTGAAGCACTTTCTTTCTGCAGAACCAAATGAAGTCTTCTATAAAGAAAGAATTTCAAATATGTTATACAAGGTATGCAAGTCACTTTTTGCTTGAAGTTTCTCTTTATTCGATCCCAAAATCTTCAAGGAGTGGTATCGTTAGACCAGCTCAAGAATCCAGGAGCTGTGCATTATGCAGGAAAATCCACTGATGTAGATTACAGCAATGCCTCTCACTCTCATAATGCCTTATTTTCTTCTACTGTTGTCCTTCATAAAAATGAAAACACTGAAGAGATTTTTCCTATCCTTAGTTTAATGAGAATAAACATAAACCTTGTTACAAGTGCTCTTTTCCTTTCTTCTTTTTCTACAGTAATACGTCATCTTTCAACTCAGACAGTAAATTCTTTGAAGAAATTACAATCTCTGATGTATGACTCCTATTGTGATTTCAGACTTACTAAGTAAACAATCTAAAAAATGAATTTATATAGAAATATACTAACAGAAAACTCAGTAGAAAATACAAGGATAAAAAAGTTATGGACAAGAAATGTAATGCTATTTCCAACTTCAACTCTATTAAATTGACTTTACACATTAGGGTTATGTTGCCTTAAAGGACTGAGAAAAAAAAAAACTCCAGGCAAATTTAATAGGAGGTAAGATAAAGAGAGCAGAAGCTTTAATAAGCCTCCAGGCCCCAGGAATACATAACCACGTGCGCATCCTCTGACCCTGGTTCCCTGATTTTATAATAATATCCATCCAATCTCATTCTGCCACCCCCGTCAGTCCTGCCCCGTTCCTCCTCCGGCACATCCCACTGGGAATTGAGTCTGGGGGTTTGGGACCCCTCTTTCAACATCTCCATCTTCCTCACAGCACATCGGGTCCTTGGAGGCCTTCCAAAGTCCTAGATTTGGAGGTCCTTCTGTCCATGTTCATATCTTCTGGTGCAGGCCTCATGGTGTCTTTCTGCAAGTCTACCTTGAAATGAAGACTAAACAGCTACTGCAATTTTGAGGGATTGATATAGGATGGAGTTGGTATGTGTAAACATTAAGCTACTGAGCTACATTAAATCTACAGCTTCTAAAATCTACAAAATTTAAAAATCAAAAATCAAAAGCCCTGAGGCATCAGTTATGAGAACAATTCGGGCACACACTAAATATATATACAGAGAGAGAGAGAGGGTCTGTTTAAGGACCTATTATAGAGGAACATATATTATAGAGGGACTGTTTAAGAATGTTTCAAATTAGGGGAGGAACGTCTTCATTATCTTCATAATCAACGTAACTCTTCTTGACTTCTGTAATCTTCTCTGGTTGTAGCTTTATAGGTCCCTGTCCAGTTCGTTCCTTTCCTTGGATTATCTTTGTCACATCAGGGAATGAATATTTACTAGGATCCACTTCTAACTTCTCAACTTGTCCACTTCTGAAACAAGAGGGAACCAAACAGAAAAAACCTTAATTTCAGTGTCAAATGTAAGAGAACTATTTGACTTTATTCTATGGTTCTATTTTGAGTGCCTATTTATAAACACCCTGACTTTAGTGTGAAGGCTGTTACTAAATCAAATTAAACCAGGGTTAAGTGTCCTTGTGACTTGAAATTGATTGCTATAAAAAACTGCAGTGTAAACTCAGAAAAGTACTACAAAAATCTCTAAGATTTTGTAGAAAAGAATCTCTGATCTACAAACATCAAAAGTTAATTTTTGACATCTGTAATTCATTTTATATCAGAACATGGTGACTGCTAGTATCACACTACAAATGGTTGGATTTTGATGTCAGACCATTTCTTTTATTCTAATTGGCTTTTAATTATTTTTTCTTTTAATTGTTAACACATCGGATTGTCTTTAATTTTACGTGACAGTTTTATTTTTGGAAAACAGAAAGACTTATTTAGAGAGAAAATGTAATTGTATGAACTGTTTTTATTTGATCATCTTAATTTTTATGTTTTGGCAATGTCAATCCTCACCTTGTTCATATTATGAAAAAAATTAAACAAAATTATAAGAAAGGGCAGAATTTTTACACAATTTTCACATTCTACTGCTATTAAGGGTGTTCTTTCAGATAACTCTTAGAAATGTATACAGGCCAAAACAACTCATCCCCATCACATGATAATCAAAGATTTGAAATATCCTCTCTGTGTTGCAGCACTTATTCTCATTGTTCTTTTCTAATAGAGAAGCTCAATGATTAAATAGAAAAAAATCTAGCTTGCTTTCATGCAATTTGTATTTACATGAAAAATAGAAAAATGGAAATGTAATAATACAATTTTGTTTAATTTCTTCAAATTAAAACATGATTTATACACCTTCCTATTCCATTTTATACTGTGTGGTACTTTGGGTCACAGTTTCAAGCTCAGCACTACAAAAGACAGTGCCTCACCCCTCACAGATGTGAGTAAACTACATGTTTACCCAGGAGATCAGAACTAGAACAAACAAAAAAGAGGTAGTCACTGAATGTTTCTGGGATAACAACACAGGTAACAAAAATGTGTAAATAAAGTATAATAAAAATTTTTTAACTGAAAATACACCATCTTTAGTTGTTAAAACAGGGAGAGTTCTGCCTAGCAGCTTCCAAATTCTGCCAAGTGCTTCTCCATCAAGGTTCTGTGAGATCTTGGCAGACTCCCAGCCCATATCTGTGTGCAGGATCTCTGTCCCAGTGAAGAAGTAGAGGGGTTCATGGGTTCTCCTCTCCCCCTATGCTATGCTAAGGAAAGCATGACTAACAGAAGAGGCAGTCGCAGCCTAACCACCTCTCAGCCCTATGCCACTAGATTTTTCTTGTATTATAGGAACCAACTGATCATTTCGCTGAGCAGAAAACAACCAGAGAAGCAGCCTGCTTTAATAAGCTGGATAAAGCTTTTCCAAATAGTGGCATAAGCAAAAACTACTCAGAGTAGAATTTAATGGGTAATGGAAACAAATATAAGAAGTCACATTTCTTTACCCTAAATGGTCTTCAATTTATAAGGCTAGATATTTTCCTTATATTACACTATACTATTTAATGAAATAAAAATGGATTCTATTTGTGGCAATATTCTGGAAAGTGTTCATCCCAAAAAAGGTAACAGACAAGTAAGGTGAAAGCTAAAAAATCATATATATAAAAAGAAATTAGGCTCGGCCTTTGTTTCAATCACATATTAGAAAAGAATTTCCTTCACTTGAAGTATTTTAATTAGCAGTGGTATTTCAAATTTGTTCATCAGCTCCAAAATTGTACAAATTTTTAATCAGGCAAATACAAAAAACTCCATGGAGTTTGACTAGTTTATTGCTTAGTAGCAGAATAAACTTCAGTATATCAGAAATGGATCAACAGTAGTGTCATAAGTAACAATTCACATGAACAAGCTGTGAAAGGATAATATGCATCAGCCATTTTCAAAATTTCATCAACACATGTAATCTGGAAGTATCTTAGCAACAGGCAACAGGTAAGACTGAGAATCAAGCAAAGGTGATTTTTTTTCTGAAAGGAAGTGGATTTTTATGTACTTACATGAACATGACCAAACATTCTATACTTGTTTAGTAAAGTTGCACAGTGGTATCACAACTACCATGATGCAGCTTTGGCTGACAACAAGACTTATTTATGCTGAAGTCAGAGCAGCTACAACAGAGATCTGCGGAGAATCTGCTCCTCTCATCATGTAATCTGTGCAAAAAGAGGCTGGGTATTGATAACATCAAGAGTAACCCACCCGAACATTTTTGGAAGAAAGAATGAGGGTTTTTTCCATGTAATTCCACCAAGCAGAAATAAAATTATCTTGTTGCTGAAGTTCTTGCATGAGCAATGGTAAGACAACAGAGATGGAAACAAAAATATTCCTTGCAGGACCAGCTACAACACCGATCTGAAAATCTCAGTGTTTGCAAATTATTTCAAGTTCAGGTTCAAAAAAAGGATGAAGTTTGCAGGTTTTGGCACTGCTACCTGCTGTTGAGTGTTCTCTACTCAAAAAACTATGGTCTAAGGACTAAAGCACCATACAAAAATAAATAATGCTGGATGAAATCCTTTCTTTTTTCCTGACATTTTTGTCCCTTTGAAAGGCTATTTTTATCTCCACATAGTTTGATAATGCCTTTAAAGTAGAAAACGAGAAGACTGCAATACAGAAAGTCAGTCCTTCCATTTTGCATGACTATAGCAGCCTGCTGAACAATCTGGTGTGTGACAGAGCACATATCTGATAATTCGATATTTCTTGATAATTTACGCTTTTTGTTCACACAGTTCTTAATGCCCATATTTGATATTTTAATGATTTGACAGTTACATTCCCCTGTTTCAACTTCTGCATTTCAATAAAATTTAGATTGCTAAACATTTCTCATATGTTCGATCCAGAATACACAATTATTGTGATTTAATTGAAAGCTTTGGTCTTGCATTAGGACATCCAAAGACATTCACAAGTCACAACCAACTTCTTTGATGAGGCACTTTTTCCAGTCTTTCTAACATCATTAATGAAACAGCACAAAAATAAATTTCATCTTATAAAAAGTACGAATAAATCTTTTCTTGAGTAAGAAAACAGAATGCTTCTGTTATACAGAATGATAATTTATTTGAGAGCTTAGAGAAAGATAATCTTTATGTATGATAGAAACTGATGATGAATGTCTGACTTTTGCCATACTTTGGTCTCAACTTTTGAAAATACAGACTTAGAAAAATCTACTAGGTAATCTAAGCAAATAACTATGGTTAATATATATTTCATTTATAAGAGGCCTTTCAAAACTCTCTACATAGGTATAATCTGAAATTGTAACTGGGGTCTTCAGAATCAGTGGATCATTGGGAAAATATAAATACTGGTAGAATCAAATTCATTTTTCAGGGACTAAACTACAACCAAGAACTAACAAATCACTGGTGAAAAGTTCTGATAAATGAAAGGCTGATGACATCTAGGTCATTCTGTTCTAAAACACAAATACGTCTCTCAAATAGGATTCATCAGACTGAGACCATATATAATAGTAGAGTCCAAGATTCTAAAAGTTAGACAGAAGATCATAGTCACTGTGACATTTTCAATTTCACTGTTCCATCCCTTACCTTCTTTTGCATAATCACTTCAAGATACTAAATTTCAAACTGACCTTGTCTGTTATCAAGAAATATGCTCCAATACCTGCAATATCCAAACTGACTCTGAATTTTCCATGTTCCTGTAATACCATCTTATTTTCACTCTTTTCACTATTCAATTTGTCAGCCCAAGTTGAGTCCTAGTGTTTTAAACATTAGGAAAGCTTATAGTGGTACCACACTTTATTCTAACAAAGTTGTCTGCAAAGTTATGCAATGTTAGAACATGACTTTAAAGCACATCTCTGCCCTCAGTCTTTTGTCCTATGAACATATAGGACATAAATTTAGGCTGCAGTGACCAAGACCTAATCAATTTTCACATCACTTGTGAAGCACCCCACCTTTTGTTCTCCTCATTAGTTAAATGACAGAGATGTATACTCTCTGTTTTGATTAGCTCCAGGCATCCATAAGAATGGAAATTAATCCATACTTGAAGATTAATTTGAGTAAAAAGCCTTTTTAATATGTTGCTTAGTCATACTTGACTCTACTTTCTGGTTAAGAAGTCAACTGAATTCCTATGATTCCTCCTTTCCCAGACAATGTAACATGTATTCTAAAAGTTCTCTATGTCTTCATGACAGCTAGAAAACTCTGTAGCCAAAAAACATTAATTCTGCACATCTATTCAACTCTCAGGGTCTGTGATCTACTCCCAGGTATTTATGGAAGGCAAACATTACATCTCAGTATTTCACCTTCAGCAACACTGTTACAACTCGAGTGAGACAAGTGTAAAGAGTTTGAAATAATCAGTCTTTTATTCTTTGCTTATTAAAATGAAAAAAAGCGCAACTAAACCCAAGCAATTCTCCAAGGAAAGTAAAGTACTGCTTGTTTCTCACCATGAAACTGCAAACCATAAAGGAAGTTCTGTCAATAAGTCTTATCATGATATGCTTGCTAGAAAAAGGTTAGAATTAAAATCCAATACAGTGATTACAAACATTCAAGTTTTCCTGGTCTCAAGGTCAAAATAATTTACGGGCAATCTTATATATTTTATGTCTCTCACAATTAGTGAAATTTAGTTAAAACTGGATAACCTGTTCAAATGCACTTACGGGTGTACCAGCAGACAGAGGTGGACATTCCAGTAGTATATTCTCTTTTTTCCCCCAGAGAATCCAGACCAAAAAAAACATGCCAAAATCCAAATAAGCAAAAAATAAATTAAAAAACCCCAACCAATCAAAATCCCTACAGCGAAACAAACAAAAAAAAAATACAAAAACCCCACAAACACAAACATACAAAAAACTCTGCAAAAACACACACATGACATACTGCCATTAAGAACTGATTCCAGTAGAATGTAAGTCAGACTTCCAACCTAATGCATTACACAGTATTTTCTACAGCATCTGCTGGTTTAGTCACCCCCTGCACTCCTGCTTAGCTAAGAGGAAAAAGACACTTAGAGCAAGCAGTCAGATTTGTAATGCCTGAACTACACAAACAGAAATCACTTCCACCTTACAGTCCTTATTTCATTATAAAAGATGTGTATAGATTAGAACTTGCTGACTAGTTTTTAATTCTCCTTTGTGAAGCAGAAATTGCCACTCCAAATTAATCTATTCTCTGGCTGCATTTCTCAACCTCTATATATAAAGATCTACAGTAAAAACAAACCAAACTCCCCAAAACAAAGAAAAAAAGAAGTATTCTTATGTATCTTTCTTTACTGGAGGAATTCAAGTGTGTGTATATCTATATTTAGAGACATTCTGAGTTTTATTTAATTTTTTTTTCTTCTCCAGCATGCTAAAGTAAGAATAGTCTAAAGCTGAGGGTATGAGACAAGTATTATTGACTGTATGTAACTGTTACTCTTAAAACGTCTGGTATGACTTCAGAAAAGTCAGTTCCTGCCTACCGCTGAGTTTCATCTATGCAGCTGTGGAGAACTCAACTTCAGTACCTCACAGCTGAACTGTGAGGCCACTTCAAGGAATGTCAGACTGAGCTACTGCATTAATAGAGGTTTGCAAGTATAATAAATCACTCTGCTAAATTCCTTCCACAGAAACTTGCCCCTTTGAAGGTTGGAAATAGAGTGCAGTACACAGTCACAGAAGAAGTCCCTCATACAGGGCAGAAGTAATGACAGTATCATCATGTAATCTAGCTAACAAGAGTTAAAGAGATTTAAAGCACTGCATTACAGTTTAGCAGATTATACATCTGACAGCATTTAGCTAAGACATCTGTAGCTGTCAAGTGTAATCACTGTAATGAATGTTCTTCTGTAATCTAAGAGACAACTATTCAGCAAATTTTGGAACATCTGGCTACTCAGTGGCTTTCCAACTAAAGAGGTCAAAATTTACTATTTTTAGAAAGAACTGAAATTCAAAGACTCTTTTCCTACTTCTACTTCTGTGATATATATTCCTGTAATATTTTAAACTTCAAAATTTGCAGGAAGCATATTCACAATTACTTAAAACTCCATTGAAATCCAACACCCCTGCAATGATCAGGGACATCCTCAACTAGATCACGTTGCTCAGAGCCCCATTCAGACTGACCTGAATGTTTACAGGGATGGGGCATCCACCACCCCTCTGAGCAGTTTATACCAGTGCTTCACCACTCTCACAATAAAAAAATCCCTTTCTTAGCTCTTTCTCCTCTTTTACTTTAAGACAATTACCCCCTGCTCTATTGCTCCTAGCAGTATTAAAAAATCTGTCCCCATCTTTCTTGTAAGATCCTCTGTAGGACGAAAGGCTGCTAGGAGGTCTCCCTGGAGCTTTATCTTTTCCAGATGAAGAACCCATACTCTCTCAGCTTTTCCTCACAGGAGTGGTACTCCAGACCTTTGATGACATCTATGGCCCTCCTCTGAAATGGCTCCAGCATGTCCATGTCTTTCCTGTATCGAGGACCCCAGAGCTGGACAAAATACTCCAGGTGGGATTTTTACCAGAGAGGAGCAGAGAAGGAAAATCCTCAACCTGCTAGCCACACTGCTTTTGATGCAGCCTTTATTTATACCAGGGGTTGCCCTGACCCAGGAGCAGCAGCTTTCATTTGGACTTGTTCAGCCTCATAACATTCACATGGGCCCACTTCTCAAGTTTGTCCAGGTCCCTCTGGATGGCATCCTGTCCTTCAAGTCTGTCACCTGCACCACCCAGCTGAGGGTGCACTTGGTTCCACTGTCTGTGTCACTGACAGAGACATTAAAATGTTCTGGTCCCTCTACAATCCCCTGATGGACACCACTTGCCACTGATCTCCATCCAGACGTTGAGTCATTGCTTATCCCCTCTGGATGCAACTATCCTACCAATTCCTCATCCATGGAAACAGTCCATCCATCCCACTCATCTCTCTCCAGTTTAGAGAGAAGGATGTTGTGGGGGACCATGTCAAAGGCTTTACAAAAGTCCAGATAAATGACACCTGTAACCCTTCCCTTTTCCACTCATGGAGTCACTACATTACAGAAGGCCCCTCAGTTGGTCAGGCAGGACTTGCCCTTGGTGGAGCCATGCCGGCTGTCTCAAATCACCTCCCTGCCCTCCATGTGCTTTAGCACAGCTTTTAGGAGGATCTGTTCCATGATCTTCCCAGGCAGAGTAGAAATTTCAAAGGTGAGGCTGATAGGTCACTCGTTCCTAGTCTCCTCCTTTTTTCTTTCCCCTTTTTTAAAAATGGGTGCAATCTTTCCATTTTTCCAGTCACCAGGGACTTCCCCTGACTGTCATAACTTTGCAAATATAATGGAGAGGAAGTATCCACCATTTGGCTTGGACCTTCTAAAAATATTTGAAATACTCAGTAATCAAGATGATGCACTGCTGTGATGACTGCTGCCTAAAGAAAGGGAGCAGTCCTTGTGGCTCATTAGTAACCTCAAAAAACTCTTAGTTGCCCTATCTTCTTTTCATGATGCAGATCATTCAAGAAAAGAAGTTAATGACCTATTTTTATTACAAATAAGAAATAACAAGTAGTATTAAAATTCACCCTTGTAGAGCCATTTTGCCAGTGTCCTAAATATCGAGACCTAGGAGAACACCTGTGCCCCATAATGCTATTATTCACTTTCTGCTTAGTCTTTTTGTCAACATTCAGCACAATGAAATCAAACAAGGAAACAACACTTCAACTATAAACAGATAAACAGTTTAACAAACCCTGTTGTTACCATATCTTATTCTGATGTAAATACCATTGGCTACAGCAAGAGAAAAAGGAAAGATTAAAAGAGATATCACAATGTTTTTACTTAGGCCATGCGTCCCTCAACCCTAGTGTCCATCTACAGTACCACTTGCTAAGGGTAAAAACAAAAAAAATAGTGCATCATGGATATTTGCTCGCTTCTGGCAGTCACTAACTGCAAGATTTCAAGAGCTAGAGTTTACATCACATTTAATAGGATTGATCTATCTTATAAAACCTTGCAGAATTGCCTTTTGAATCTATTTACTAGCACAGTAGCTCCACCTGCATATCTGAGAAAATACATTCATGAGAGAGATTCAAAATCATTGCTTTCTAAAAGATTTTCAGACTTGGTTTCTATAGCAAGGAGCTCTGCAGAAGCCATTCTCAGTAGGTGATTCCGTTTTAGTATATACCAGTTATAATCTGAATGAGCTGATGGAACAAAACTGATGGGCAGAAATAAGTGGGTTTTTGGCTCTGCTATTGGAGGCGATCGCTTTATAAACAGCACCAGACAGGCTATTAGTCTAAAGCTTTCAGACATAGTTTTACCCTACACAAATCAATGTTTTCATATTTTCAACAATAACATAATAAGCACATATTCTGACATGTGAATAACTTACTGGCAAATATAAAACAAATGTGGAGGAAAAA